>VXAB01013881.1:321201-367222 GCA_013399175.1 Odontophorus gujanensis
CACTAGTGTCATGCCTGGAGGTTTTCTGTGCTATATCTGGCTTTTTTGATATATCTATAAGCATTTCTGTTGTTTATGTCATGCACCAAGAGATACTGCTCACAGATCAATGCCCTGGCTCCCGTGTCTGCTGTTCAACACATTTTTATGTTTTGGGTGACGTCAGCATATTGCTTTCAGCTTGTTTTGAATACCAGTACCCAATGGAGGACCATGGCTAAACCCATGAGCTCCTGTGCAGATTCTCCCTGTTCCTCAGCAAACTGATATCCATCACGATGGGTAGCAGGACTCATTATAAAAGTTATTTTACTAACATATTATTTCCCTTCATCATAGTCCTGCAGTACTGCTGCAGAAGAAACATCTGTCCTGTTCAGGAGTTGTGGGCAAATCACATAGAAATATTATAGTCTCATATGGAAATGTCAAATATAAACATTTATATGTCTGTGGTGATGATGTCTCCAATGAAAGGATTGTTTGCTCATTTCACGCCCTCTCAGAACAAATACTAAGGCCAAGGTCTGATGATAATTGTCTTCCATGGTCGCAAGTACTGGAACCACTTCCCACCCATCCTGCAGTACAACATCCCTACTTGTACCAAAGTACACCGGTGAGATGTTGATGCCAGCCAGATCAGGTACATGACTCACATCCCTGCTTTTACATTCAGGCTGTTCTCCTTTCCCTTCCCTAATTTTTTAAAAGCCACATTCATGTCTCTGCTTTAGAGAATAGTGGTATCAGCAGAGTTGGAGGTAGCAATAAGCTGTGAAACAGGGACATGGTATGACAGTACTGCTTCTGAAGACTGTGCAGTCAGTACAGACTAACTTGAGGTGTGCAGAGTAAAGCCCCTATCTTTCCACTGGCTACAAAAAGAACCTCAGGAAATTCACTTTCCTAAGGTGAAGTTGGCCTTTATGTATAACACTCACTTCTTTCCACAGAAAATCAGTCTCTATGCTGATTTATACCTTCAGAATTAGGAGCAATGTATTACTTTGTAACTAGGGAATCAGCCCTGAAGTCCTGGTAACATTGGTGTTTAAACAGATTTACATAAGCAAACCTACTTAAACATCCGGTCTGAGTAAGGGTTTCTGTGATTTTTACCAGGCACTCATCCACACCATTAATTGCCCAAATACATTTCTCCTCCCGTACGTTTGTGTTGGTATAATTAAGATGAAATTTGATTATATTTCTCTCAGGGATTTTTTTTTTTTACCTATTAAAAGAGATTTACCGCCTGCTAATTTGTGTATGGCTCTGATTTAATGAATCAGCAATTAAACATCCACCTCTACTAACACCCACCTCTTATAATCTTTTAACAAGATCTCTACAGTGCAAGTCAACAGCCTGAATGTATGCTCTTCTTCTACGTTCGCTGTTATAACAGTTCCAAGAGACTCTTTTTACAACAGTGAGCTCTGTAAAGCCGACACACCTGAAAAGAAAATAGGTTGGACTCTGTAACAGCTCACACAGCTGCAATAAAACTGTCAAAAAAATTAACTGTGTTATGGAATTCTTTGGCATCCTGGGAGCAGGAGTATACAACTGAACTTCAGGCTCCACCTGGCTTTACTTTGATATTTGTAAATGAAGTAAATATCTTGGCAAAGGCAAATTTTACAGAATAGCTTTTTCAGAATAGAACAGAACTTTGAAATATTTTCTGCTGAAAAGACAGCAGGATTGTGTAAGAAACTTCTCTTCGCTTTCTAATTTACAGGTGAAACACGGTGTACCAGCTGTGGAAAGTAAGCACCATGTAAATAATAGCAACTGAGAGCAGCCAGTACAGAAGCATTAATTACATGAGGAGAAAAAGCAGTGAGCAAGGTTCAGTTTTAGTCCATTGTCCTAGAAGTTCAGCTGTAAACTGCAGAAGCTTCCCATCTGCCCCAGCATTGTGCAGATTATAATGGAGTTCCGTTAGTTTGTTGAAATGCTTTTCTAGAAAATACAGGCACAAATTCCCCTCAGAGGTGTTTTTTTTTTTTGTTTTTTTTTTGTATCAATTACAGAAAATAAAAGTGCTACAAGAGCCTCTATATGAAGAGCCCAGGGGATTCACCCTTCCTGCCTTGGGCCAGCTGAGGCTTTGTGGGCTCCTGACTTTCAGCAGGCACATAGTCAGAACACAGGCCTAGCTGCTGAGAGGGCGGAGGCGTAGCCATGGTGTGCTGCAGGTGAAGTGCAGGGGATACTGACAGTCACCTGGAGGCTCATAGAGTGATATGTGTTGGCTTTGCACCTTCTGGGTTAAGACTTATGTGGTATAGGGATCCTTTGTGTGGACGTGAGACAATGCTGCAGAACAGTGTTGTTCCTCAGCTGTTTGAGAGCTACCTGTGATATCAAGAGCTGTGACCTGTTGCAGAGAACAGTTCTCCAAATTATTGTTGCTTTTTTTTTTTTTTATTTTAACCCCAGGAAGAAATATAGGATGCTTGATAGCATTGATTAAAATCCCAAAATTTTAGAATTCCAGTGAAAAGATATCCCACTGGCTTCTTTCCCACCTGCATGCCTAGATTTGCTTCCAAAGCAAGTCAAGGCAGCTGGAGCTGCATTCTGGCCCTTTATGGCACAAAGAACTTTTCTGGACCAGGACTCTGAGGGTCTGTGGACATGACATGGACACTGTGGTTGAGGACGTGTGTGGAGGACCCAAAAGAAAAGAATCAATTAATAATCTGGTGAAAATGCTCATTTCTTATTTCCTTAGTTCTGGGCTCCGAGCAGTAAACCCTCAGCACTGAACAGTTATTGGGCTGTAGGTGTGGGGAAATGGTGGTGGCATCATTTCTGGAGGTGTTCAAGGAACGTGTGGATGTGGCACTGAGGGACATGGTTAGTGGTTGCGGTGGTGATGAGCTGATGTTTGGACATGATGATCTTACTGATCTTTTCCAACCTTAATGATTCTATGATTCTACATGTGGCAACTTCTTGGTACAAAGTACCCATATGTTAAGAGTCAACACATAAGAAAGATGAGGAGTGCAGGCTCCTCCAAATCTCGCTAGAATTAATAGTTTCACCATTTCCTTTTTTTTTTTTTTTGTAAGAAGTTATATATAGTCTGCACTTTCTACTCTGTTTAGAAACAGTCTCACTACTCGAAAGTACTGCATCCAGAGGCAGGCCTCTCCCAGCTCTGCAGTAGAGCAATAACTCCCTCTGGTGTTTGCCTGTTCTTGTTACTTCTCAGCCACAGCACCAGGAAATCCCGGTGGATTACATATGTGCTGCGTGTACTGTTTCCTCGTTACTAATCATTGTGACCAGGAAGGACGGTGTGTGTCTGTCAGGCAGACACTGGTCCAACGTCACTCCCATTTACAGGTGAATATCACATGAATACAGAAAAGTGAATTGGCAAGGTGCTGCTGAATGGCTTGCTCTGCCAAAGGCTTGTTAATGTACACCCTGTCTTTATTTCATTACACTAACAGCAGGCTTATTGCAACGTGTCTAGAAGCTTTATCTGGTGAATACTAGAACTTACCAACACGATCCCAAGTGGATCAGGGTGTATATAAGAGATATGTCAAGTGGCTGGCTGCAAGTTCAGTGTTAATGAATCACTGTGCTCTGCTCTTGGGACAGGCAATGTGGGACTGTCATTCAGCTGCAACTTATTTACAGGACTGCTGTCACAGCTCCAAGGCTTAAATCTGACCTACAAGTGAGTTTCAAGCTGAATCTGCAGGCAGAGGAGGCAAAATGAGATGCAAGACAATTAAACTCCCATCCTTGGGGTTAAACCATTACCCATCCGATGTCACAGTAATGCTGATTGTTGATTTTGTAATATAAAATTAGCAAGAAAATATAAACTGTTAATTTTAAAAATTTATAAATAAACACCCACGTGTTTTATCTATCTATCTATCTATCTATCTATCTATCTATCTATCTATCATCACCTATTTCTGGAATGAAGAAAGCAAATATATAAGATAAGATGAAAGAAATGAAATGTTTGAGATATGCCTTTTACAAAAAAAGAAGAGGCTATTTTGCTATGGGGTTCAATAGGAGTTATTTCCAGAGAATCATGCAATCATTCAGCTGGATGTTCCCCTCAACCAACACTGAGGATTTTTACATTTGACCTAAATGTCCTGAGGGATTTTTTTTCTTCAGCATATCACAGAACAGGAATCTATAAGCTGATTATTGTTGTTGTTAATTCACTTCTGATTGCAAACACATCTTTGCACATTCCAAGCACAATACAGAGCTGAAATCAGAAAAAATTAAGAGTCTATCTCCAGAAAGCTCCAACTAAATCCTGTCTGTCTGGCGTCCTGATCCTCGTTACAAATAACCCTGTGGCAGAAGGCTCCCCAGCCTTGTATTATACAAAATGTGTAACTATAGTACACCTTTCACATAAAGCAACTCCCTTTTAATGTGCAGTAATCTGTTATTCTCTTTGTCTCTCAGATGTTAATCCACTTCCATCTGGTAATCCTCAAAATCACATATGCTCTTTAAAGCTCTTCTTTTGGAAATTATTCATGTATATATATATATTTCCTGGGCACTAGCAACTAAATACAAAAATCTTTTTCATCTGTCTTGGATCAATGCAGTCAGAATTTTGTTGTGTTCTGGTTTCACTGCTAGGCTGGAAGTGGGTCAACAAATGAGCAAAGAGTTTCTAGTCATCCAGCAGGTAGCATGCCTCTTTTTGTTTGGCCAAGAGAGAGGCACAAGCTTTATGAGAGAGAGAACAGGAAACAAGTGAAATGACATTTTCTATTTGGGTTAGAGAACAGGGAATTAGAGGAAAAAAAGTAGACTTAGTTGCCTAGAATGGTTAAAAATATATCCTCCTGTTCTACTGAAATAGGCTCATAACAAATAATTCTCACCTCAGCAGTAACAATTCAGCCCACTAGCACCTGGACATTTGCAAGCATGCTAACAGTTACTCAGAGCTTCATTATTGCAACACGAAACCTTTTTAGATATTGCCATCTTGAGTTAGAGGCAGGGGATTTATAACAATGTTTTAATAAGAGAAGTATGTTTATTTAAATGACTTCATCATGAAAGTAGGTGAATCTCATCTGGTCAAATGCAAGATACTATGTGATTGCACTAATTGTAGGACATGAAGAGTATTATCCTAAGAGTTCAAAAGATCTTTTTCTTTGCTAATGAACTGCCATAAGCAATTGATAGCAAACTAGATGGCACACAGTTTTCAGTGATACTGCAGCACAGCTTGCCGATCTGATCATCTCATCTTGCTTGTCCAAACCATGTTGGCTTGTGTTACTTACTGAAAAGGCCAAGCTCAGAAATTTCTCCAACTTTGCATTTTATAGAGGTCAGGGTCTACTGCCAGCAGGGCAGATCCTGGATGCACTGCTGAGGCTTAGGAGTGTTGGAGTGAATCCAAAGGAGACCATGAAGATAATCAGAGGGCTGGAGCACCTCTTCTATGAAGAAAGACTGTGGGAACTGGGCTTGTTGAGCTTGGAGAAGAGAAGACTCTGGGGAGACCTCAGTGAGGCCTTCCTGTACTAGAAGGGTGATTATAGCAGAAGAGGGACTGACTTTTTACATGGTCTGATAGGTCTGATAGTGATAGGACAAAGAATAACTTTAAACAAAATGAGGGGAGATTTCGATTAGATGTTAGGAAGGAATTGATTACTCAGAGGACAGTCATATGCTGGCAGAGGCTGCCCAGAGAGGCTGTGGGTGCCCCATCCCTGGAGGCACTCAAGGTCAGGTTGGATGGGGCCCTGGGCAGCTGAGCTGGTGGGGGCAACCCTGACCACAACAGGAGGCTGGAACTGGATGATCTTCAAGGCCCCTCCAAATTAAGCCATTCTGACTCTATGGTTATCACTTTTGCCCTTGACAGGAGGTACTCCCTGCTGACCTCAGGAATGGGAATGACCCATCCACAACACGTCTGTTTTGGTCTGTCCTAGAAAGCCATGTTGTTTGCCCTTATTCTGGGTCACTGGGCAGAGCAAGGATCTACTTCGGGCTCTGGGTCAGGGACTGACTTACAGCAGCTGCACTGAAAGTGATGGATAAATCCCAGAACTAAGTTAATGTTTCGCAATGCCATTTTAGCCACACAACTTAGAGAGGCTTAAGGTTCCTCCTGAAGTTCTGTGAAGTTCATCCTCACACAAAATCAAATTACCTTGTATTTACTTCATTCAGGCGAACCACAAACCTGCATGTGAGCTCCTTACTTTCAAGAGTCTGAGGGAAGGGGTCTTGGTCGTCTCCCAGCCTAACCTTCTCTGAATGTACTTTGAAGTTCAGGGATCCCTCTGGAGCCCTCTTTGCAGTGAAGTAGGGTAGCACATGTGCCAGAGCTCAAAGGCTGCCTCCCAGGCACAACAGGAATGATAAATAGGACTGATAAACACTCCAAGCTGAAGTGTTCTGCACGTGGGAATCAGGCAGTACCATTTCTAAAAAAAAGGACAGGAAATTAGGCTCTCATGTCTTTTCAAATGTTTACAGTAAATCAGCAAAATTAATGGTTCTAGCAGAGAGAAACTCTACTCTCACTGAGAAACACACTGTACTCCAAGCAAACTAGCCAACTATTAATTTCCTTACAGCTGTTTTTGCCATTTATTTCCTTCATTTGCCAAAATGAAGTCAGCTGAATTTTCTCATGAGTGCAAACATTTGAGTTGCAAAAAATAAGGAAGTTGATGATTTCATCAATTTTTAGGAAATAAAGTTAGCTGTAAGGGCTTATCTTCCTGTCTCACATAAAGACCAGAAAACCCAGATAGATATGAAACATTTGGATAACTTAACCAGTGGCATGAAGTCTTAAATTCTAAACACTGGAGGCAAACACCTGCTAAAATGATCAGTTTTAATTTGTTGAGGTAAACCACCAACCTTACAAATGAGACTTTTGGGAAGATGCTGAACAAAATTTTTCATGTAGAAGCCTCATGCATATAAGAAAGTAGTAACCTCAGTTCCTCCATTCCCCTCCAAGGAGGATTAGAAGTCCAACTGTCATAGGAATGTGCTCGGTTGTGCTTTAGTCCTCTTCTAGTTGAAAAGAAGCTACTTCTGCTTGACAAAACTTAATTAAGGAATCACCTCGCCAAATTTCTTTAACAATATATTGATTAGAAAGACACAACTTTTTAGTTATGAAATATATTGTCACCATTTCTGAATGCTTACAATCAGCATAATCCTTCCTAAACCACTGCTTTAATGTCTGTTGAATGAAAAACAAATTACTGAGGTGTACGCTAATGTTTATAATTAATACTCCTTTTGGTTCCTTATAATTCTTAATTGAAATGAAGTTAAATGAACAGGAATTTAAATAGAAGTCAATGTAAATCCACTTCATATATATTATTTGTAGAGGAGAAGAAAAGCTCAATATTTAAGTAAAAAGCTTAAAGTTATCAGCACTTACAAGACCTGAATCAGAATGACCAGATTAAAATTCAGGCTCTAATTCCCTTTATATTTAAGCTTTCTCATAAGTGATACAGGAATAATAATCTACATTTTTTTCATTCACTGTTTCAATGATGAATAATACAATGTCAAAGTTGAGTATTACCACAGTTAGTTTTAAAAGTGTGAATGAAATCACAAAGATTGGTTATGCAAGTAAAGGCATAGATTATTTGAAGCCATGAGTACTGAACAATGAATTCTACAAGAAATAAAAATAGTCTGATGAGGAAACAAAATATATCTTTTTTTTCTTCAGTGGAAAGAAAACAAAGATTTCAGTACTTTCTGCATGACATTTTCTTTGCATAATTTCCACTAAAAAGACCCATTCTGAAAATATTTATGGCATCTGTATAGATGCAGTTGTATTTTGATTTATATGTGGGTAGATTTTCATGGAAGTCATATAGCTACCTCTTTCCTATAGTATTTTTTCCAAGATTTGCTCCACTGATGAACGCTGGAGCAAAACATTTTGGGAAATTCGGCGCTTTGACTTCATTACTTATTATGTCATTGGCAAAATTTCATGCCAACAAATAACTGTCTGTCATTCAAAACAAAATTGCATGCTAGACATAGCAGATTTCCTCTCAGAAAAGACAACCAAAAGTCAAGTCTCACATTTACACCTATGTCTGAAGGACAGAAATTCCAACTCACTTCATGTTATGAATTTCTAAATAAATATTATAGCTTAAGTACTAGTGTGATTTTTCATATTAATACATGTGTTTGAGTTGCAGGATCAGGAATTGATTTAGTTATCCTTGCAAAGACAAACTCAGAATTGTCCTATACTAGCTTACACAAAACCTTCAGGAGAAATTATTTGAATTAAAGATATAGCACGGGTACACACAAGGTGTGTGAAAAGGTCTCCCTCTGTGTATTGTTGTTTGGTATGGATTAGTATCAATGTTTTTATGATCTAACAGAGGAACCATCTGTTTGTTTTACAGTATAGGAAGAGAAATGAGATAATTTTAAAAGTGACTGTAAAATCATCAAATTTTGTATTTGCATGAACTCATCTGCATGATTGTACACCTGTTCTGTCCTGACTGATTCCATCTGGAATAGCACTGAAATGAGCCCATATGACATATAATCTGCAACACTAAGACACCACAGGTATATTCTGCAGTAAGTGAACCCTTTATAAATTTCATTTGTGGTTAATGTGACAGGTATTTGAAGAGAAAACCATATAATGATAGACATTGGTCTAGATAATTAATTTTCACAGAAAAACAAGGTAGAACATGTGATATCATTTAGTTGTCATAAGATCTATGAAGATGTCATCCTTCGTCATTTCAAAGTAGCATAAAAACCCTAATTTCAGAAGCGTGGGCCTATTATTATGTCAAATATCCAGCTTTTAAGACAAAACACATGATTAGTGTTGTCAGATCCATCAAAACTCAACAACTTTGGCAGATACTAAATGCAGTAGCTCCAACTTGGTTGTCGGTAGCTGGGTTGGCTGCAAGTGGATCATCTGTGGGACATGGTCAGGATGCTTCCCTGGGATGGCTCTAGGGTATCCTGTCTCTTTCTGCTCGTGGAAACCCCTTGGGATGACTTTCTGGGCTTTTACCTAGTCTTAAAGATTCTGGTAAAGCCTGCGAATTGGAAGAGCTTTCTAGGTGATGTAGGGACAGTGAAGGGATTGAACAGGTGGCTGGTTGCTTGACTTTCTGTTTAATTGGCCATCCTAATGTTGCTGAGATCAAATTATACTGTTTACAGTGTGTTGTGAAACCTGACTTTGGACAGGGCATTTTTCACTATTATTGAAATCAAGTAACTGAATGCAAAGGGCAGCTGTGCAAGAAATGGGTTTTGAAGCCAACACTGTATCGTGTTACACTGTACTACAAAAAGTACACAAGCAATGTCAGAGGGTGTAAGTTTTAGCACCTACCCTGAATTAAGACATACTATGAGAACTTCTACAAACCACTTTAGTTTTTCAGTTTTCAAAGACTGATTTCTTGTACAGTTGTTACATGCCCGTATCTATATGGCTCAAAGTTTGAAACCATAAAAACAAATATATGTATGAAACTTAGGAAAGCTTTTTCATGCCATAAATTGATAATTTCAACTTTGATACATAGGTCCTGATAGGATTTGAAAGAAGCAGCTGCTCAGAACAATTAGGCAGCTGGAGATCAACCCTCTGCAGTGATAAAAAGCTCCAGTTTCTGAGCCTGCAGGGATATGAACTATCAGATTTTAACCAGTGACATCTTAACTTGCAGAAGAGCTGTCACTGCTGTTCTGGGTTTCAAGAAAAGGATTTATTTCTGGGGTTAAATGGAAAGTTATGAGGGAAACATTTTGGGGATGTATTAAGGCTGGAAACTCCTTGAAATAGCAACCATTTGAAATATCACAATACAACTCTTCTTTTTAAACATTCATTATCAGTACATTTACCTTTTCTAAAATGCTTCCCAACAGAATATTCTAGTGCATTTGTGTGCAATAAATCTTACAAACCAAAGGCAAAATTGTAGCAGCCTCATGGATCTGTTCTGGACTTTTTTTTATTTTCTGACAGTTTATTTTTAATAATAATAATTTTTAAAGGGGCTTAAATTCATCATGTTTCATCAGCTCTGTAGACCCTTACATAATGCGTGGATAGCAGTGCTCTATCTATGCAAACTCTGTATCCAGCAAGCGTTCAAGAACTGGGGAAGCCTCTTTCAGAGCTAACCAGCTCCTACAGGATTCCTCAGCACGCCTTAGCCCTGCTTGCATTTTCTTCTAATGAAAGAACATCACATGATTGCTGAAATGACTTAGGAAGAAAACAGCAACTCTCATTACCATGAATGCATTGTACTTGAAATTTAAAAATTTACAGCCTCCATAAGCCTAAGCTTTGCCTCCTTGGCTGTTTCCAAACAAAATGGCTACTAATTTGGTACAAAGAATAAGCAATGCTCATCTGACCAGCAGCTAACATTTGTTGGGTTTTCCTGCTTACTCAACATGCAGTTCCCATCACAGATTTATTAAACACAGCTAACACTACACCCGTAAGGTGGATTTACTGTTTTCCTTGGTGGCTAATTTCTCTTTCAGAATGACTGTATTTTAAAGGCATCCTTCTAAGGAAAAGGGATGCAAGTTACTCCCATTTCAGAGATGGAGAAATAAGAAGTAATACAGTTAAATTAAATATTACTTACAATTTCGAGTGCCCAAACTGATATGCCATCTAATTTTCCAGATTACATCACCCCGTCTATGCAAGGCAGAACTCCCTGTGACTTCAGTTCTACCTAAGTACCTCCATGAATTAGGTCTGCAACTCAAACCAGAACCTAAAATACAAGAACTCAAAGCAGGTAGACATCAGAGGGAAATGGCTTGTTTCACATCACACAGGAGCTTTGTGTCAGAAGTAGGACAGCTTTCCATGGATTTGACTATGAGATCATCCTTTTTATTTCTACAAGTTCCCTGTCTCCTGTGGTACACGCCTTTTGACTTCTGCAACAAATGAACCTTGGGCTCAGCGAACAGCAGCTTCCTTTATTTCTTATCCCCAGACAACCTCTGATTATCTCTTGAACATGGTTCTTCATATCCACTAAGGGAGGAAGGCAAGCACCTTCTGGGAAACACAGGACAAGACCCGTAATTATAGACTGCGACATCGAACAGGTGCACAAGTGAGCCAAAATGATCTAAATTTAAGTCTAGGGATTTCTACTTTGAGAATGTATCATGTCATCACTTTAATTATGCTCTTTTAAAATCATTTAAGTTGCATGATTTCTTCTGTTTACAAAAAGCAACATGAGAAAACAAACTAAAAAAGAAAAACTTCCATTGTGAAGTGTCACACTAAAAATTATGAGCATCTTTATGAGACTGAAACCCACCTCATTGCTGGCTGAAGCACAAGGGTAATGGATGGTGGTGGCCGCCACACTCCAGGGGGACACACATGAGATGCTTGTGAGCATTTGCCAATGAAGGATATGAAACCTCAGCAATGAGATCCACACTCAGAAGGCGAGTGTGCTGTCAGGGAACACACAGTTCCACCGCTCTTCACCAAATAATGATTCTTCCAATTTCTTCCCATTTCTCCTGTAGCACTTCCATGCAACCCAGGCTCACTCTCCTTTTCCAGCAGCTGCTCCTCAGGCATCTTTCCCAAGTCAAGACACTTTCTGGACTTCCAGATCATGGTTTTTCCTCCCATGGTCCCTACTCTCATCCCCTCCTTCTGGTCTCAGGCTCCTTAGCACTTCCTCACTCCAGCTTTTCATATATTTCTGCCATGACTACCAAAGGCTTTTTCACCTTCTGTCTCTCCCATCTCCCACCTCTGTTTGTTACAAACACACTTTCTTGGCAGGGACAGCAGGCACTTGCCATGCCTGGTCCTTTTTTGGATACCGTACTCCTTCCAGCAGAGTGAGACTGCAGCAAAGGGTGAGGGAAAGCTCTGGTGGAGTCTGCTGTGCCTGCATCCTATTGAGGAGAGCAGGGAACAGACACTGCCATGACTCAGGATGGATGAGAAAAAAGCTGCCTGGAAGCAGAGCAGACAGCCACTCAATCCTGTACATTTCTATGCCACTCAGAAAGCCACGAGGCTGCACAAAGCTAGGCTTCAGTCTCTTTACTAGGAAGCAATGCTTGCTACAAAACAACTTTGAGGGAAGCAGATATTCATACATAGCTCCAGTACTGTGTGGTAGGGCTTACTGCTGATGCTAATGCAAAATGTTGGAGGAGGAAGAATCCATTTTGGTCACTGGTTTTTAGGAAAGTTATGACCTAGATTTGCATTTTCCACCAATGCAGTCCTTGTTTATTTCAATATGAAATGATCCTCTGTCAAAACCACAAGCATGTATACTTCAGGGGAATGTCAATGCAGACTGAAATTTTCTGCCTGGAACTAATTTGCACCCTAAATTAGAGGTAAAAACAATGGAATTGATTGATGCAAGTAATGAAAACAGGAAAATTTGTGAAAAAAAAAAACCATAAAAAAGTCTTTCAAGATTGAAAAGCTGACAAACTAAAAATTACCAAAACTGGGGCACAACAGCATCATTCAAGAAAATAAGCATTGCTTAGTAATAAATTTGCAAATCTCTGCAATAGAATGGGCACATTTCAAGTAGAGCACCTGTTGAAGGATTTTATTAGCCTTCTAAATCAAAAATATCGTTTTACATTCTCCGTTTCCAGTATCAGATGTCAGTCTCCTTGGAAGCAGGAGATGTAGCAGATAATGACCTCTGTTGTGTTTTCTATGATGCTTGCTACTTTCCAAGCATGTCTTTCGGTCTTTCAAAATGTGATGAGAGCAGTTTTCATTTTAGCAAGTGAGGGGAATGATGGTATTATGGCAGTTTCATGAGCATGAAAAACAAAGGCCACCCAGGCAATCTCCTGTCCTTAGGAGTGCCTGTTCCCAGCACTTGCTACAGCTGTGAGATTCAGAGCTGTGGCTTGGTTGCTGTGAGCTACAGCGTCACACAGTCATGCATCACAGCCCATGAAGCACTCAGGATATGGAGGAGCAAACACTAAGCACACCTGGCACTATTATTATTTTTTTTGTGTGTGTGATTTTCACAGAAATCTGCAGCTGCTCAGCTTCAATAGACATGAAGTAATGGCTTTACTTCTGATATCCAGACAGGTTGGTCTATGAAATCTTCATTTCAGGGCAAAAGTCACTTTACCTACAGTGCTGCCTTCAGTGTTCAGTAAGAATTCTTAGTATTTCGGTTAGAATGTATAAAAAAAGAAAAAAGATTTTTGCTCATAACTTTTCAGATCATCTGAACTAGGCTTAATACATCTTTTTGGGGTAATTGTATTTTGCTTAAACCTAATTAGCAGTTTTGTACCTCATGCAAAATTAGATTCTCATGTCCAATTCTGACCTATTAATGAAATGAGAGTTCCCTAAAGGCAATCAAATGAGACAAATCAGCACATACACATGCCGCTATTAAAAAACTTGACCCTGTGCCACACAGTCTACACATGTGAGTGAAATACATGCCTTATATTCCCCAATTAATTTTAGAGTCTTTGATCTACGTGTTGTAAGAACACAATATACTGTAATTGTACTGTATTTATAACAATTTCTGGAAAAAAGAGATTTTTGTGAAAGAAAATAATGAAGGGGAATTGAACCAGTCAGATGACTGGCAGAGCTTCCTGCTGAGTGTGATTAGATAAGGGGAAGAAGAAGACTGGAAAAAATTGATCCCCTCAGCCGAATTTGCCATAATTATATGCAGAATAAGGAATTAGCCTTTATTCCACTGTTAAATTCCTCAAGTGGCAAGAATGAACAATCTTGTACAATCTACTTGTTCAATCTAGGCTATGTAGATTGAAAATTCTGTTAAAAAATAAAGGAGATGTAGGTAATCAGGATATACCAATCTGTTAATTTCCCCCCATTCTCAGCCAGACAGTGTAAGGATGCACTGAGATTGCTTTAAAAGTAGTTCTCCAATAGCCCAGCAACTTCCGTTTAAAAGAAGTTTTCATTTTGAAGACACAAAGTCATTAAATTTCACGTGTATATACATTTGTCCCTTGCTAATTTCAATGCAAAAACCCTCAAAATCTGAAGAATTGTACTTGTAAGACAGAATCTCTGCAATGGTTCATTGCTGGCATGACCTGCCCTACTGTGGCAATCCTAGGCAGGTGAAATAATTCTGAGAAGATATGAATGACTTACTAACTCAAAGGAGGAATAGGCTATGTAGCCTAATGGGAATGGAGGGTTGCCCTTAATGCTAATGAGTGCAGTGAAACAGCAGCAATGAAATTGTGAAATCTTGTGGGCTAACACCTGATCCAGGTGCTGAAGTCAAATATGAGCACAGCTATGTGAGTTTCTCAGCCTAAAACTCCTTAGAGCTTCTGGTTTCAAAAAATCAGAAACAGTTATGCAATTATTCAAATTATCAACATGAATCAATTGAAAAGGAAAGAAAAGCAAGACACTATGGAAATGGACATCTTGTCTGAAAGATAACTATATGCTGTTCAAAAAAGTGAGAGAAAAAAACGCAGTGTTTATCTCGCCTCTATATTAGCAACGCTGTTTTCCTAAATACAGTCTGCTGGTGAATTGTCCCCATTTCTCCTATTACAGACATTGTAGACAGGATGATCGTACATTTCATGCCTGGGTGGGTGATCTTAGCTGCAGTCCTACTATGAGCCACACAGATCCAGTCTGCTGAGATGGCCTCACTGTTGTTCTAAATGATAAAATGATTGCTAAGTGAACCAAAGAAAAGAAGGAAAAAGAAAATCTGATTCAGAGGCTCTGAACCACCTTTCATGTGGCAGATCTGTGACAGGCCATCTCCACTTTGCTCCCTACCGCCTTCCATGGAACACTCTCTCATGGCTGGCAGTAGCACCTGACTGCGGGAGCTGCCTAGTTTGTCCAGCTGCAAATCTGACTGTGAATGTGCTGCATTTCCCCTTCACACTAATCAGATGGGTGACATGGAGAGAAACCAGAAAATTATCATATAGGCAAAACGTAGAGGAGATAATGATTGTTGCAGCCATGATTAATTAGAATTTATGTGAATAGCAGAGAGAGATGCAGACCAGTAATATTACGATACAAGAATGCATTTAGTTGAGACAAAATATGAATGTAACAAATATGAATCCAGGGAAGGTAGCTGTATTTGTGAGGTGGCTGTAGAGATGAAAATTCACAGTTAAATGCCTTGTGGCATCATCTCCAGCTATCTGCATGCTGTAATTGATGTTCCATGGGCATCTACGTCACTATCCAGGAGATCTTTCTTGAAAATACTTTATTTTTTTTTTCTATACATACCACAGGATCAGATGCAGCAAACACTTTTATGATATATAAATTTTATGTTCCTGTTTACATCTTTAAGACAAAGGCAGATGCTAATCTGCCTCTCTCTGTAGCATTATATGGGAAAACATTAGGAAAAAATCATTCTCTAAAAGAGTGGTGAGGTAGTGGCACAGGCTGCCCAGGGAGGTGGTGGAGTCACCGTCTGTGGAGATGTTCAAGAAATATTTAGATGTTGTACTGAGGGACATAGTTTAGTGGGAAATATTGGTGGTAGGTGAGTTGTTGGAGTGGATGATCTTGGAGGTCTTTTCAACCTTGTGGATAATATGATTCTATATGTTCACAATTTGCCTCATAATACATGGTTATGCACTACTGGTTGGTAGTCCCTCAGCTTTTGAGAATGTGTCAATTACATACAGCTGGTTCAAGGAGAATCAGTTGCCTGCTGGAGGTGTTGCTGTTTGATAAACTAAAACATATCCGAATTTTTCATAGGCAGGAAAAAATAAAAAATAAAAATCTACGTGTTAAAAGTGAGAACAGATACATCACTGTTTTTCCCTCCAAAACAATGTTATGGAATGGCTGGAGAACTGTTGTCTATAAAAATCAGAATAAATGGCCTAGAAGTGAGGCGTCTGAGAAGATTGGCGTGAGGTCATCAGATACAGTTTACTAAACAGCAGTGTTTATTGAGTAAATGAGTTATCACATTAGCTTCTGCTTGTCCCCAAACAAATCTTCATTAACCAGCCCCTTCTGCCAAGCGTGGCAAACAGCTCAAGCTTGATTACTGTGGGGAGTCAGCATGGGCTGAGCCAGGGAAATCACAATATAAATACAAATGTAGGGGAAGACATGCCAGTTGCCTTCAACATCAGCCAAGTATTAAAATATGGATTCAGTGGAAACAGCATCAGAAAGCTGCAGTGAGAGTAAAGACAAATCAGAGTGCATGAAATTCAAAGTTCCTTACAGAAACATGTTTTAGGCAGACAAACTGACAAGAATCAGTAAAGCAGCTAAAATGCAAAGTGGAAAACTGACTGGCAGATGCTTGGTACATCAGCTGCACATGAAACATTTTCATTCCTCATTCTACAACGTGGTTTAACTGACATTACCACTTTTGCAGTATGAGTCTCTTTTCATTTTAGCTGGTTTGAGAAATGCAAAACTTCCCCCATGCTGAAGAGAAACCACCACTCTGTAACTTACTGCACTTTGAGAAAGATGCATGTTAATTTGGATTTTGCAAAATCTCTATAAAATGCCCCAGTAAAAAGTTGCCTGCTTCTTCCTGCTTACAGAAATCAAACGTGCACCATTTTTATTTCAAAAGTAAAATATTTTTCATAACAGTATGAATGAGCTAGATATTGCTGACAGCTTGAATTAATGATTTCCCTAGGCTTCTTTCTCTCTCCTAAGAAGCATAATGTCATGCTCCAATAACAGTAATAGATTTTTCAAGAGGAAAATGTAGATGTAAAAGATGCTGCCAGATGCTGCCAAATGCAGCCAGTGCACTTCAGTGTCAGAAGATGACGGCGCCTTTAGCCCTGTAGAAGTTAACATCACTTTGAAAGCGAGAAAAAGAAATGTGGTTTTGAAAGTAGAAACCCAAAACAGTGGATATGCTTAATCCTATACTTAAAATTAATGTCCTATGTCAGAATTACTACACTGAAGTTAATGAATACCCACACTTGTTTATTTTTTGGAGATTACTGATAGTAATTGGCAACAGTTTACTGTTGGCCAGGATGCCACCCACAATGGGTCCCTAACTCCTCCCCATGCATGCTGGAGAGGCTGAAGATAAAGTTTCTTTTCCTCCTCCTCCTCAGCTGGCAAAGGTAGACAGTTCTTCAAAGGGGATGCAAAGGAGGCATGTGTACCAATCAATATGCTGAGGAGGAGAAGACATGGATGGCTGGTGGGAAGCGCACATTGCTGCAGTACAAATAGGAAGACTCTCTTTAATAGGGACCTGTTAGTTGACTGGTCATTTTGTATCACTATTTAGCATACATATATGAAATATGGTGTCAGTAGCCAGTTCACAATATAATTTTTTGGACAACAGATAAAAGTTACCTGGGATTGTTCCACCTCATCCTGCTAAACACAATCTCCTTGCTAATTCTGGGGGTGAAAAGAGGGAGACAGAGAGTCTTCCTACCTCTTCTTTTTATGAACATAGCAGAAACGATCTTGATGGAAAACTGAATGGAAAACAAAAAAACAACACTTGAAATGATAGCTCAGAAACTGTTTTGCAAGATATTTCTACACTGTTCCCAAGGATCTGGTTGCAAGATTTAAGTTTTTGTCAGAAAAAGGCCAGAAATTCTTATAATTCTATCTTTAAAAAAATATTATAAACTGGATTCCAACATGTTGATACCCCTGATCTGAACTCTTCTGGTGGTAAAGGCACCTGTAGTAAAATAGAGGAACCAGATGTTTCTGTGACACCAGGCACATGTAAATTATGAGTTGATTCTATGATGCTGGCAGCTGAGGACACTCAGCACCTTTTACAATTAGACCCTCAATTAACAAAGTTTACAGGAAAAAAAGTATAAATCTCACTTCTGCAGCTTTATAACATACTGTTAAGTTTTGTAATATTTTATTTAAAATATTAAAAAATGTATCTACAGAGCAGATGGGGAAAGAGTTACCATCCACTTGGTGAAATTCCAACATTTCTGCTCCAGTCTCATGAATTCCCAAAGCTCTTTAAACTTTCTGTCCAGTGCTTACTCTAATGTGTCATGTTCATTATTTCCATTCACCAGTTACACCAGCCTTGTAAGGACACTAAAGGCATTCTGGAAGCAATTACTTCAATGGCAAACTCATATTCCTCCCTATCCCCTACCTGTAGAGGAACTGGAGACTCATCACAACCTAGAAAACATGCTCTAAAATGCGTCAACAACTGGGGACACTGGTGGATCAAATTGTACCAACATTATATGCTGCGTAGCACATCTCCATCTAGCCTACATACCCATTAATATGTGATGAAGGAATAAAAAGTCAAAGCATTTTGGAAAAACTCAAAAGAACTGTGTAAGGAAAGATGTTACTGATTCCACATTTTGTTGAATGAGTGGTTTTTGAAATACAGGACATATTTCTGTTTTATGGAACTATTCTAGATCCTCTTTGCTGCTGAAAAGTAGTTCTTTCCTTGTCCTTCTCTGACATCTCTTTTCTTAACCATCAAACTCATTACCCTACAAGGAAAGAAGGGCTATCAAACTAGTAAAATTTTATGTTAAAAGTAAAGATCACTCTAGTTCATATTTATTTTCAGACATGTTTTCTTCATTGGTGCATGTCACCTGAAATCTGTGGGGGTAGGCTATTATATTTTATTAAACATATTAAAAAACCACGTGCTTTCAGGCTCAGTACATCTTCACCCTCCATCTATTACTCCACCATCTCACCAGAGATCACAAGATGGAAGACCACAATTTGCACTTAGTGTGAGCCTTCTTAATGAAGTTTCAGATACAAATCATAGAGGATACACAAGTTTCCAGTCTCAGCAAGCTTTGACAGAAACAGGAAAAGGCTTTTAGAACTGCTGCATTTATATGTGAAGTCCAGAGAAGAGGATGGTTGGGGAAATAAATCAGATGACTTGAGGGCATTTTGATTTGCAGTGCCAGGTCTGACACATGGAAGAACACTGCACCCAAACAGATGTCAGTGGCCCAGAGTTAGCTGATGTGAGGTTAAACACAACCATGCTCTTACACTGAATGATGCTCTATACTTTGTGCTAATGCAACTCAACTCTTCAGCTGTGGATGAACTCCCAGAGGAAGATCTGGGAAAGGACAATGTTGGAAATCTTAACAAACAATTTCTTGCCTTATTTTGTCCCCCGTTTTCTGAAAAGAGAACAAATGTTAACTGTGCATTGACATCACCATTAACATGATCTAGCTTTCCTGTAGCAGTATCCCAAAGAAAGAAAGAGATGGTGTAAAGAGATGTGAATAAAGACAGAAGCAGCTCCCTTGGAATTAAACATCAAGAAAACTGGCTTCACCTAAATGAGAGCATGCAACCTTGCAAAAGGTATTATCAGAGTTTCCAACACAAATTCAGTACTTCCCTCCAACCCGTCTCCGTCACTTTGAATACCTTCTTCCTCTGTGTTCCCACTTTCATTTGAAGGCACTAATGATAAAACATCTTATGAGAATTCAGGGAACTGTGTGAGATAAGACAGCATATGACTGTGGGATGGAGCAAAAGTTAATTCTTTCACTTGGGTGTAAATTAGACTTAACACAAAATGGAAAGTTGCAGATTTTCTCTGGACTGCCTGAGGCAATCAGATTGGGGCTAGCAGTTCCTGGATGGGTTTGGATATATTATAGTTCGTGTATTTTTGGTTTGCTAAAACCATACTTTTATTTCACCCAGAGACATGCATAATTGTATTCAACTTCTAGCAAAGTTCAGGATTATAGGTAACACCCTATGCAAAGAGGGTTTAGCAAAAGCAAGTGAGAGCAAGGAATTCCAAAGCAGAAATAGCCTGCTCTGTTTAAACAAAAAGTCTGTCAGTCTTTATTTTGTTATGCTATTACAGCATTCTGACTTCCATCTAAACCTTCCCAGAGGGATGTAGTCTACACTTTACTTTAGCTAAGCACAGAATTTATTTGAAATCATTACAGAAAAGAAAAAAAAAAGAAAAGTTATCAAGTCATCACTGTCTTGACTGTAGAGACATGAAGAGTAGGCGTCTTTTTCAGAAGAACATATAAGTGGTCTGTAATAGTAGAGGATGCTCTGGTACTATTTATAGTTGCTTATTTTTTTTCTCTCCTCTGGTATTCTGGCTCAACTCCTTGATCAGAGCAACTAGGAATTGTTCTGCTCAGATGGTTTACTGCATTTTAAGTGGAATGTCAAATTCAGTAAGGGAGAGCAATTCCCTAAGACCAGCTACCCATTCCTCTCTGCTGGAGGCCAGAAAAAGATTGCAGCATTAGAACAGATTACCCACATCTGCCTACAGCCGTCTTTGATAAAAGGGACTGCTAGGCTGTAATGGCAGCTGGACTGTCCTTCTCTTCAAGATAACATCAGGTGTTTTCCAAATTGAGCATCTGAGTGGTGTTGTGCTTTGAAATTGAACATTGTACGAAGCAGTGCACTAAGTTCAGTATAACAGCACAAAAGAGTTCATTACATCTCTGTGCACACTTCAGAGCTTCTGATTTTTTTTTTAATGCAGTTTTCTTCGCTGCCACATTTCCTTTGAGTTTCTGTGGCATTACTAAAGAAAAAAGGCAGTGTTTGTTTCAAAAAGTGGTTAACCATATGTGTACCCTATAGTCCATAATAGTTTCTCAGAGCCAATTACTGTTAGACTACTGCATAAACATATATTTAGGAAGCATGAAATATGTAATTACTTACCCAATCTGGTACCTAATACATCTGAGCTTTCAGATGGGAATTACTGACATGATGGAACACAACAGCTCCAAATGAACTGCTGTAATTCAAGAGGAGCCCTGCAGAGTTGTACTCACTACACCTACTTATTAAAAATTACCTGAATTTTTTTTTTTATTTTTGAAATTCCAAAATCACTCAATAACTTTAAGAAGCCCATCATCAACAATTACCTCATCTTTTTTCATCACTTCTTGGAATACACTATGGTCCAAGAGAACTTTGTAAATATTATCTGAGGACAAGAAAAATATTCAGGTTTGTCCTAAAGGAACTATTTGAAACTTGCTGCAGATGACTGCAATGCACTGCTGAGGACTCAGCAGTAGCACATGCTAAGAACAACGACTTGGGTTATTTTTATCCCCTAGATGGATTAATTAAGCATAGTCCCTTCAGTAAAGCGGCCTAAGTCCTGCTTCCCTAAAGAACTGTAGTTAAAACCAATCACATCCGTATTATTTTCCAAAAATAGACTAATTATTACTGAAAATGTGATTGCGTTATATAAATTGGGTCCTGTCTTCAGCTTACTGATTCAGCTCATTTCTGTCACCACCATCACAGACTCATAGGGGTTGGAAGGGTCCTGCAGAGATCATCAAGTCCAACTCCTCTGCCAAAGCAGCTCTCAAGACCAGGTTGCACAGGTAGGTGTCCATCACAAATACACTGCACTTAAAATAATCCAAAACAAAGAAAAGATCCACTTCTTTGTTGTGTTTCCCTGTTAAGTGACGACTCAATGATTTGTCCTTCATTAGTTACTGGTATTCCAGCTAAAGGAAACTTATATCTAATGCTCAGGGTTTTGTTGTTTTGGAGTGATGACCAGTCCCTGAGCACAGGATTTTGGATCAAGGTTTTACTATCTGTAAGTGGAAACAGATTGTGGGTTTATTTTATGTTCTGCTCCACATTTTACATATTAGTGTGTAATTGTAAGTCAACGCTGCAGTGGGAAATCTGCCTCCTTGCTGTGTGATTCCAGGCATATTTCAAAGACATATGTAATTCCAGATACATTTCATATACCCTACCTGCTTGCAAGTCAGAAAATGTTATCTCCCAGAATGCAGATACACGAGGCCACCAGTGAGATCTACTGCTAAAATAGCATACCATGAAGTCACATCAGCCTGGCCCTGCATTTGAGCACCCTGGTGATAAGAGACCTGAGTGACACGACTGCCTTTGCCAGAGGAGGTCATGTCAACCAGCCCAGATTTCTCAACACGGGGCAAACAAGTCTTCCAGAAACAAGAAGACAGTTGATTTATTCACTGCTTCTCAGACCGTGGCAAAATCACTAAGGTTTCATGTTTATTTATAGGTTTAAAAACCAGTCAATTCTCAGCTAATGAGACATTAGGCATGGGTTGCTTAGTCAAAACAACAACTTTCAAATTACTATATAGCTTATAATACCTTTCAGAATGTTTTGTTATGGTAAATCAAATGATATTTTGTCTCAGCTAAGTACTGAAGACTCAGATACTTTAATATACTGGCATGAGCATGGTTGCTAGCTCCAGATGGGGTGCTTATAGCACCTGTATGCTGGTAGTAGTGATGTGCAACGTGGTGGGACCAGAACTGTCACTGGAGTTGTTCAACAGAAATCTCTAACTGGGCCTCTGGACCCTCCTATGACAACCCAGATAGTACACCTCATAACACACATGTAGAACTCAAATCCATACTCTGTTCCAGAGCCCAACCACTCTTTCTGAGAAGAAATTTCTCCTAATACCCAATGTGAATTTCCCTTGCTATAACTTAAAGCCTTTACCTCTTGTCCCATTGCCATTACCTGGGAGAAGAGGCCAACCCCTAAATTGCTGCCACATCCTTTCAGGGAGTTATAAAGAGGAATAAGGTCTCCCTTGAGCCTCCTCTTCTCCATTCTGAACAATCCCAATTCCCTCAGCTGCTCCCCATAAGACTTGTGCTACAGGCCCCTCACAGCTTAGTTGACCTTCTATGGACATGCTCCAGGGCCATGATGTCTGCCTCATAGTAAAGGGCCCCAAAATGAACACAGTGCTGAGTAAAAGATTGAAATGATGTGAAACGATTATCACTTTTGTGTGTGCAATATAATCAAGGGATATTAATAAGCTGCAGAATGTATTTAGGTACATTCCATTCAGAAATATGCAAAGGATATCCATAGTACTTTTAATCTTGGTACAGTTGTTAAAATGATACTAATAAATAACGAAACATTTCATGTAACTAATCACTGCATCCTCCTCAATTTGTGCTGCCAATAGGCTTCCTCCTTAAAAGTTCTTTTGGTCAAATAACAAATTTCTCTTAAATATCTCCTGCATTTGAAAAAAAAAACAACGAAAAAAACCCACCCTTTTTCCTGCTTCACTGGATACTGTCAAACCTACAAGTCTGATGGCTGTTCTATTCCCAGCATCAGAAAAAGCTGGCAGGGTCCCACAGCACAGCAGGCTGAAGGACAATCAGCAGTATATCTTTGTGCTGAGGACATCTGACGTGCAATCTTGGCTAAAGCAGAGCCTGCAGTTTGAGGGAGGCTGAGTGCTGGTGAGAACACATCTGCAGTTGGTGCCCAGTATGGCACTCTCAGCACAAAAGTCCCAGCACAAAGGGGACACTGACAGAGGAATGGGGTCTGAAGCAAGGTGTACACAGGTTGAAAGGTAGATTTGTCAGTCTGGAGGTTGTGAGGGACCTACCGGATGAGTGGTTATGGAAAAGGCTGAGTCATGCATTTGTCAGATATGCACAAAAAAAAAGGACAGGAGATAATGGGAACAAGTTGTACAAGGGAAATTCCAGTAATTTTTAAAATAAAGAAATTCACATTACAGTGTAGTTAAATACTGGAAGAGGTAGCCCAGAAACACTGTGCAACTTTTGCCTTTGGAGATATACAAGGACAACTGGAGAAGTCAACCATACAAGTGTTATCTGAACAAAAGTGGGGTAATACATCCCCATGCCTGACACTGCTTAAATGGCAAACAGCTATAACTATCAAACATTTCTAAAGTAGGGACACATAATATTTATTCCAGTAAACCCATCTTCCAGGTCACAGAGTTTTGTATGCCCAAAAGGTAAAACAGTTTATCATACTTATTTTAGTTCCTAACCTCAGCATAAAATTACACTGCACACAAACCAACCTGCCAAGTGTTTGGGTACAGCTAGTATTTCTAGGGTTGACTCTCTCATATCTCAACCCTGCCCCTGTCTCAGGCAATTTTCATCAGCACAGTTTACATGAGTGCCAGCATCATGCTTCAAGTCAGTTAGAAATTTTCCAGTAAGAGCTGTGTTCTCAGTTTTTCTCATTAAAAACCTCCATAACCTTCAAAAATGCTTTTTTTTTTTTTGGTGGTGTGTGTGTATGTGTATGTGTGATGTGGAACTTAAAATTCATAAAGCTGACTTTTGGGATAGACAAGACGAAACTTGCTCAAGCTACAGTCAGATACCTCTGAAATTAGAAACATTGTTCTCCTCCAAGGTCAGTTCCTCATTAGTAAAGGAAAACATTCTTAAGTGCTGGTTTAAGCAATTTGATAGTGGATCCAAAGGCAGACTACATGTCAGGATTACTCAGGGAAACAGAGGAAATGAACTGTATAAATTCTTTGTCAAACAGTTTTCTAACACTCCAAATCTATTTTTAGGTTCAGCATCTGCAGAAGGTCTTAACTTCGTTATATTTCTTCAGGCTTTCCGCAGAGAGATACCTTCATTTTTGGTACAGATCCAGAAACCAACCCCAGCTTCATTTGGAAACCAAATTTGAAATCCTCATTCCTTGTTTCTTTTTGGACAGAATGGTCTTTGAAAGGACAGTCCCAAGGAGTCCCAGAGAGCTTGGACACAGCTGGTGTACAGCGAGTTCCAGCCTCCTTCTCCACAGGCTTTGATTTTATTCTTGAATTCCACCTGGCACAAGTCTATTTTTAATGTCATTTGCATTTTTTTTCCCAGTTGGCTAGGCAGCCCCTTAGAGATTTTCCACAAAGTACCTGACCCCTCTTGGTCAGATGTTCCAGAGAACGGAAGGAGAACAGCTTGCTCAGCCAAAGTCCCATAATTAGCATACACTGCAGTAACTCTCAGTCCTTCTCTAACCTGCTGTCTGCACAGCATGATTTCCTTGGGATTTTTGTTTGCTTTGCTTTTAATCAGAAGTGCAATATTACTGAGAATCACCAGATGGCATTGCTGCAGATAATTCTGATATTTATGTTTATCTAAGTGTACAGAAGTTAGATATTGAAAAATACCTATTGCAATCCATGCAGATTATTTCCTGATATTATTGCTTGAGCTCAGCTACAGGGGAGACATTTTCCACGTAAACATATCCAGTCTCAACTGTGTATTTGCATCTACACCTGCTAATGCTTGAGCCCTTGCAACATCATACAGTTTATCTGAGCTGCAAATGAGAGTGCATGGCTGCACAGGCATGCTTTAGAAACAAGGTACAAGGTACCTACATTGTACAAGTCAGACATGAGATGTTCTTTACACTACCTTACAATTTGTACAAGGTTTTCCTACATTGTACAAGTCAGACATGAGATGTTCTTTACACTACCTTACAATTTTACTATTTCTTAATTACTATACTCCTTAGGCACACTGAAATGAATTAAAAGCATTTGAAACTCTTAAAACCTGTTCACTGTCTGAATCTGCTGGCCAAAGAGTTTCAGCTACAATGCTTGTATCTGCAAATAACCAGGAATCAAATTATGTACTAATTCACACCTCATTAAGCTCCTCTGAAGAGCCCAAATGACACGGGTAGTAACTTTTAGTGTAGGCTATGCTGAACAACATATGCCAGCAGCTTGGGGCTGAGGGAGCTCCCAGCCTGCACAGCCTTGCTCTGGGGCCAGCTTGGTAGTGAAGGGCCAGCTGGGATGGCTGGACCTCTTCAAATTCCTAGCTTTCCAGCATAGTAAGGTTGTGATGGGCACTTGTTTCCCAAATGTCTCTATCACCATATAAAGCGGCAACCTCGCATTTTCTCTTCTCCATTTTGTAATCCTTCACTTCAAATCAATGGCGAAACACTATTTAGCCTATGGGACTCCTCACAAATGAAGTACCTGGCTCCCAGATGCATGCAGAAGCCAGATGCAGTGACCTCACTGTGCTGTTGCAACTGCACAAAGACCAGTGCAGGCTGCAGAAGCCACCAGCTGCATGAGCACATCCCCAGAAACCCAACAGATAGTTGTATGCTACTAATTTTAGATCCAAACCTATGTGGTAAAAGGAAATTAGAACCTGAAGCAGCTATGACTGTAGCACACACTAGTGTGTTTTGTCCACGTAACTTGCTCAGTATCTTTATTCACATGGAAGGCTGTGGGCCATTTCTCTGGAGGAATAGTTTTGAATGTAGTGGTCAGTTAACCCCTTTTTTCTTTTCTATTGACATCATGCTGGCATTCTCATGTACTACCAGCAACCAATTTCCCACTATTAATACATGATCACAGCTTTGTGCATCGATGAGTGAGAAGTCAAGTCCCTGAGGAAAGATCACAGAATCGCAGAATTGCAGGGGTTGGAAGAGACCTCTTGAAATCATCAAGTCCAGCCCCCATGCCAAAGCAGCTCCCTAGCCCAGGTTGCACAGATAGGTGTCCAGGTGGGCCTTGAATGTCTCCATAGAAGGAGACATCCACCACCTCTCTGTGCAGCCTGTGCCAGTGCTCCATTACCCTCACCCTTCCCATGCATATTTGCGCAGAACTTCCTACGCTTCAGTTTGTGACCATTTCCCCTCATCCTATCACCACACACTGCTGAGAAGTGTCCAGCCTCGTCCCTTTGCCTCATGCTCCTTAGATATTTATGGACGTGGGTCAGATTCCCTCTGAGTCTTCTTTTTTCAAAGCTGAACAGGTCTCTCAGCCTTTCCTCATAAAGGAGAGGTATTCCATGCCTTGTATCATCTCTAGCCCTGTGCTGAACTCTTTTGAGGAAATCCCTGTCGTTTTTGTACCAGGGAACCCAAAACTGGACACAGTACTCCAAGTGAGGCCTGGGCAGAGTAGAGAAGGAAGAACACCTCCCTTGACCTGCTGACCATGCTCTTTTTAATTCACCTTAGGATCCCATAGGCCTTATTCTTCTCATTAGGGGATGTTAAATCCATACTTTAGATCATAGTTACCCCTGTTTCCCACAAAAGCATTTGAAACATCACCTTAGTGGAGGCAAGACACATCTTTCTTCGTTATATCTGCTTCACTGCCATATCATTTTCTACTTTATTGAGGCCTGCATTAACAGAAACCATCAAAGAGGTCTTTCCTTGGATTGCTTTCCCAGTCACAGACAGCAGCAAGGTAGTCAATACAGATGTTTTTGGATGGAATTAATTCAGCACTAATCCTCATTAAAAGGATAGAGGAATGTAAGTCAGGTAATAAAAGAGAAGTTGTCTGAAAAACCAAAGCAAGGGATGGGCCCTTGAGAGTTCAAGAATTAAAAAATGAGAAAGATAACTCAGTAAAACTCTCACAGCAGAAAACGTATCTGCAGTAGTCTCTAAATGCTTCTATGGATGTCCAAGGAGAGAGCTGCAAATCACTTATCTCTCTGGATTTGAAGGGGCTGTCTACAGAAGCAGTAATGTGAGATAGACCCAGTGGATTATATTTTTCAATAACATAGCCTTGTTCCTACGATTTTTTAATAAAGCCAGCAACTCAGAGAAGGCACCAGAAGTCTGTAATTGTGTTACAAAAAAGCAGCATGAACCAGAGACAATTTACAAAAAATATTTTCCTCTTATGGATTCTCCAAGCGCTTTTGGCTGATGGATACATCTCTCATCTCCATTTACACCCCCCCATTTATACCCTCCAAACAGGGGCACAGTTGTTCTAAGCAACTGAAACAACCTCTTAAATAAAGGTTAAATTTATTGACTGCTGGATTAATGAACAGTCACTTTATAAAGAAAAAATACCAACAAAATCATTC
The DNA here is from genome assembly GCA_013399175.1 of Odontophorus gujanensis. Classification (NCBI taxonomy): domain Eukaryota; kingdom Metazoa; phylum Chordata; class Aves; order Galliformes; family Odontophoridae; genus Odontophorus; species Odontophorus gujanensis. Next base: position 349,103 of record VXAB01013881.1, read on the forward strand.
ACACATAAATGAAAAACCATTCTGAGATGTCCAAGGTGACCCACCAATGGCAAACACTGAAAAATCCTTGAAATCCCCCATCCTTCAGCTTTTGCCTCAGAACATTTGACACAAGCTAAAGCCCTGCAATGAAGTAACACAATTTATGTAAATCTTGTCTTTGTGGAGTGGTACCGACACTTCATGCCCACAAGCACTACTTTTGCAGAAGAAATTTTGTCAAATTAATGCTATTTCTTAATGGTTAGTGAATTAAATGAGAACTCCTCTGTGGCATTTGTTAAGAATGCTTTGATGTCTGTGATATATTGCCATTGCATTTCCAACAGTACATAAACTTGTTACTATTAGAAAATTAAGGTGAACATTTTTGTTTAAAAGGATAGGAAGTGTCCTTTGACGACATAAACTGATTGACAAGAAGCATCGTAAATAGACTTGAGTGAGAGATTAGGAACTCACAACATCAAAAAAACTGCAGCTGGAAGACAGGAGACAAAAAAACCCCAAAAATTTAAAATATGGAAAACAGAGAACCTGGAAAAGAGATATGGGCAGTGTGAAAAATTGCAATAGTAAACATTAGTTACGAAGAGTACATGAATGAAGCTTGTGTAAAGCAGAGGAATGGATGCAAAAGAGTTGGAAGAAAGATGTCATCCCTTAATCTCCCACAGGAAGAGCATGTGCATACAATGGTTCCTGTTCTTGCTGTCCTGAATACAAGAGGTGGATTTTGATTACTGACTTGATTTTCTTTCCCACAAAGCACTAATTTTGTTGTCAGTATCTGGAATTCATCGCGGTCATTTCCAAAAGGAAAGCAACCTGAATCATTAAAAGATTCTGAGAAATGTTTGTATGTCTCATATTTAGATTCAAATCTCTTCATCTTGCAAAGCTTGGGACATTTTTGCTGTACAAGCAGTAACAACAAAGTGTGAACTTGCGTATTTTGACCTGCAGACTTCTTCTTCATTCCCAACCCTAAAATACAGCCAAAAAGGTGTACCTGCCATTAATAAACACAATCATCAACTGGTAACTTTCAGAAAGCACATCTCTCAAAGCAAAATTCAGCTGATGAACCCTCCTTTGCTGATGTAAGCCAGCTGTTAGCCCAGAGCCTTCTTACTCAGCCTTGCTAAATTGCGATTGCTCTTCTGGGGATGAGAGCAGAGGAGATATGACCTTGGACTTCCCTTCTGTGTGCTCTGAGCATAGAATAAATTAGCTTGGGCACTGTAAACAACACAACTGCATCATCCTGGGTCTGTGCCTAGTTTCAAGCTGATTAGTCTGTCCAGATCCCTGCTGAAACACAGACTCATAGGCTTTGTGTCTGGAAGAGATTTGATGGTTGATCTGATGGAGCTGCACAGAAAGGTATCTTCATTTTTGTCACCCCTCTGCATTTCCCATGTAGTCACTCACCAGTGCTGCTCTGGATGGTCCTCACTGTAGTGGTTGTTCGCGGGGGAGAAGACGACCGCAGTGATATGCACTCATCATCTTGGGAGCAGCCCTTCTCAATGGCTCTCACGTAGCTGTGGCTCCTCATACGGAAGCAGCCTGGCATTGGCAGGTCCAGGGCCTCCACTGCCTGAGACTCAAGCTCACTGAACACTGACTCGCAGACGGACTCAAACTGACCGTTCACCTCCATCTCACTCACCTGTGGGAAAAGATAAGAAGGTTGAGAATGTAAAAAGTAGAGGCTTTATGCAGAGATTTGTATTTCGGTTCTTGATTTCAGCCAAGACCAGTGGGAAGCTGGAAGTCCCCATAGCAGCACCTGGTTTTCCTCACCCCAGGCAGATGGAACTCATACAACTATGATCATTTTGTTGAAAAACAAAAAATCATTCTTTCTTTGCTGAAAAAATAAAGGTCAGCTTAACCTTGGGACACAATCAGTGCAACCCAAAGACAATGAAAATGACAGAGCTGAGGGGATGGAAGCTCAAGTGCAGACACAGTAACAAACAACGGGAAAGAGGAGGCTGGTATGGGAAGAAACTTAGCTGCTGGGGGAAAATATTTGTATTCATATTCTGGCTGACTCCTTTGTCTGAGAGCTGAAAGGTGCCAGGGGAACCTTAGACCCTTTGTGGAGCATACACTAGGTGGTGACAAAGACTTTACTCAACACAAGATCAAGAACATTTAAAGGTATGCAGCTTTGCTGCAGATCTTGTGAATCTGAAAATCACTTATCTGTGCTTATATATGAATGGATGCTCACAAACTGAAGTCATAATTGAGCCCTGAGCTTGGCATTAAAGCATAACAATTATCACTGTAGGAAACATGCACACAGAAAACATCACTTAAGGGTTTTGCTGGTTTTCAAGCGTGAAAAAAGTCTATATACTGGAAGGTAAGACTTAGAGTGACAGAAAAAAAAATTAGGATGACTCTTAGTAAGGAAGGCATTATACCAAGTAATTTGTATACACAAATGAAAAAGGAAATCTCAACAACTAGAACATACTGTTTTTTCACTGGGAAGTTGCTTGAAATAGTATGGAAAGATCATGGAGAGTACATTATAAAGAAAAATTCTAAAATGGTGGAGGATAGTGATATCCCTACATAAAAAAATTATGAATTAAGACTTAATTTTTCTTTTTTCTTATTAATATTGACAAATGGCACCAATTTTGGGGGAGACAGCTATATCTAAGAGTTAGGTGTCCAGCTAAATAAGTAAGCTAACCTAACGTTCACGTAGTTTTCTCCAAGACTTTACATCCTAATTCTTTTGCTAGAGCATCAGCCCTTATGAAAAGTTCTTCACTATATTATACACTGGTGAATACTCTGAAGCTATGATGTCCAAAGATTGAGCTTCTGTGGTATTCTAACTGCAACTTCATACTGAATGGTCTCACACTTTTGTTACAGCTGAAGTCTTAATATCAGTAATATCACTTGCTTCTTTTTGAATTTAGTGATCTGACATCCCAAAGGTAAGGGGAATCACAGCATCACAAATCCTGTCTGCTATGCTTCTAGATCTTCTTAACAAAGTTAGTTTATCCAAAAGATTTATCTGAATGAAGCACTTAAGCAAACAAGCCAGAAGTCACACCAAGGAGCTACAGAATTTAGCAGATGAACTACTGGCCCACTGCCCTGTGAAGTGCTGGCACTTTTGCACTTCTTTCAGATCTGTCCCTGGCCAAATCAACTGAACAAGCATATTGTAGGTGAGGACAGACTACTTTATGATGTTTAAATTCATAAACTGAATGAGACACAGTGGGACTGTTCTTGGTTTAGAATGAACATGAAGGAGTCCAAATGAATTTCAAGTCAATAAGATAAGCAGATCTTTGCACTTAGTATATTCTGTGATACTTGTACTGTGATGGTGAAAAGTTCAGAGGCACTCAGGGTTAAGAACATATACAACGGGATAACAAAAGCTTTAAAAATACAGTAAAATTCTTGTAACAATTGTGAAATACAAAATACTGTGGAATTCATTTTCCTTTAGCATTACAAACAGCTTGTGGATGATTTTTTGAGCAGTGTTCAGAGAATTTGATTACAGACAAGATCCTTAAGACACACGTATAAAGACACTTGAGCCTATTCTAAGTCAAACAGAGTTTCTACTTGGTTTAAGAGCTGTCCTGACCTCCCATGCATGCGCCCACCTGACTGATGGTACTCATGGCTCTCATGTAGCTCTCATTGCGCGAGCGGAACTTGGGAGACGTCAGCAACCCTGCAGGGTCCAGGCTGTCCAAGCTCCTGTTGATTGAGACTTCGCTCACTGCCCTCAGGTAACTGTGGCTTCGGATCTGAAGTTTTGGCGAGTGTTCACTGGATATCCTGATAGATTTGTGGGAAAAGAAAAAAAAAAACAACAAAAAAAGACAATCAGACACAAATGGCCTCACCAGGAGTGGGGATAAGCAAGTGCTTTTCATTGGGACAGCAAGACTTGAACTGGTCGTTATTTTTATTTCATAAATAGACAAGTACTGTGTAACGTCAGCAGTTTTGTTTGGATTACCCTCCTCTTTCATTTGGTAGAAGAGAAAAATAAGGTGTAAACCATGCCTAAGCAGAATGGCAACACAACTTTTATTTTATTTACTGAGAGCAGCACAGCAAAATTTTACATTGTGTTGGCAGTGGCAGCTACCAGCCCCAATAAACACTTCATCATGTGAGATTTCTGTAGCAATGACATTGAATTGACTTCACTAGGTTTTAAAAGACCAAGTGGAGCCACTGAGGTGAGTGCAATAGAAGAAAGTGCTTAGAGGTGAATGCTGCAACTACCAAAACCAGACAAAGAGCTTGGTGATGAAGGGAGTAGCCTGAGACTAAATCTGGATGTATTAACCTCAATGCACCTGCTGAACACTTTTTGATGCAGCCAGAGGTTCTATTCTTTTAAGTGCTTGTTTCTCTTTCACAAAGACTGGCGTTGATCAGACCTGGCTCTGTGACTCACATATGTTCTTATTCAATGGGGACGGAGTCTTCAAGGGCATATGAGCAAATAGTGCAGGCAGAGCATCCACAATATGCAAAATGACTTCACAGCATAGCTTAACTCAGGAAATCATTCCAACAATCACAGTTGAATTTGATGTGCTTTAATATTATTTTTTAATTCTGGTTGAAGGTGCAAGTTGAGAAAATGCAGGCCAGGTAAGAAGCCTGGCATGACTTGATGTCAGATTAGAAGTATAAGAACTACAGTTATGTTCCTGAAGTGGAAACAACTCCCATTTTTACAATACCAGTGACAAATGAGATGGACAAGTAGTAATGTAAGTAATGTGGACAAACTGCAATACTCCTGAGTCAGCTCCTGCATACTTAAAGTCAGCCAGCAAGACTCATAACATCTAAATATGATTTTCCACTTGTAAGGTGTTTTACCCTCTGAAAATGCTCAATGAGAGCTGTCTTCACCAGGTATCCCATAAAGATGTGAGTCACAAAAAAAGGGTGATCTTTGTCTTTTTTATGATGCAAATAGTTTCTGGGATATAGCTTTATAAACAGTGAATAGATACTGTATTGAAAGGGTGTTTGTACTGAAATATCTTCAATATTCTCCCAGTGCTGCAATTGACACACTAAATATATTTATATTTTGAAAGGTAAATCTTACACTTGCGTGTCTATGAACTAAATATTTGTAACCAAATGAAAGGCTTAATCTTGGTTCACTAATGTTTAGAAATACATACCCATCTGACCTAAAAGTAAAGAATCCATTTTATGTTTAATTTGTCAAGCATTTGCAGATATTTTGCATTCAAGTAGTTAATGATGGCAATTATTATGAGCAATTTCCCAGTGGCATGTTCACTTCTGGTAATTGTCAATGTATTTTTAGGGGGACAAGTCCATCGTGTAATTGCACACCTAAGTAGTTCAGCAATTGCACCTACTTCTGGATGGTTCAATACAGTAATAAAATCTAGGTCATCTCTACAATACTGCATTACCTGGCTGCTAATTACCTGGCTAATAAAAATATGTAAACTTATTACTAGGTATTCTTATCACATATGTATATTCTTTGCTTGCTATTTTTAATGGGCATGCAGTTCAGTGCTCACAGCAACCATTTTCATATGCTCTGACTACTTAAGCCATTTGATTCCACATGTAGGAAGCAGAAAGCTTTTTAGATGTCAGAATTACTAATGTTTCAAATGACTCAAAAGAACGAAGAGAAGATGATGAAAAAAAGACCATTACAAAACACTGCTAGCTACAGCATTTTTATAATTAACACTAACCATAGATCTCTTGGAAAAACAAAGAATCCTGTCCGTGAGTTGATAAAAATATAGAAATAAAAAGAATAAAACAAAAAGATAGAATGAATAATTCAACAGACATTATTTTTCAGATGCATGCAAGTTTCTTCACTTCTCTGCAGATCTGTAAACTGATCAGCATTGCCTGAAATGCATTTCTTAAATTAATTCAAAATGTACTTCATGAATATGTTGTGAACAGTTTGCTGCCAGTATGTGACATGCAAAATTCAAATATGCTTGATTAGCTGCCAGTTAGTCAAACGTGTCACCTGGGGCTGTCGCTGTTCACTGATTAGCTGAGCTCACAAGAATAAACTGCAGCACATTGCAAAATTCAAAGCACAGATAGTGCCAGACAGAAATTTGCAAATGCTGAGGCAGGTGCCCTTTAAAGACTGGAAGCACCATATCAAGGTGCAGGCACGCAGGGCAGCAAGGTTTTGCTGTTGCATCCAGGGAACAGATGCTACCACTGTCATGGAAAGTGACAACAAAAGGTACAGAAATTAATTTTTCTATATGTATTAGCATTGCAAAAGACTGTTTTCCCAACTTTGCAGAAAACAAAGGCACCCATCCAATGAGAAAAAATGCTTTCCTGCTGTTTCAGATGTGGGTGGTCAGCACAGCTGCCTCCTTTCTCTCAGTACTTTTGTTCCTGAATATATGACCTGCCAGTTTGGCACATATCTAGAAGAATATCTAGAACAACATTTTACAGGTGGCCACTTATTTTAGCCTGTGTGTACCTCCCACCTGTTATTTAAACCTGACTAGGATATTGGCAGCTGCTGGAGGAGGTGGCTTCCTGCTCACTGATTGCTACAGTCACTGCTTCACTAGATGTAGAGATGGGGAAAAGATAAAAAATTAAAGCACAAAGAAACACCCATAGGTTTCCATTTATGATGATTAGTATTATCTTTGTAGCTGTGAAATAAATTGCCACTATACTCTACAGTACACTCCAATGAACAACTGAAAGGCCACTGAATTTTTAAATCATTCAGTTCCATCAAGAGCGTGGCTATATAAAATAAGAAAATATCTGAATGTCTAATTTATTGTTTTCAGAGCTTCTATTACCTGTAACATGCAAATGAAAATAACCTATTCTTTCTTATGGGTTCAGTTCCATATTCAGTTTATTCTGCATTATCTACATTTTTTTTTAGGTGCCATCCTAATTTCCACAACTTAGTGTAATAGGCAAGGGACTCAGACTTTGGGACTCCATGCATTAGATATATTAACTGTCAGAAGGAGGATGTGAGTTATTGAACCTCTTTAATGACCTCTTCAGGTGCTCTGCATCATTCCTGTGCTGCAGTGTCAGCCTGTATAATGTGGACAAGCACCCAAGAGCAGTCCTGAACTCAGAGCTTGAGCCCTTTCCCAAGGCCTTACACACTGCTTGTCTCTACTGTGGAGCCCAAGGGGACTAAGTGGAAAAGTTGTGCTGAGCTGGGTGGAAATTAGGTTTAACACGATCACCAAGGATGGAAAAGACCTCCGAGATCATCCAGTCCAACCACCACCAATACTCCCCCACTATACCACCTTCCTTACTACAACATCTAAACATTTCTTGAACACCTTCAGGGGTGGTGACTCAGCAACTTCCCTGGGCAACCTACTTCAGCACCTACTGCTATTTTGGAGAAGCTTTTCTTAACATCCAACCTAGATGTTTGCTGAGTCCTGGTGAGAAACAAGGGCTCCTCTGGGTGAAGGAAGGCTAAAGTCACTGACTGACACTGTACCCCAAGCAAGTTTGAGGTATCCCACCTGTGAGAGCAAAACACTATCATCACATTCTGAAGCTATACAAGGCAAGGTTGGATATGGCTCTGGGCAGCCTGGTCTGATGGCGACTGGCAACAGCAGGGGGGTTGAAACTACATGATCTTTGAGGTCCTTTTCAAACCAGGCCATTCTATGATTCACTGATTCACCACTGAAAGTCTGTGAGAGGCTCTTACAAGGAGATGAGTACTAATTTAAACAGAAAATAAGTTTTAGCAAATCATCTATAACAGAAAATCACGTGTGTGCAAAGAAAATATTTAAGCAGCCTCTGCATACTGCCGTTTGATTTCAGCTCTATACCTTTCAGACATACTGAGATTGAGCCTCTCATTTTCATTCAGGTGTAGAAATGAAAAGACTTAAAATGCACTCATGATCATCTCTATTACCACTGTAACATACATTCTTTCAGTCACTTTTTCAGATGATAACCAGGATTAGTGAGAAATGAAGAAAAGCCATCAACTCTCTTCACAAACTGCCTTGTTGTTTCTGACTCATATATTCTGTCTAAAATTTTGCTAACTCACATATATATTAAAGGGCATGAAACATACTCTTAGCAGGTTAAAAATGAAATAGCTTAAATGTATTCACTGAAGAATTTCTTTGCTTTGAAAATGGCTTTTAAATTACAAAGAGAAAGTAGACAAGAAAGATTTCCCTGTTTACAAGAACCATTAAGTTTAGTTTTTAATATTTTCTTTTCATTTATGAAGGGTATCATATATGTGCTTTTTGTGAAAAACACTTTCATTTACAACACTTCATTTCTGAATGAAGACAAGGAAAGACTAGACTGACAATGGGTGCACCCTCTTAGTTCAGATGCATAACATAACAGGAAAAAGTATTGTAAGGAAAATTACTCCTGAGACCGGATTCTTCAGCAAGTTCAGCATTCAGATTTGTAGCACAAAGGACAGGGTTGTGCCAACTGGGTATGGAGCTATGCCAACACAAAATGACAAAGCAGAATAAAGGGAAAGTCATAGAATCATATTATGATTTGGTTGGGAAGGGATCTTTAAGATCATCTAGTTCCACACCCCCTGCTATAGGCAGGGATAATAATATGTCCTGAATATCTCTGGAAGCCAGCAAAGGCTTGTATTATAACCATCCTACAAGCAAACAAAAAGTTCCCAAAAGCACAACACACACACCAAACCCAACAACAAGAAGAAAACCAGCCCAACTCTACAACCCCTCACTATTACTCCATTTCCCAACTCTGTTTTCTAGCTTGCAATGGACAGCCTGGTTCCCAGGGGCCTGATTACCGCAGGCTGAATGCCCCACCTCCAGCTTGTCTACTGGGTCTGCCCAATATATATCTCTGCGATTTGTTTCATTTGCATTTTGGTTTTGCCAGAAGGAAGAATAACTGAAGTCTGACATGGAGCAAACATTGAAGGACATCAGGGAAGAACATGTTCAGAACAAAGTCATTCAAGTGCATCCGTCTGACTCCAGCCATGAGACGGATCAGCAGCCTGGGGTAATTTAATCATGTTGGCACTCATGTTCTGCTGCATTTTCAGTGCATTGTACAAAAGGCTGTCATGCTACTGACAGAGACAGGAGCAGTACAAAAACACTTTTGAGTATCTCCCCTCACCAGATATTTTTTTATGGTTTTGAAGATCTCTAGTTCTGTTTTTGTTTAGGATCAAGTGAACTTCCTCATGAGAATCTTCTACCTTGAAGCTACAAAAATAAATAACCCTCTCAAGTCCTTAGTGGGTTGCTGAGGAGCCAAGAGGGACAAAGAAAAGTTTAAAACTTGGAGGCAACTGTAAAAAGAACATCTGCTGAAGAGAAATTCTGCATTATCTGCCCCAAATTGGCATTTGCTCCCTTTGCTATTATTAGAGATGCCATTAATCAGGCATCTTTGTTGCACAGACCGATCAGCATTATTTCACAGAGATGTGGCACATGCAGAGGGTACACCACTAGGTGAGAAGGGATAGAAATTGCACAGGTATTTGTCTCTCTACCTGATTTTAGAGAAGGTGGCAGGGCTAAAGAAGAAGGCAATCAAAAAATAAAAACAAACAATCCAGAAGTCTGTCAGTGTAGCATCACGCAGCTCTCTAACGTCTATATCCAGCTGTTGCAACTTTTTGACTAAGCATACGGTGTTCTTCCATAGAGTTTCTGTATATTTCACAGAGAACAGCAGGAACTGGATCAATTTTGATTTCTCTTCCCCCTCCCCCCCAGCACTTGCTTCTACAAAGCACAGTAGCCTTTAAAACTCTCCATGTTGGGCTATTGCCAGCTTCAGAATCAGCCATGATACCACTTATTTAGGATTTTATGAGAGGGAAACCCATTTCTCTCAAAAGACATTGAAGTTTGAGGTTGGGAACTGGTTATTTTTTTTTTTCTCTGAAGATATGGGAAGATGTTGTATGCCATGTTCACTCCTTTGTAAGTGCTAAAACGTTACCAAAGCTGCCTGTTGCATAAAAACTAGCAACACACATGAAAACAAGCATCCACCTTTAATTCAAAGGTCCTTTCAGGTGCTGCATAAAGTAAAGAGACTGATGAACTGAAGGTTCCTTTTACCTGCCATCGACATGCTGAATCATCCCCATGCTTTCTAGACATGGTCAAAGAATAGAGCGTAGCACGGAAGTGACACATTGTGCCATATGCAACTGAGTTGGCAAGAGCAGATGGAAGATGATGCAGACAGACATTATACAATTCTCTTTAGTCAGAAATCTGGTCTAAGCACTGGTGCTGATTCCCATGTGGGGGTGTGTGGGGGGGTAACAGTTGTGAGTATTCTTCTTTTCCACCCTGGAGAGTGAGAAGAGGTGCTGAAGCGTAGAAGCAGTGCAACCCAGTGACACCAGGGTAAGCTGTTACTGTACAACATGCAGTTTTTATCTACTCTAGAAGAGAAATACCACACTTAGCATAGTAAGATGTAACATCTTTGGGAGCGCTCACATTGACAAGAGCAGCTTTCCTCTCAGAAGACCCACAGAGAAAAGCTGTGGGCTTCATTTCCCTATTACCAACCTTACTAAGTCTATGCTCAGATTTTAGAGACCTTTTCTTCTGGAAAAGATCCCTGAACCTGCACCAAACATAAAACCAGGCTCTTTCATGGGTTTCTGAGGGATTCTTCTCTGGCAGCACAGATGCTTCATCTGCATCAGGGCTCACTTTCATATCCCCTCCAACAGCCCAACCCACTTTCCATTAAACTCCTACAGCACTGCTTTGATGAACTCTCTCTATTTTCTGTCACAAAATTCTTCCTGCAGAAGGCGCTATCTATCAACTCCTTTCAGCCCATCCCTGTCACACCATGTTCCTGGTGAAAGCTTTCCAAGAAGGGCAGGTGATGACACCAGGTCTGCACAAGCACAGCTTTTGGCATTGGACATGGGCCACTTTACCCTAATATTTTAATTGCAACTACTATCATAAGTCCATCAAGTCATTCTGCCATTTAAGTGCCTCTCAAGTGTCTGCCAACACAGGCAAAACATCCTTTTGCACACCTGCAGATCTGTAATTCCTGATGCTTCTGGCACAAACAGCAAAGTCTGAGTTTCTTAAGAAGTTTCTAGTCAAAACACTGTCCAAAAAACCCGAAACAACAACAACAAAAAAAGCAAAATAAACAACAACAACACTTCAGGGTATCTAGGACCAAGATATTTCTCATTTCGATCCTTGTGTTATTCTAGAAAAATCATGGTCTTTACAAGCACAGAACACACGGCTCAATTTAATTTTCAGTTATCCCTCATTCATACATTGAAATTCTGATTAATTCTGCCAGCAGGAAAACCCAAGAAATACAACTCTCTGCCAAAACACAACAGGAAAGCTGTTGCTTTTCAGGAATGTCACCCGGGATCCTGCAGAGTTAGCTACATAACCAGCACTCTGCTTAGCACCGTGGCTTGTGCAGAAGCACCAGCTTGCTCCCAGGAGTGGGAGGACAGAATCCTGCTCAGCTCAGAGAGATCTTCTGGGCTGGCTTCCCAAAACTGAATGCATTCCTTGCTGAACTGACACGATATCAGTCAGTGCTTACGTACAGGTAATGCTTTCTAGGAAAATACTGAAACAGTATTTGTTGTTGAGTGTCAATATGTATTTTAGAGTATTTTTCAGTTCACATTTTCAGGGGTCAGTGTCCCCAGCTCCACGTGCAGCAGTAACCAGGTGATGGTCCCTTGCACACTGCATGGCTCTGAGCCTGCAGGCATCTGCTTTAATACACCTTGCTCAGGAAGATATTTCCAAAGAACCAGGCTAGATCGGTATAAACATCTCCCGTTGATATTAGGAACACTTCTCAGTTTTGAAAGTCAGCAGCGTTTCTCTAACACCTTTAAATGAATAAGCAGTCACCTGTGTTTTTCCAAAAATTCATATTACATAGACAGCTTTTCTCACTTCCTATTCAGTCTTCTATCATTTCAAAAGTTTCAGATGCCTACTGAAAAAAATGCAGATTCAACACCAGTTGTACAGATGTGCTATACAGAACAAAAGTATTGGAGAAACTCTGAAAAGCAAGGACATCTCGAAGCAATGAGGAGGGAAAAATACCAAATTCAACTAAGCTAAGAGGCTGAGTTAACCCCCGTATATCATTGAGCAACAGCACAACCTCTAAAACAACATATGAGGAAGGAAGATTCAATCCAGGGACAAGCACACAATGTGACTACCTATCCTGCTGTGGGCATGCATTACTTCTTGGTAACACCAGCAAACTGCTGAATTGCACTGTAATATGTACAGGTGGCAGTTGGGGGTTTTATCTTTCTTTCTCTTCATGCAACTTACAAAGGTTATATGTGCACTCTTACTAAATGTCTGTTTTGGTATCCTCTACTTTCGCTGGTGTTTATTTGAAGAACACTAAACAGTTTAAAGTGTCTGAAGAGAAGACTGCTTTTTCTTATTTTCCAGACAAGTAATTTTGACTTACTATGTTTTGTTGCTCTGCAGACACATTGGAGGTGTTGACTTGAAATGCCAAGTCAACTTGATGTCTGGCTTGAACACCAGCCACTCCTGACAGCAGAGAGACTCATGAGGGGGTTGAGAAGACAGAGCAGTGACCTCCTGCATAACGTCACTGCTGGTTTCTTATGCTGTGTCTGCACAAGCATAGCTTGGAGCTCAGGTGTGACCTGCAGCTGTCTTTTCCTGTTAAAAAAGTCTGTCAGGGGAAACTGTTCAGATGGGTGCTAAGATAAAACCCTGCCACTTATTCTGTCACAGCAAAGAAGCTAGAAATACTTCTCTCTACATTTTTACCAGAAGTGCTATCTAGAATGTAAGTAAATTGAAAAATGATGGTGTGAAGTAGGGCTTCTAACAAATCCTCTGCTGACTGTCTGGGCTGCAGTCTCTCCTGCTCTAGGATATTTTTCTCCTCTACACCAGTCATCACAGTCATAGCATACCCCAGGAACAGTGATACTTTCCCTCCACATAACTTTACTACAACTACTCCTCAGCAAAGAGAAGCTACTAACACTTTCTCTTCAGCTGCTTTCACGTCAAAAGAAATCCCTTGAAAGAAACCCAGATAATTCAAGAAATCTAGCTATGTATACTTCATAATTCACTCTTCCCATTCCAAAGTCTTTGTAATGGTTAAGGAAAGGTATGCCTGCTGTACTGAGACACACTAGGAAGTAGGAACCGATTATTTCAGGTACATGTAAAATATATCACTATCTGGACAATTTAGTTCATAAGAGCTCTTATAAACAGGATCATACCACTACAAGCTTTCAGCTGGAAGTCTGCAGTTTATATCCATTATGAAAACTTTTATTATAAAAAGAATATTCAAAAGATTTAAAATGATGCTTATGATGTATTTATATATATATTAGTATTAAACAGCAACAAAACAGAGGTCATATGTGTTGTAAGCTATCCTTTGGCCAAGTCTTTTCCACCATGCATCCCAATGAAGCAGAATTGATTATATTTTGGGGTATGAGAGAACAAAGGAAAAAAATACCTTGAGAAGCTTGCATAATAATGCTAAATCCATCTGGAGTTTGAACAGGACTTCTTCCCACAATTATTTAAAACAGTTATCTTCTAATTCAGTGAAAATTAAATACCCTGGAACATTTATTTGGGTCTGAGATTAAGAAATAGAGAACCAGTTATAGTGCTACTAATCATGCTGTTAATGTCAAAGGCAGTGATTCAAATGGAGACAGAAAAAATGAAAAAAATATTTCTGAAAAGTGCATACTCTTCAGGGTGGAGGATATTCAAAGGGTTTATGCACCTCATTTTAAAGAAGGAAAACTGTTAATACATGGAGAAGTCAGGTGGCACCTTGACCTATAGAAACTGGCATTCTGAAGCATTTAAGTACATATTAAACTGTCAGAATTAAAAAGTGTGCCTTACTTAATTGGAACACTGCTCTTTTCTGATGAAAAATTAAAAAAAAATTCCTCTGAAATCAGATGAAAAAGAAAAGCACGCATTTCTGTATTTGCTTAGGAAAATGAATAAAACTTATTCATCACAAAGTACTGATTAATAATGTGCATGTATCCCATACAAATCAGTATCTAGTCAACCATTTGTGAAGGAGATAAACATATTTTTCCTTTTCAGAATACAGTGATAGGTCATGTGGTGAAGCTGAAGGTGCCCCCTGCACTACTCAAATGAAAACATGCAAATATCTATGTTTTTGTTTAAAACATAAAAAAAAAACCCTAAAAATTACAATTTCCAGAATAAATAAGCTCTACTTGGCACTTAAAACTATGGACAATGAACTATGATTAATGAGTTCCAATTTTGATGCTGACAGAAGTTTGCTGTGACCTGGAGGGAAAGTCAACATAAACTCTCAGGCTTAGCAAACAGGTACGCTAATACTTCTCTACAGCTCCTCTCAGGTGGGTTCATGATGTTGAATTAAAGTTAGCAAACATGATTGGGGTTCTCCAATGGAAAAGAATAGCAGCATCATGTTTTTATTGTTTTACTGGAGGCAAAAGAGACAGAATGACTGAAATAATAAAGTTCAGCTCCAGAGTACGCCACACAAAGGGAAGTAGCTGAACAATACAGAGTAAAGAATGCTTTGCAAGTTGGGCAAAAGGTACTTCAGAAGAGAAGAATTTTTAAATTAGAACAATTTCTGACTGCATGGTGATTTACGCTCTTCTCAAGTCAATGATTTTGTGAGGAAATACAGAAATTTTTGAAAAGCTCTACAGCCTACTAAAGCTACAAGAAAGTTTTATGCATACAATGGCCATTCTAAGCAACGCAAAGTGGAACCTATATTACTTTCTTGAGCCTCATGGTTCGTATGAGAGGAGGCTGGAATTTTACGGTGAAGTTATTTAATTTATTCAAGATATATGAGTAGGTGTTGTCTTCCTCAAATGAACCTTTCCTTGAACATTTGTTGTATATGCAGCAACTATTTTTACCACTGAGATTTTTGACATCTTGATTAGGAAAAAACTATGTATTGGTAATATACACTAATTCCATTTCTCGCTGTCAGAACAACAAAGAGAAGACCTGTCTGACTGTCAGAACACCAACATGTCTCCAAGTGGCACTCACAGGTCCTATTCAGAAGCTCTTCTCAGTTTCAAGAGTTCTGCTTCTCCTGTGATATGTCAATCTGACATCCCACCCAATTTTGTCCCTCAAACTAAGTAGGTAGGGCAATCCAACTCTGCAGCATCTTTCTGTTTTCATGAACTAGCCACAAGGGAATATCAGATTTTCTTAATGACATGTACATACTTGAACTGCCCACTGGCATAAACACATACATAGGCACACCCTGATAGATGGAAAAAGCACTCATACCCAGCTTACTATCTGAACAGTCCCCAGTATTGGACCATGACTGGACAAATTAAGCTGCTCCAAATTCACTTGTTCAGTTTCACATGCATCAGATCAGCTGTGTTAAATTACTTGGATTTGGTGCAGTACACCATAAACCCACCACCAACAACAAAAGAAGCGGGGTCTCCTTATGTATGTTACTGCTACTGGAAATCATGTGATGTACAGAAGGGACTGGAAAAGCTTGAAAACACTGTAGAAAGGTGGCCTTGAAAAATTGCAAGGCTGATCATGTCACACAGTGACAGCCACGTACACTGAGGATTACCAGGTGGGCAGGGCATTGGAGGATGTTAGCCTGAAAAGCATAAGTTCCCAGTAACTAAACTAATGGAATTATTCAATGAGATGTTATTAAAGAGCTCAAATTATTCTCACTGGAGCCAGCTAACCACTAGAGGGAGGAATAATGTAGTGCTGCCATGGATAGCAATTTATTACACTTTTGCAATACATTAGTTTTTTTCTTAAAGCACGTCTCATGAGGCTTGAAAAATCTTCTCAGTTAAAGGAAAAGTCTCTAGTTTTCACACTGAAGAGTGTACACGAAGTTCAAGGGCTCAAGAAACAGAAAGGATATAAAAATATGAGACATCTATTACCTCTTAGAATACATTCTGATTTTTACAGCTCAGATGTATTGTGGGCCCGATTTCCAATTAATTAGGATTCATAGAGCAATTAGCTTTCACAGCATTTGTCACATCATTACAGAAGTGGCAGGATTTAAAGCTTTTTAATATGCTTTTCACAAAGGAAAGAACTTTCCTTGGTGACTGAAAAGGACAGGTCACCAGTTGTAAAAGGAATTGTCCTCTACAGTAATGGGCAACTTGCTAAAAAAAAGTTACTTTCACATTTTCTAAGAATGAAGTTATTTGAAAGAAGAAGACAAAGAAAAGCCCAGCACAGTAATACCCTTACAACATGCAATGGTTGTATTACCAGTCTTGCTTGTTTTGCAACAGGTAACTATGCTTAATATCCATTCATAACAATAAGGAAGCAATTCTGACAACAGAAGGCAGGTATTTTTTTTGTGTACTGCTATTCACTGATGAGAATTATTCACTAATAAGAAAATACTAAACAAAATTAAAGAGTCGTCTTTTATCTGAAGATAGGCAAGGAATTAATTAAGCATTTGTTACATATTCAGTTGATCAGATCCTGAGTTTTCCCAAATATCTGTCAAGGGGACAATCTGAGCTGTATTTTTCCCCCCTCAACTTAGATAAATTCTGCTTATGTTTATGAGCTTAGTTGCCCACCCCTCTTCTAAATACTAACTTTAGCCTCAAGAAGAGAAGATAAATCAATAAATCCTCAGAAAATACTATAGAAAGCTCAAAGGTCATCCCTTTGTGAACTCTGAGGTCTCACTAAATTCTTGGGGCTGTAAGCAGGAAGCTGCTCATAAGTAAGATCAGACAGGTTTTTCGGTCCCTGACTCTCTGTGGGATGGGTTGTCATAAGCACAGGGCCATTGGTACTGCTGTCTCTAATTTAGAGGAGAGACTTATACTGGATATAAGGAAGAAGGCTTTTATTGTTTGTTGGTTTGTTTTTACAGTAAGGGTGGTGAAGCATAGGAACAGATTACCTGAAGAGGTGGATGCCCCATCCATGAAGACACTCAAGCTTAGGCTGGACAGGGCTCTGAACAACCTGATCTACCTGTAGGCGCCCCTATTCTATTCTTTGATTCTCCAAAGAGGAGAAATGAGACCTTAACAGAGACAAATGTTCCTCGCAGCCTTCCAAATGGCTTTCCATCAGCAAATTCTCAAGATTTCCAGGAATAGGCTTGCACAGAGGATGCAGTGGGAACCCCCACCACCCAACCAGACTGCAGTTGTAAGCCCGTGAGCTCACTTCTCCATGCAGAATATTCTGTAGCACCTTCATCTCTCAAATATATTAAAATATCTTCTCCTAGCTCTGAAGGCCTCCCCTATGGGATAAAAATAATAATAATTAAAAAAACCCACCACCAACAACAAAAATCTAAGATTTCCTTCTGCTATGATGTGAAGGGGAACAAATTCCCTTTATAGAGAAATGAGTGGGAAGCAGTGTGTTAGCATGCATGGGCAGGGCACAGAGGGATAGGGAGAGGTAGGATTAGCTGAAGGGAAGGCTGCCTAACTGTCATCTACCCCCCTGTGAAGGAATCTGAACCACCTCTGGGACATATGTTAGCAATGGTGTGGGCTGGATGGCAGGAAGAGAGGGGGAGAGGTGTTAAGGAATAGGAAAGCTGTAGCTACAGATTTCAACAGACACAGGAAAATGCAACATGAGTTACTGCTACTCCAAAGAACAGCATTCACAACACATGGCAGATTCCTTGTGCAATGTGATGGGGCTCTCCTCAAGCACCTCAGTGAGTACAGGGCAACATGCTTGCTTGGCTCTTCTCACACCTACACAAACACTGCAAGCCAAGCTCTCACTTCAGGTGCACTGCTCATGTTCTTCTTGTACACAGCAGCCAAATCATACCTTAGAGTGTTCCTGAACTATAATTAACCTCAGCATATCATTTAAAGGCAGAGGAAGCTGTTAGATTTGTTTGAATTGGAAAAAAAAAAAA
>VXAB01013881.1:379321-390204 GCA_013399175.1 Odontophorus gujanensis
ATTCAAATTAGTCCTAGCATCATGTTTGAAAACAGACATTACGCAATTCCCCCTTTATTTCACCCAGTGCAGATGATACACTCTACCTTCCCATCAGGCTAAATGAATATGCCCATGTGTGCATATCACCTCCCTTCTAAGCTCCATAAATCACCACTGAGGCAAAATTATCCATGAGATTTGATATTTTATATATATGTAATAAATATATATGCGAGGGCTTTTCTGAAAGCAATGCCTCATATTATGATCTTGGTCCCCACATCAGAGTCAGATGCTGGTAGTCTGGCAGTAGAGGTTGAACCTTCCTGCCAATATTCTATTACACTTTGCCACCATGTTACAGATTGCAGCAGAGGGGCAGTCTGACAAAATTGTGTCTGACAATGAAGGATGTATGATGCAAATGTATGAAATTAAATTCTTCTGTGCATAAAAAATTGCACCTATGACATTAATTGACACTTGCTGAATGTTTATGGAGACAATAAGTTGATGTGAGTGCAGTGAAGTAGTGGATGGAGTGTTTCAGCAGTGGTGACACCATTGTGAAAGACAAGCCATATTCTGTGTCATGCAACAAAGTGATGAATGTCCCAGTCAGCTCATCTGCATGAATCAGGGGATTGGGACAATGAAACTGTTCAGAGCTATATATCAGCTTCAGTACATTGGTTGGCCAGTGATGGTGGCAACATTGGAATATTGGAAAGTTTGTGCCAAGTGAGTCCCACTGTGCTCACACAAGAACAGAAAGAACACTGTATGCAAGTTTGTCAGGACCTATTGAATCAATACAAGGCTGAGGGTGAAGTTCCTACTATCACATCGCTACTGGTAACAACATGTGTTGTCATTGCTATGAGTCAGAATCAAAACAGCATTTCATGGAGTGGTGACATGTCAATTCTCCATCAAAAAAAATGTTCAAGATGCAGCCCTCAGCAATTAAAGTGACAGACATTGTCTATGGAATAGGAGAGGGGTGATCATTCTGGATTTCATGGAACCTAGATAAAATATTAATTCTGACTGCTACATCATGATGTTGACTAAGCTGAAGGCTCAAACTTTCAGAGTCAGTGTAGAGAAGACGATGACCTTTCTCTTCCAACAGGATAATAATACCAGGCCCTATATTGGATTTAAGACTGTGGAACACAGCCAGAGTCTTTGCTGGACTATCCCACCACATCCACCATATAGTCCAGATTTGGCACCCTCTGACTTACATCTGTTCAGGAGGATGAAAGAAGGACTGTGTAGGCAATGTTTTCCTAGCAATAGCACTATCTAGCAGCTGTAATACAATGGTGCAAATTTTTTTTTTAATGTGTGTAGCATGCAGCCTCTTGTTCATTGCTGGCAAAAACGCATAGCTAATGGTGATATCTCTACTGAAAGATAGCATTTTACATCTCAGAATTTGCTCTATCAAGCAGCATTATTGTGCTCTTTGTATCTGTTGTAGTTTTGAGCAGCCCTGAGGAGAAGCCCTTGGAAGTCTTGGTGGATAAGAAGCTGGACCTGTGCTAGCAGTGCGGACTTGCAGCCTGGAAGGCCAACTATATCCTGGACTGCATTAAAAAAAGGGGTGACCAGCAGGGAGAGAGAGGTGATTGTTCTTCTCTACTCACCTCTTGTGAGACTCCATCTGGAATACTGCATCCAGGCCTGGGGCCCCCAGCACAAGAAGGACAGAGATCTTGGAATGGGTCCAGAGGAGGGCCACTAAAACGATGAGAGGAGCACCTCTCCTGTGAGGAAGGGCTGAGGGAACTGAGCTTATTTAGTTTGGAGAAGAGAAGGCTCCAGGGAGACCTCATTGTGTCCTTTCGGTACTTGAAGGGAGCATATAAACAGGAGGGGGAATGGCTGTTTACATGGATTGGAAGTAATAGAACAAGGAGGAATGGTTTTAAACTAGGACAGAGAAAATGAAGGTTAGATATTAGGAGGAAGATTTTCACTCAGAGGGTGGTGATGCATGGGAACAGGTTGCCCAGATGTTGTGGATGCCCCACCCCTGGAGGCATTGAAGACAAGGCTGGATGTGGCCTGGTCTAGTGGTTGGCAACTCTGCCCATGGCAGGGGGGTTGAAACTAGATGATCTTTGAGGTCCTTTTCAACCCAGGCCATTCTATGATTCTATGACTTTTTCCATGGAAACAAATATAAAGCATTACTTTAAAAGTGACCTGTGCATATATGCACACTTATTTTGTAATATGTCAATTTTGGAAAGTTTCTGATCAGCTTTAAAGTCAGGAATTAGTTGGCTTATTGTAAGTATCACTCTTCTATGAAGGAATAAGCCGTAAGAAGAGAAGCAGCTATGATACACCATAGACAGACAAATTTGGTAACATAGAGAAAAAAAAATAGTAAAAAAAAGTAAAGTATAAGGCCATATAGAATCGTAGATTCACCAAGGTTGGAAAAGACCTTCAAGATCATCCAGTCCAACCATCCACCCATCACCAACAGTTATCACTAAACCATGGTTCCTCAACACAACATCTAAACGTTCCTTAAATACCTCCAGGGTCAGGTGATTCCACCACCTCTCTGGGCAGTTCATTCCAAAGCCTGACCACTCTTTTGGAGAAGTATTTCATAACATCCAGCCTGAATCTCTCCTGGTGCAACTTGAAGTCATTCCCTCTAGTCCTATCACTAGTTACAAGAGAGAAGAGGCTGACCCCCCCCAGCTCTCTACAACCTCCCCTCAGGTAGTTATAGAGAACAGTAAGGTCTCCCCTGAGCCTCTTCTTCTCCAGACTGAACAATCCAAGCCCTCTCAGCCATAAGGCCTGTGCTCCAGACCCTTCACCAGCTTCATTGCCATTTTCTGGACACATTCCAGGGCTTCGATGTCTTTCTTGCAGTGAGTGGCCAAAAAACTGAGCACAGTACTTGAAGTGTGGCCTCGCCAGTGCTGAGTACAGAGGGACAATTACTTCCCCGCTCCTGCTGGCAACACTATTTCTGATGCAAGCCAGGATGCCATTGGCCTTTTTGGCCACCTGGGCACACTGCTGGCACATGTTCAGCCAAGCATTGACCAATACCCAAGGTCCATTTCCTCTACACAGTCTTTCAGCCACTCTGCCCCAAGCCTGTAGCATTGCCTGGGGTTGTTGCGGCCAAAGTGCAGGACCCAGCACTTGGTCTTGTTGAAGCTCATCCCATTGGCTTCAGCCCAGCTATCCAGCCTGTCCAGATCCCTCTGTAGGGCCTTGCTACACCCAGGCAGATTAATGCTTCCAGACAACTTGGTGTCATCTCCAGCAAGTTCCTTACCCAGCAAAGAGCTTGCCTGTCCAAGCCATGGGCTCCCAGGTTCTGTAGGAGAATGCTGTGGGAGACAGTGTCAAAGGCTTTGCTGAAGTCTAGGTAGACTACATCAACAGCCTTTCCCTCATTCACCAGATGGGTCACTAGACTGTAGGAGATCAGGTTGGTCAAGCAGGACCTGCCCTTAATGAACCCATGCTGGCTGGTCCTGATCCCATGGTTGACCTGCATATGCTGTGTGATCTCCCTCAAGACAATCTGCTCCATAACATTCCCTGGCAGCAAGATCAGGCTAACAGGCCTGTAGTTCCCCAGATCCTCCTTATGACCCCTCTTGGGAGTCACATTGGCAAGCCTCCAGTCATCTGAGATCTCACCAGTCAACTGGGAGCACTAATAGATGATGGAAAGCTGCTCAGCTATCACCTCTACCAGTTCCTCCAGCACTCTCATGTGAATCTCATCCAGTTTCATGGACTTGTGCCAGTCCAGTTGGAGTAATAGGTCTCTGACTGTTTCCTCCTGAATCATGGGGGTGTTTATTCTGTTCCACAAACAATACTTTCAGGTCCGAAAATTGGAGTACCCTGAGGATGACTTGTCTGACTTTTTAAGACAGACATAAAAGAAGACATTCAGAACCTCAGCCTTTTCCTTATTTTTATTGGTCACTAGAAACACTAAGGTTGAAAAAGACCTCTAAGAACATCAAGTCCAACCCTCAACTCACCACCAATATCGCTCGTTAAATCATGTCCCTAAGTACCACCCTTACTTTAAACACCTCCAGGGATGGTGACTCCACCGTCTTCCCAGGCAGCCAGATTCTCCAAGAGAATACTGCGGGAGAAAGGCAAAAGCCCAGACTGTAATACTTTCTCATTTTCTCCCTGGATATGCTAGCAATTGCCTTGTTCTCTCCCCAGGTTGCCTGTCCCTTCGTCCACAAGAGGTAAACTCTCAAACTCTCTCTCCTTGAGTCTAATCGAAAGTTCTCTGTTCAACCACACTGGTCTTCTTTCCTGCCAGCTTGACTTGTGGCACATGGGGGCAGCCTGCTCCTGTGTTTTTAAGGCTTTGTTCTTGCTGAGATACCAGCCAACCTGGACCCCTTTACCCTTCAGGACTGAATCCCAAGGGACCCTCTCTACCAGTGTCCTGAACAGTTCAAAGTCCACCCTCCAGAAGTCTACAGTAGGAGTTTTTCTGACCCGTCCGCCGACCTCATCAAGGCTTGAAAACTCTACCATTTTGTGGTCACAGACCAAGACAGCTCCTGACCACTATATCTCCTACCAGTACTTCTCTGTTTGTGAACAGCAGGTCTCACTCTGGTGTAAATCAGTGGTGTAAATTTATACCCATAGAACAGTATTAGAAGTATTAGGAATGTTTCTACAACTCACAGCTGTCTGGAAAAACACAATACTCCTGTTAATATACTTCGAATGTAAAGACTGACAAAGATAAACTCACTTCTGTTGCTCTCCCTCCTTTTTGCATGAATGAATATCCCTCTTCAAGTATCAAGATCACTGAAATGGTGAGTGCATTGATGACCAGTAAGTACAAATTCTCATGGAAAAAAAATTCTATGACCAAATACAAGTCTGAACCAAGAATTCTGCACTCATGTATAACCCCAGATCTATGTAAAATATCCACAAATGGATTATGCTTTGGCAGGGGGGTTGGACTTGATGATCTCTGGAGGTCCCTTCCAACCTCTATGATTCTGTGGTTCTGTGATCATTAAGTAATGTAATACATAGGTTTTATGTATTTCTTTAAATGAAGTACAGAACACCCAGATGGTTGAAGTCCTCACAGTAACAACATCACTGAGATGGGAAGGAGGATCTAAACAGTGAGTATGCATGCAGTGAAGAAAAACAAAGGTGAAGAATGAAGCAGGAAAACTATGGTAACAGGATAAATCTCTTAGACTCTTTATCCTCAGAGTTTTCCAGTTCTTTCCATATATCTCATCTTCTCAGGTAGGAAAGTGCTGCCAACCATCTTTGCTTTTGTCTGACTCAGCAGCTACTACTAGGCCCGTACACTTTCCAGCAATTCCAAGAGATGACTGCAGGTCTTTCTATTATGCAGCTACAAATCTTCATAAAGTTTACTGGAACTTTCTATCTTCAGTCTCTAGTAAACTTGGCTGAAGTTAGCCAATAGATTCAAGAAGCATTGGAAAGTGGATGTGAGACACTGTCACATGGAGAGGTAATGTAATTGCATACCTTTTTCCCCCTCAACTTAAAACTGGGCTAAACATGACCAAGGTACATATAGATAGTGAAGCAATAAGTCCTGAATGAAGTTCAGCTGTAACAGAAATGTCAGTTATCTGCTGTCTGAATCTTCCTGAGAAGTAAGCAAACTGTACCACTTTCTATCTGCTTACAAATGCAAGATAAATTTCTCCTGCCTTTCAGGAATGGGCAAGAAAATGTCACTTTTTTTTTTTTCTTCCAACTGGATCAGTTTATCTGTACTGAAAAAGATTAAACTCCAGGAGGATACTGCCAGCAAAGAGAGAAAAGACTGCTTGCTTCCTGGTAGGATAATGAGAGTGCAGCAGCGGAGGTGTGCATTTGAAGATCATAGCAAGCTGTGCTTTATTCAGAATTGTACCACAGCATTTGATTTGTGCTGTAACCACATGGAAACCATGGCATGGGAGGAATATTGTAGGAGGGAGATTGTAAAGTGTAGGAAGAAAAAAATCTCAGTGAAAAAACAGGAAAATATATTTGTATTATGTAAAGGGAATATGACCTGGTTGTTCTATTCAAAAGTTATTCCTTATATAAAAAGAAACATTGATAATAATGAAAGTCTTTTCTTAGAAGAGTAGGCACATAAGCCACAGTAGGTAGGTAGGTAGGTAGGTGGGAGGAACAACGTGGGCTGTGAGACCAATATTAGACTCAGAGAGAAGTCCTGCAAGATGAAAAATCCTGTCAAAAACAGCAGTGAAAGCAGAAGAGGACATGTTCTTCAGTCATTTTTCTGCCAAATATGTAAGTGCAGCTTACTACCTGCTGTACAGGATGCTGCAATACAAAGAACAGAGTGGCAGAAAGAAACACAGATTAAAGAAACACTATTAATCACTGTAGAAACCACAAATTTCACAAGAGACCTTGTTCTTCACTCACAGAAGAAAAGTAGTGGAAAAAAAATATGAATACCACTCAACTTTAAATTGTTAATAATGACTTGTCAGATAGAAAGTCCACTAGTGTTAATAAAGTATCTGTTTAAGTTTCTGCTGAACAGAGTAACCTTCAGCTAATTTCCATTAAGCTTTAATTCAGGTGCTAACTGAGCTCAAGTCAACTGTAAGTCAAGTAAGTAACTTGTTATTGCGCATTAAACAATTGCTTGATGGCCTATATTCACCGAGTTAGGGACCCTAATTTAGTCTCTGGCAGAGATAGCACAACTCTATCACAACTCTCAGAGTAATCAGAGTACCCCATATGAATAAGAAAGTCTGTCTAGGTCAAGGTCAAGTAATATAACTAGGAGGGTGTGAAGAAGTCTGCAAAACAAACAAACAAACACCAAAACAAATCAAAACATAGCTTAACAGAAGGCTTCAGTTCCCAGAGAGAGTTCTTGGCTACTTCTCACATAAAGAAAAACCAAAACAACAACAAAATCCAACAAATTTATCCTGTTCAGCAGAAAGTAATAAAAACAGTGCATAATTATGTATTATACAATTTGTCTCTAAAAGTGAAAAGATCTCCTAAGAAACATTTATATAAATTATCCCCCCAGATTAAAAGAAATAATTATACCACATGCCAATTCATGTTGAAAAGTCATGGAAAAAGAAAAGTTACTTCCTGTTCTGTCCTCTTTTTTTTTTTTTTTTTAAACTACCATTTTCCATTTTCTCCTTACCTCCATTGTCCTGAGATTTACTTTGTAGTTCTTCTAAACTTGCATGATTTTTAACAAGTGAGGCTTAAAATAAAGCACGTTCCTTAAAGCTTTCCTGCATATGAACGGATTTAAGGACACAGAAACACTTTGCAGAATTACATTGGCTTCAAAACTAAACCCAAACCTCCTTCTGCCTGGCTGGTCCCCCTGATCTAACTAACATTCTTTGTGGGTGAACACAGACATGAAAGATTTTTTTTTTTTAATAATTCCATATTCTTCTGCAAATCTTGCCCAGATAGGACAGAAATGTCTAGGAGCAAATAACTGTTACTGATTGTACTTCACATATATAATATGGAACTATGGAACATATTTTTCTGAGGTCTCAGGATGAATAAGCTTCATTCCTCATGGCATGTCTGTGTATAAAGCAAGGCTTTGTGGATTTCGTGCTGATACTTAATGTTTATGTTCACCTTTCTAGGTGACTCTGTGCTGACTGCTGTAACTAATCACAGAGGGGAAGTTTTGGCTCAGGAAAGGATAAGATAAAGTCTGCTGGACGATAAGAGGACTTGCTGGACCCCTTGAGCAACCTCTGGCAAGTTCATGAAAATCCCTGCAGAAAATGAGACTATTTTCTCCTCTCAGCAGTAATGAAAAACACGGAGCGGACAATTGCCATCTTCCCTGGAGATAGACAGGCTGCTACAAGGAGCTGGAATAAGCTTGGCCTGGTCTTCTGGTCTATTCATGTCAAGAACCTGACATTCTTAACTAGAATCAAACGTTTTCCTCTACAATCTTTTTCTCAGATAAGATCTCAGGAAAAAAATATGGGAGAGAGGAGAACAAGGAAGGAGAGGAAATTAATGAGGGAAATGCAGAAGGAGTCTTTTGTCTCTAATCGTGGATACTAGAAGAGATACAGCTCTTTTTGTTTCCATTTTAAAGGTACAGCCTTAGGCATGTTGTACTAAAATTAGGTTATTTTTGCTTCGGTGAACTATGATTCACTGCAAATTTTTACAGATGACAGACAGAAACAATTGTTGCTTTAAATCCACACTTTTTTTTTTAATGGATGTAATTTGTTTTATTGCTTTAGGGGAGCTTTCCATTTTAGAATCATTTAAAAGAAAATGTTAATACCAAAACTGTCGATTCATGCAATTTTCATGAGAATCTGGATTCTTTTGAGAGGATTCAATGAAATAAAATACAACATGACGTAAAACCCGTAAATTCTTCTTTGATGTTGACTAAAGTTTTGTAAACAATTTAAGACATTTCAGTTTTATGTATATTTTCCCACCAAATAAACAGTGCAATTCTGAATGGACCGAAGAGTGGAAACCACAGAATTGTCTATTTTCAGAAAGCCATTGTTCTTTTGGATTAGCTGTCAGATACTCTCTGATGAGTTGTGAAGATTAGCTTTGAGCTAAATTCACATGTGCTATTCATGGTGAATATATATAAACACACAATTATGTAAAGCTTCTGCAGGTGTAAGAAAAAGAACAGACCTGTTGTACACACCTGAGCATCTTCAGTTAGCACCAACAGGCTGAAATATTTTGCAAATTCAAAGTACAGGAAGTTGGGCCCCTTTCCAAAATAATATTGAAATACGTGGTCAAGTCTACCCTCAAGCCAAAGGTAAGAAGACACTTGTTAAAACATTCTCCTTAACTGCCCAGAAGTGAATAACAGAATCAAAGATGAACAGACATTGTATGTCTTAATGAAGAGCTTTATATAATATAGAAAAAAGACCGACTTACTTGAGGGTGGTGAGCTCTGTGAGGGATGGCTGGGTGGCCTTGAGATAGCTCTCTCTCCGTGCAGCAATCTTTGGAGATGGCTTCGGACTTGTGTCTGAGTCTCCACTGTCATCATCCCCCATGGCTTTGATGTAACTGCCACTACGCATTCGCCGGCAGGGAATCTCATCATCTTTTCCCCGTGGATTGTATCCAGACCATTCATCCTGAGGAACCTGCAGTTAACAAACCCAATACTCTATTAGCAAACTTCTCCCTGATGCAATTTCACAGCAAGATTTGATCATACTATGATACCACTGCGAAAATTCACATGGGCAGTGGTCCATCCTCAGTTCCATTTAACCGTTTGCAGACGAGGACCTCTATTTTTCTTTGTCAACTACCATTTTCACTCAAAGCATTTACAAACTAGATCAGTGTATTCTTGATGAGGCACAAAAACATAAAATATGAATTTCCACTGCAGTCTTCTCACATGTGAATCCAAACATAATCCAGATTGATTTTTGGTTCAAGACACACTTCAAATCACTATAGCTATGTCTCAAGAATCACAAAATAGGGTTTGCAACTGTGAAATTATAATGCTGTTGCTTCTAGCATAATTACATTAATTAGACACTCATTTGTGTATATGGATCCTCCTTTTGAATTACCTTATTCCTAATATCTGAGTCATATAACTCTCCATTCTTTTCTTTATTTAAATTCATTATTCCTTTTGATCTGAACTAAGTCTTGCCCATTCTTTGGGGTGGAAATCTGAAATATTAGGCATGTGTGTTAACAAGATTCAGGGACACAGCAGGGGACAAACCAAGAGCCCAGTTCTCTTGCCCACCTATTCTCCCTTCCATTGCTTTTGGGGCTTCTGACCATTATAAACCAACACATCTCCCTTTTCTGCAACAGCAGAAAAAACATACTGTAGAGCAGGGCTCCTGAAAATTCGTCCTCAAATTGTTTTGCAGAACCTTTTAAATAGTAAAGGTGAAACTGAAAAAGCACTTCTTTCGTAAATATATTTTGTTCGATTTAAATAAAACTGGTTGTGACTTTACATTTGTTTGCCAATTTTCTGATTATCCATGTTAAACAGTTTCAAATCTGGGTTTTTAAAATTTTCCTAAAGTTTATAAATACTACAGCTTACCAAGATAGTCATTAAATGTTTCTTTTCTATGAGCAGCAACATTTAACTTCTAATGAATATCTCATGTACCCATTACTTCAAAAACTTCAGCCACAGCTTTTACACACCATCATGTTTATAACTGTAATACTGAACTGTTTGCTAACAGCTTGGTTGCTCATACCCACTACAAATTTAAGTCCAGAGGCTGAAAGTCCTGAAAACAAATTTTACTGGAAATGGAGGTCATATTTTATGGCATAAAATTTCTCATAGGAACTGTAATCCAAAAAAACCATTCTGTAAGCAAAGAAAAAAATGGATAGCTCTAAGTATTCATGGGTTTATTAATGATTATAATTAACCATATAAGCTATACCATTGCTATGTTTCCTTCTGATTGCAAGCTCAAGACCTCACCAATAATCTTCCTTCGTTGTCTGCTTCTGCTACTGACATCAGTCTTCACAACCTTCCTTGAACCTCCAGAATTCCTCTCTCCTGGGCTCTGCCCAAGCTCTTTTGTACTTCCAAATCTCTCTTGGTCAAGTCTGGCCTGTTAAACTTGGACCTCTAACTTTTTCCTCTAAGGACTCAAGATTTAATCCTGGAAGTGTAATCTAGTGTATATCTTTATCAACATGTTTTCTTATGATTCAATGTCTATTTCAGGACTCAGACTTCTTAGCTACTCGTAGTTTTATTTAACCAATTCTTTGCTTGTACCTTTTTAAACCAAACTGCCTCTGCTCCC
>VXAB01013882.1:0-31781 GCA_013399175.1 Odontophorus gujanensis
CCCCCCCCCCCCCCCTCCCCGGCAGCATTCAAGGCCGAGCTGGATGGGGCTTTGGAACCTGGTCTAGAGGGGGGTGTCCCTGCCTATAGCAGGAGTGTTGGAACAAGGCGATCATAAAGGTCCCTTCCAACTCAAACCGTTCTATGATTCTGTGAATACTACACTTTATTGAAACTAGAGGCTGTGTAGGACTGAGCCACTTAAAGGTGTGCAGAACAGAATCCCCCATTAATGTTCCTGGAAATAGAGGAGGGGGAGAGCTAAGAACTGCTTAACTCTGTATTTTCTTAATGCTTAAGGGTATTGGCGATGTATAAGCTTCCCTGTTAACTTCTCTGTCAGTGCTGTCATGGTGTTTCGTTTTTCCAAGATAATGTATGTTACATAGGCTAATAAAATTGGATACATGTTCATGTCTACCATAAACAGAAGATTGATTTTGCATTTACTTAGTGCGAATGGGCTTTCTGAAAGTGCTCATCATTAGCATACCAAAAGTAAATGAGAACATAATTATCAGTTGTGATTAGTATTATTTAATTTCATCATCATCTTAGTGCTTCATGTATGTAGAGAGCAACTCTGGTGCTAACCTGTGTGGATACAAGAGGTGTCTACGTACATGAAGCTGTTAAAGACCATCCAGTATGGAGTTTGAGGAGAGGAGAGAAGAGTGATGAGTCTTTGTACCCTGACATTTTAAAGATATTAAAGTTAAGTGCATTGATTCAGAGAATGAAGTGATATGTGTGGGTTGTTAGACTAAGTTTTGGCAGTTCTAAACCTGAAGCAATGATTTTTGAAATAGGATTAGGATGCTTTCATTTTACCTTTTCCAAGCTAAATTCAGTAGCTTTAATGAAAGAAAACTATAAAAAGCAGGTGAAAATGGAGAGCAAATTCTAGATTTTTTTGTGTTTAGTGATAATAGAAACGTAGTGAAATTATTGCCTATACTAGGCAGGTCAGCTATATGCACTCATTTACTTGCATTTGATCTTTCTAACATAAAAATACCAATCATTTGGATCAAACCAATGCAAAGATATTTTAATCACAGTAGTGAGTTAAAATGAAAAAGAATCAGAGATGGAGGGGTGGAAAAGGACCAGAGAGCATTATTTAAGATTTTTCAATCATTTGTTGTTAACTTATCAGAACCTTTAAGAATTAACCTATTAAAATTGTGGTTTATGGTTATGTGTGTAGCTACTCTCTGGCCGTTTCAAGTCTACTGCTTGGCATGCATTTGAATATATAAGAAAATATTGTATATTTAAATGATCTATCATATTTTGTATATTATTAATGTATAATATTAATATGATACATTAAAATATTACATTATAAAATATATTGAAAAGAAATGATCATTTAAATATATATTTTATATAATAATTCTTGCAATTATGGCTACTTTTTTTTATGGTGAAGAAAGTAGAAATGACTTGACTCGTTTTAGTAGTAAATATATCTTTTAAAAAAAAAAGCATTCCAACTTGCACTGTGAGAAGTACCATTAGCAATGAACATCATAGAGGGATTTGACAATGTATGAATTATTCACTGGTAGATTATTATATCTTTGTTGTTAGCATGCAAGATAATGAACGTAATTACTGTGGCAGGGTACTCAAGGGAATGTGCAGTAGTTATTTCCTCTGTCTAGACTGGAGTTACCATCTAAAGGAGTATTAAGAAAACATGGACAGAGTCTGGTAGCTGGGATGCTGCTGCTTATTTCTTTCTACTGCTTTAGTGAATGCATATGCTTTGTGTTCAATCATAGAGGTAATTTTATTCGTTTTTGAGAACAGTAATAATATTTCTGTTATAAGTCTGGCAATACTGTGTACTGTCTAAAAGGATTTTGATGTTTAATTGTATAGCATTGTAGATTTATCCTTCCCTATTAGATGGTCTATTATAGTACATCAGTATGAACGGTCTAATTGCTTAGGAAATCCAGGGTAAAAGGTTAATCAGCAATTTGCCTTTCTTTGAGGACTTAGCTTGTTATGATCTACTTGTCTTAAGGAACTTTGCAAGGCATTAGTTTATACATGTCTCTAATCTATGAGGTTGCCCACCTGATCTTACATTAAGCTTTTTGATGAACGAAATAGTTCTATTTTCTGCTCTATATTATGTTAATGTAAATTATCTGTAATAAGTTATCCTAATTAAAGTTGGTAAATCTAGAGCTCTGCTCCAATTATACAGTAATCAATTATACACTAATTTAATTCTACTTAGCTTGATACAGTGCATCATTAATCAGATTCACGTTTAATACAACAGATTTACTGTATTAACAAAGAAAAGGTACATTCAAAGAGGAGGAAAATCAAGGAATTTGCAGTGCCAAAGAGCGTACATGAATACTTTCTTATCAGTAATGCATTGTAAAAGATTTCATTTTTTTCCATGGGGAAGTATAACTGAAAGTAGTTTTTTGTGAGCAGATTATTGTTACGAGCTGAAATCACTGATATAATAATAATATAATACGTTTAAGTAGTTCATGGTTATTAATCCAAATTCTATTCCTCATTATCTAATATGGGCAGTTGTCTCACTTCTAATGTTATTTAACCGATTAGTTGCAAATTGGATTTGCCAAAGTTACAATACCCTTGGTGCTAAGAAAACTAAAAGCTAATGGTCAGTTGTGTGCAATTCTGTTTAGACTTCAAATGTGTTACCCCTGTGTAACTGTTTGTACAACTTTAACTTTACTGCTGCTCTTATCAGTGTCTAAAGTTTTGCAATGCCATTAGGGAATAGCAAATGAGAAGGGCTAGTCACAAATCAGTGCATTTTTAATGGATACCAAACAGTAAATTAATAAGTAAAAACCAGTAATTAATAAGTAATGTAGAGTGAAATGAATGGAAAATGAAAATTGATTGTATATTTAATCAAGTCATCTTGCTAGCGAGGATGCATTTTGTGGTCAGAATAAACACTGCTTCCAAAAGGTATAATCACAACTTCACATGCTTTATGGTATGTTGTGTTTTAGTAGCACTATAATGTAGATAAGAAAATCTGCAAAAAAGATAATCTGTTAAACTGATAAACTGTTAAATTGGTGTAAATCCATTGATCCACTGTGGTTGTGCCACTGCAGACCACCTGTACTGAAGAAGGACTTTTTCCTAAGGATGGATATATGCCAGAAGTTATGGAGTGTGTGCTTGTTTGTGAGAGGCAGTGACAGGCATCTGGGAAATAAGTTGGGAACAGTTGCCCATTTAGCAACTGACATCTTATTTTCTGAAAGTAAATTCTCTATTGGTCAGAACTTTATTGGAAAGCACTTCAGTGAGGCTAGCCACGAAGGGAAAGAGGCTTTCTTTCAAGCTACTGTGATCTTTCACAGAGGCTATCTGTGGGCTCTGTTTTCCCTTTGCCTTTGTAAAGCCTACCAATTACTGAGGTCTTCCACTTGGAGAATATGTAAGTTTGTGATTTATAGGATGCAGTTCTCTTCAAAAATACAGATGCCACGTTTCAAAAACAGAGGCTTAAACTGGAAAAATAGAAATTTGTTAAAAAGAAACAATCCAGCAAATAAAGATAAAGTTTGCAGATAAATTCTTCTAGGTAGTAAAACTTAAAATGGTTAAAAGGAAATAAGAGTCTTCAACAAATACTTCATAAATTAAGATGCTAGGTAGAATCTAAGCTGAGTAACAAATTAAGTGGTATCATGCTATACTTTTGAGCAATACGTTTTCAGATTCCTTTGATCCTAGAGGAAATGCAGGAGAACAACTAGGTTGTGAAGAAACTTCTGGAAAGCATTGCTTACCAGAAAATAAGAATAAGGGAACACACAGAACTATACTTAAGTCTGCTCTTCTGGATGACACTCATCATTAGTTTCATAAAATATTCTGCTTATTTAGGCATATAAAATAACAGCGATCAGAATTTTTCTCTTGATGTGTATGCTCTTGGTCAATTCATGTTTAGGATCTCTTTGATAAATTGCATACTGGAAAATTCTTAAATCCAGATGTTTTCCAAAGCCTTTACTGAAACTGTAACTTGATTGTCTTCTAGATTCTTAAGTCTTTTTTATGATGGGTTAGTGTTTGTTCACCACTGCTGTTGCTTTCCTGTCCTAATCAGAAGGTGTACAAAATGAAAATCATATGTTCAGGGAAATACCAGCAACTTTTCAGGAGGCAGCTAAACCTTTTAGAGCTTTGTAGTTTATGAACAATTAATTTAACAATTGTTGCCAGTCAAGTTTGACTTCTGTATTGCATGATTGGAAATTGAACTGGAGAGAAAGAGGCTTAAAAAACTACTTTGATTATCTTGTACATCGTTTCTTATTTTTAAGATCTGTTGACAAGTGATATTTTGTAATTAATTTTTTGGAAACACATGTCCTTTCTTCATATTAGGCTGACAAATGTGTCGTCAAGTATTATGTGATAACTCAGTGTGTTCATGACTTTTTTTAAACATGAGTTTATTTCTGTGAAAATTTTCTCATGTGGATGTACCTAATCACTGTTTCTGAAAGTGATTTGA
The DNA here is from genome assembly GCA_013399175.1 of Odontophorus gujanensis. Lineage (NCBI taxonomy): Eukaryota > Metazoa > Chordata > Aves > Galliformes > Odontophoridae > Odontophorus > Odontophorus gujanensis. Next base: position 4,552 of record VXAB01013882.1, read on the forward strand.
GGTACTTGCTTTTTATTAAAATTGAATAGCAAAATTTATACATGCTGTTACTGTAATCTCCATTAAGGTACGTTGTCTTAAAATCCTGACTTTAGGTGACTAGAATTTACCTTTGTGTCGATGGTCTTTGGCAATATGATTATACACATTTTCATAGAACCAATCAGAGCAAAATATGGGAGGTGTTGTGATGGTATAATGAAAATATGATTTTGTCTGTAGGGTATCATACACTTGAGAAGATGGACTATGTGCAGATGAATGAGAAAATAAATAGCTGAAATTGATGACAGAGTTTCTTTACAGCAGAATTGAATTCTCCCCTGGAAAATTGTATTCCAGTTTTCTAAGTAGATTTTATAATGTTAACAGATGGCTTTTTCCAAGTGTTTGACTTGTATTCATCGTGTACTGAATACATACAACTGTAAGGAGCTGAATGGGAGTTACACTTAAAAAGAATAAAGTATTGGATGAAGTTGAATATTGAGAAAAACAGATTGTAGGCATATTGTGTTGAACATGAAAAATTCTTGAGTACGTTTTTCTTACCTTTGCCCCCACAGAAAGAAGATAATTATACCTCTAATCTCAGTGGATTTTATGAAAGTACATTTGTTTATACTTGAACACAATTGGTTCGCTATGGGAAATTATCGACTTTTTCAACAGTATTTTGTCACGTAGTTCTATCTATATAAATGGTTTATATAGGAGATATAGGACCAAGAGCTTAAAGGGGAGATGAAATTCAAAAAGTAGTGTGCACAAGAAAGCCAGTTCTTCATAGTTTTTAGTGTGTTTGACTTTGAGCTACACACTGATTTTAGCAGTGTTTTTATGCATCACAAAAACAGTTTTATAAATATTATTTTTTGGAACAAACTCAGTTTGCTTTGTGTTACAATTTGAATTTCAGTTGTCTTGCTTAGGGTTTGACTGTTTCCACAGTAGAGTAGACCATTCAAGTGATACATCCATAGTCACAAATATGGGAAACAGAATTATACTGCAATGTGGTGGAAGTTAATTTTCTTGTGCCACAGTGCATGAGAATATTCTGTAGAGCATTCCAGTAGCTCTCATTGCAAGTCACTGGATAGTAGCACATCAGTTATTTTCAGTGGTCTTGTGTTACTGATAAAATAGTTAAGTCATGATCTATACTAATTATCTTGCATTCGTGCTTATGTGTTAAAAAGTGTACTTCCTTACTTCCTTAGTTCTATATGGAAGTAAAATAACAAGCCAGAGAAAAAGTATATATATTAAAACTAAACAAACCTTTGAAAGCTGTCATAGGGTTTTTAGATTACTTCCAGGTCTAATGGCTTTTACATCCTTTATTTTAGAAACTTATATTTCTAAATGCTTGAAGAGTGTTAGCTACTTAAAGTTAGGATTATTTCTGGAAAAGCTTCCTTATGTTTTCACATTTTACATTCACATAGATGGACTTCCTAATGGACTTGTATTTAAAGCTTAATGATACAGTCTCCCTTTATAGTGAATGAGAAATGAACAAGAAACATCATCAACAAAGGAAATGTTTTGGAAAATGCACTGTCCTCAACAGTTAAGCAAAGTTAATTTAACAATTATATAAAATTACTTTTTAGAAATAAAAGCATTTTTATCAACATAAATGTTAAGACAAATATAGATATACCAGATGTTCATAGCATACAAAATGGACCACAATTACATATTACTGCTAAACTGTCTCCTCCAGAAAAAAGTTCTGCAAATCTAGTTGTGCCTTGGAGCATGGCACAAAGCCACAGCATAGTTGCTATTAACCCAGAACATAGGAATGTAAGCCGAGTCGTTGGTGTCCTGATTCTAGACAAGTCCATTTCCACTGGATTTTAACTGCCATCTGTTGTTAAATGGTTAGAGATACATATTTATACACTGTAGCAAAAACTCTATGTATTTGTTACATACACTTTTTTTATACACCCATGGATGTGCACTTATTTTCCTTATGCTTGACTTGAATGCACTTCACGGTTTTTTAATTATTCTTGTATGAGTTAAAAATCAGAGTAAAGTTGTTCTGGAGACCATATTTGTTACCTCTGAATCGGCTCCTTTAGATAATAGTGAAGGATAACATCTCGGCGTTGTTTGGATACTGGAGTGCAGACTTTAAACACAACTTGCATTTAGCTCTGTTTTGACAATAGAAGTTAATCTTGTATGGTTTTTGTTAAAGCACTGTTGAAAAAATCTTATTGAGCTATTTGTGGTGTTTTGGTTTTTTTTTTTTTAAAGATGTTTAAGATTTCACATACAGTTTAACTGGTCACATATGAAACTGTAAATTAATACCTCATGAGTTTGACTGACTTCAGGACATGGTTTGTAATTCAAAGCTGCTTTGTTCCTACCCACTAGGAAAGGGCCATGTTCAAGCAAACAAATTAAAGAGTTCATTGTGATATCAAACTATTTATTAAAACTGAAACCTCTATATTAAATGTATCATTTCATGGTGACCAACTTAGAACATAGATTTTCAGGATTGAATTAGACTTGTAGGGATTGAATTAGAAAATGCAAAACTGCATTTAATTCTTGGTGCTAATGTACCTCAGTAGAAATTTTGTGCTCTTACTCAAAGAATTACATGGCATACAAAAAGAAAAAGCAAAAGCGAGAAGCACCCATCTGCAATGTTTTTTTGCAGATTGCTTCAGTGCAATTTGTTCTTCGGTTGAATATACTTCTATTTCTTCCGTCTTACGTATGATGTCAGCACAAGTAACAGGAAAAAATCACTTGTATTTTAAGTATGAAGTTGAAAAATTAGTTTTCTTGCTAGAACTGGTTGGTCATTCCTATCTGGAGTGTCAGAATGAGCTGACTTGTTTGCAGACCCCTTTTTTGACTTCTGTGATGAAAGGATCTTCTGCTGTTTTTACAGTGTAATGAGTGAAAGCAGGAGAGGGAAATAGATTTTTATACAACTTAATTGGCTGTGACTTCTACATCTTCCTGGTTACTGCAGGTAACTGTGATCAGTAAGAACCTGAGGGAGCTGTGTAAAAACTGAGAGGAATTTGTCCTTCTGTTCAGCAAAAATTAACTATTTGTGATGGATTCTTACTTCAAGGTTCCTGGATTATCAAGCTATTTGAAGTCTCTTTCTGTGTTTGAGAAGAGAGAGGAAGAGAATATGTGCAATATTAACAAATCGCTAATTTTTGCTACCAGCTAGAAAAGGTTCAAAAGCTACAACTCTTATCAGAAAGTTCAAGGTAAATTTAATATTTTTAAGATCTATGAAGACCCCTTCACTTTTTAAAGAAACATACACAAACACTCAGGATGTATGGGAAGAACTACATAGGATCAGTTTGTTGTTTTGGGAACAATTTCTGTTCTTAGTGGTGGATTACCAACAGATCAAGTACCTTTATAATCAATCAGCAGTTTTTTCTCTATCTTGAAGCAGAGAAATGGTTATTTGGCATTCTTGTTACAGGCAAAAAACCTTCATCCTACGTGACTCAGTTCTAAGGGATGGCCAAATGATCTTCATCTGAATTAGTGCAATGTTTACTAGGCTAATTTCTGAGAATGTTTTAATAATCACTAATTGCTCATAATTTTGTTTAAGTGAAATGTATTTTTCTTGACTTAAGTGACCAATCTACTGTGGCAGACCTCCTTTGGAAGAAACAACTTTAATGGCTTTGGTACTTCATTATAATCTTAATTATCTTCTGAAAGATTAAGATTGAATTTGATTATGCATGAATTATAATTTTCTTAGTGACATGGCAACTTAGAAATGTGTTGTTGGATTTCAAGTTTTCCTAGTTTGGTTATGAGAATGCCGCATGAGAAGCTGCCAGAAGTACTTTTGAAGTTGAGATACATTTACATTTCCTCTATTGTATGCTTGGTCAGTTATCTTATTGATGTAGGAAATGCATATTGATTTGTAAAGAAAATACTGATATCAGATTAATGGCTGCTGAGTGACCATTAACTGTCAGGTGGTTATGTACTGGTGCTTTGTTCCAATAACTTTCCAGACATAGATATGAAAACTCAGTGCTTTGTAACATCCGCGTTCCCACTTTTCCATCTCCATATATTTTGATACTTCATAAACACAAAGTAATATGTTTTTGTAGGGTTGAGGGTAAGAAAAACTTCTCCATTTATTCCAGCCCTCTTGAGAGGGAAGATAAATTCTTTCATGCACAACTACTTTGAACTGCTCCTTTTTAGGAATGTTGTTCCACGAGAGCTGGTGTGGTTCTGTGAAATTTAACAGCTGAACACGAGCTTCTTAATAATAACATAGAGGCTAATGCAGGGTATCACTAAATATGCTTTGTACTGTTCATAGTGGCAGAGTATACACAGATGGGGAAGGTTGTAATGAGTGGTTAATCAGAGGGAGACTTTCTGTGTTGTTGTATTTGGGTCAGATGTTTGGGTAGTTTCTTTCAGGCCATGAATTATTGTTCTGCTGTGGAGTTAGTCTTTTAGTGCTGCTTGGAACATTGCTTTTGAAATGTTTTATGTAGTACTATTCCCCTGCAGCTTTTCTGTAACTTGTGATTTTCACCATTTTTTCCCCTCTGTTCATTGCATATGCTAATTCTTCTCCAAAAGGTGACCCTCCGAGATCATGCCTATAGAGTGAAGAGCCGGGCTGAATTGTCATAGGCTGTAGGATGAGTTATTTTTAGAGGTTGGCATTTCAGGCTGGAACACTTCATTCTGTCGTGCTTGTTAATGAGTCATCTGGAGAAAATGGGCTTCTTGCTTTCTGAGCTGATCTGTAGCAAATAATAATAGGCTAATCTCTGCAGGAGATATTCTGTCAAGTAACTAAAGCTTCAACTAGAAAATATGTTGAAATGGAGACTTATCACCTCCCTGTAAGAATAAACATGCGGCTATTATGACTATTTTTGATGTATATGAAAATCACAAATACTGGAATATAAGAGCCTACTAATGGTGTAATAGTAAAACATTTTTGAGGAAAAAAAAGGTTAATTGAAGGTGGTTACTTTTTACAGAGAGAGAGGAATTACCTGGTTGCTTTTTAATTCAGAATGCTATCTCCTGAATTCAGAACATATTATCTATTTGATTCTAGCTATATAAAGCCTTATATAAGGTTCTAACTATATAAACCTTATATGGAATTTGTGTACTTGAGAGAACCCCAAAATCATCAATATTCAGTGTACTTCTAATGTGTTCAGTGCATTTCTAAAGATTATCCAATGTTTTTGTTATTCTTTCAGCTCTCAAACATATAATATGGATATTTTCCTTTGCACATTTTAGTCTCGCCCTTTGTTGATGACCTCTCCAAATATGAAGATTTTGTGTTGATACAGCACAGGTTTTGGTTCATAGGTGAAAATAACGCCACTCAACAGGAAATGTAATGTAATTAAGGGCAACTGATCAAAGTTATTAATCCAGTTGCTTCATTTTTTTTCTCCCCTCTTGAAATTGCAGAATTCGGTAGTGCAAATGATTCATTCCAATGAAGGCTATGTGAAGATATAAACCAACAAAACTCAATGGCATAAAGGAAATAATTTTAAGATTTGTCTTCACTGTCAAGTTGTCTTATCACTTTTGACACCACTAATGCTACTTAGTCTGTATGTTTACCTTCTTTTGTTTGCACTCCATTTTTAAAGTATGAAGAGAACTTGCTGTTTTGATGGCAATAATTAGAACATATTTTTTCTCTGTTGATAGTTTAGCTGTTTTCTTTTTCAATTATCAACAGTATCAATTATTGAGATAAGATAACCTTTTTATCTTTTTCAGCTAAACGTTTTTGCATTAATAGCGCCTCTTGAGCCCTCAGCCCACACTGTTTTAACTCATCATGTTGCTGTGATCACAGTACAAAATGTTTAACCAATTAAGTCTAATTATTCTGATATTATTGGAGTTGATACTAAATAACCCACAAGCCTTAGAGCAGGTTAGTCAAGATAAATATTATGCATTTTAGAAAAGTGTATTCATGGTAGGCAACAATGTTGTGGTAGAAACACTTGAGATACCTTTAAAAAAGCTGGTAGGAGTATCAGAGTTGGATCAGCTACAGCAGTGTGTAACTTTGCACGAGGGAAAGGTACCCTGTGTTTTAGCAGCTACCCTTTCTAAACTCCAGGCTGCTGTGGCTAGACTGCTTCCAGACCTTGACCATTTACTTACAGCTGCTTTGAGTGCACACACTGATGCTCCTTTAATTGCCTCCACAGCAGACGATTTGTATGTGTTCCTGGGTAGCAGTCTGTTCTACATGTCCACTTGTCAGATGTCATCCCACCAGCATAAGTTATTTCAGCTTATAGAAGAGTCAGGAGGTTTTTTGTATTCTCTGAAAGCGAAAGCAACGTATTCCCACGTTACTCCTTACTGTTACTCCAGCAGTTTGGGTTCCTTTCCAAAGCTCTCCTGCTGCTGAGTGCTTAAGATGTTGTCAGTAAACAGTTGATTCCTTCTCTAGTGCCTTCTAATGAAAATAAAGGTTTGGACATGTGATTATTTGCTTATCAAAAACTTACAAAAAGGAAATGTGTTTGGGAGCATTTGTACTTGTTGCCTGTGGTTTGAGTTAAAGAAATTCATGTTATTATTCACTGTCAGTTGGTGGCTGTCTTATGTAGTATTCTAGACAGAGCTGCAGTGAGAAACAGGGAGGTCAAAGAGAACTGAAATAGAAGTCTTATTTGGAATTTACTATTGGTTGTGTCGAAAGTAGGGTTTTCTGCACGCATCTTCTTGCTTGTTCCTGAGGGCAATTACTGCATGCTAATAGGTTATAGTGAATCTATGCTTTTGTCTTGAACTATTGAAATATCCTGATGTATTTTTAATGTTTTCTTGGCTTAAATATACTGATTGAGTAACAACTGGAACGTAATTTAAAATAGCGCATGGAGTGAAGAAAAAGATATTTTAGCACTGTAGCTTAATTGACGTGGACCATTTGTGTTGTAAACATAAAATTGATTTAGATTGTGCTTAGCAGCTTTCACTGTTGTTTTGAACTTTGTGTTAGTAGAAAGACAGCATTACTCAGATAAATGCTTAATCTGATGGATGTATGGAAGTGATTAGTTTTTGGAACAGTGCTCTGCAGAACTTTGATATTTTATTGACTCAGAATTAGAATTCATACTCTGCAACTCGGTTAACTTTTTTCCCATTTTGATGTATTTATAGATAAAAGTACAAATTACAAAGTTGTTGCATTACTGCAGCAAAATATTTCTTTCTGCCAAATGTGCATGTGTGAACACGTTTCTCTCTTTGTCAGCTCTCTATAGGCAGCTTCGTATGATTTGCACTACAGCTTTAGATAATCTAAATTGTGGCAAAGATAAGGCTTAAGATCTCTTGTTTGATTGAATGCTTTTAATATTAAAATATTCATGGCAAATATTCTTTTAAGGAAAACAAAATTTCACTTTGATGTGAGCTGGAGTAAGCTGATGCTTGTGAAGCAGCAGTTTCAATTAGCATTCACTAAAGATTTATTGACGGTTAGCACCTGGTCTCTACAAAGCCAAGTGGGAAGCATCTACTGCAGTCTCTTGTGATTGTTACATAATTAGGATTATGTTCTTTAATTTGCTTTTAATTTTGTAACTGTAGTCTTATTTTAAAAAGCATTTCTACTTGTCTTCTTGAATATTTATTGTAGGTTATATGAAGTTATTGATATTAAAAGAATTTAGTATAGTAGTTTCTAGTTTGATAAATGACTTGCCTTTCTATTGGTTAGTAGGAAACAGAAGGCTCAAGGAATTTACAAGTAGGTCTCAGAATGCATGTATTCTTATACCACTTAAAGGAAGCAAACAAAAAATAAAAAAACCTAAGCGTTATGTATCTCTCGAAAATATATAAAGAACATTAATAGAAGCATAAATGCTTTTTTAATAGAGCCAAGAGGTGAACTTGTTCCTCGATGCTCCAGAATGTAACTTAGCACGTCCAAGGATAAAGGAGGTAGATGCTTTCCCAAGCTTGCAATGTCTTCTGACCCTCACTGCTTAGATATAAGGGCAGCGAGCTATTTCTGGCTATGGTCTCTGTCACACTGCTACAGTGTGAATCCATGGGTCTATCAGCAACATATTTTAGTCTTGGCCAATTACTTAGAAGCTATTTCAAGAAGACAGTACAGAGGCAAAATGTTAACTGTTACTCAATTATTGAATTGATGGAAATTCTCTGATAGCATTTCTGATTACCTGTCTTCAGGTTGAAACTTTCCTTTAAATCCTTTTATCGGAGGTTTAATAGAGAGAAAGCTCTGTCAGTGCTCCTAGACCTTCTCTTTTAGTAATCATACATAATAGGCATGTTTTAAGTTTTGTGAGTGTGTTCTGTGCGAATGTATCTGTGGCATTCAGCGATGGTTAGAAATTCAATCTTTTAATAATTTAGAGTCATAGTTATTCTTTCTATTTTGCTATGGTGTTTCAAAATATTGGTTTGCCTTGTGTTGGCTGATGCTTCTGACTGCAGTCATCCATGTTTTTTAGACATTGTAGAGGGCGAAGATATCCAGATAATCTGGAGTAAGAGGAGCTTTTCACGAACACTTGCATAAATTTGCCTGAGTCTTTGCTGAGAAACGGAAAAAAAAAAAAAATTGCTTTGAGAAATGTCTTTAAATCATGATCCTTAAGAGCTGATGTTTTAACCTTACGTTTGAATGACTGTTACTTTTTCCATCTTGTTTCAATATGCCTAAATGCAAACACATGTGGAAAATGTTCTTTTGGCTTTTATCAAACTGACATTTAAGTGCATTTTTTTCAACCTCACTAACATTTGTGGTAAAATATTTCAAAGCTATGAATCTTGCAATTTGCCTATGCATTTTTTTCTTCTTTCATATATTAACATTTGGTACTCATAATCCTAACCTGGTTGGAATTACTGGCTTTTTTTCATTTGCTGTTTGTTTGGATGAGGTGATTAGGAAAATACTTTGTGAAATTCTAGTTTGCAACAGTAAATACTTCCATGAAGAGTCACTGTTTTCTGAACTTTTGTGAATATTAGAGAAAAATATGACAATCTACTACATTTGATTGTAGCTGTCCTAACACATTTAGCTTTCCATTGTGTTGTATGTCCATGTTGCTAACCTGTCTCCAATACTTCCTTTTTAGCATGTTTTATTCTTCCCCTCTATTCCCCGTTCCCATTCCTGAACTCTTTAATTCTGTGCCAAGCTAATAAGTAGAAGAACTAGCTCTGGGTAAAGTCAGTCATTGCCAAGCAGCTGTTACAAAGTTTTCTCATGTACCTCTGTGATTGTACCTCATTTCTCAAAGGCAATACTTTGGCTCTTTCAGGACCAATTTTAAGCCAGAACAACCAATTATATCTGCATCTCAATCTTAACTGGCTTTATGTAAATGACTAGGGATGAAGTAAGTCCTATATAAAGTTGTTTTTATAGGATTCAAACTTTGAACATTGTGTTGTACAATTTAGAGAAATTAGGTACATTCTTTCAAGTATGATTTACTTTTCTTTTTACCCACAGTATTTGTCCCAAAGTTCTGTTTTAAAAATCAGTACCTCTTCCTTAAATCAGAATGAAATTTCACTCAGGATCTAGTGATGAGGGCTTCAGGATGTGGGCTGACAGGGGTAGGCTTCCTGCCTGGCAGTGGGGCTGCCTGTGGTGGGCTAATGCCGGCCCTGGCCCAGGCTGCAAGGCAGTGCAGGAGGTGACAGCCTTGTCCAGATGTATGCAAACAGCCTCGACTGTGACCTTCAAGGCAGTCATGTTGCAGGCTTGGCATTGTTTAGGTTTCAGTTGATTTATTCCTTAAAGGCTTTCTTAAAAAACAGCAATGATATTTGGAACTTCTTAGGTAGTTTTCCTGATCTTTTGGTATTCTGAAAGCAGGTTGTATAACATGATATTCACTTGCGTAATTCATCTTTAATTTATGAAGTGATTTCATAGACATTCTGTCACAGATTACTTTAATGTGAAGATTTAAGTAGATTAAAAAAAAAAAAAACTATTAAAAGGATCAAACATTTAATTGTTGGTGTATTAGTTTGGTTCTCCTCACAGCTGAACACTTAGTTCCATCCATATTTTAATAGGACCTCTTCTTGCAACTAAAAATAAATATCTGGGAAATGTGTCAGAATCACCATTAATTATGATTTTTAATTAAAATCCAATTAAAATTCATCCAATAACCTGAAAGTATACCAAATGCTAGTCTACCTTCCTCTTGAAAGGTATTAACAAAACTTACCTTCGTAGCCCCAACTTACCTCCAGTTACATGTAACTTGCAACCTTTTCTTGATTACTTAAGACATTTTCATCTTAATATTTTTCAGTACTTTCATAATACCAAGCAAAAATGTACAACCTACTGGAGGTATTGAATTATCATTATTCAAAGTAAGAACTTTTTTTCTTACAATCAGGTTATCCATCATACAGAAGCAAAATGGGCAAAAAATATTATTTCTTTCTGTCTTTGGTATGTCATTTTTTGTTGTTGCTTTTTTAACTAAGTGTAGCTTTCTGCTAATGAATGCCACTGAGCGCTCTTAAAGTAATAAGCAGATATCCAGGGCAGCATACTCTAGCAAAAAACGTGAGGTTACATTTCTCTACTTCTTGCAGATAACTAACTCCTGACATACTTATCAGATGAGGCAGTTTTTTCCCAAAGCTCTGACGGTCAAATTCAGTTATTCTGTTACCATTTTAGTTTTCAGAGTGCTTTCCTTTGTAGTTCAATGTAATTATTATCCAGAAACTTAACAACATTACTTTCATTGTTTTAATTTATGTTGTCATTAATCCATTTCCTTATGTAGTCTGCATTCAGTTGTAGGGAATGTTTCATGTGCTTATTTTTATTACTAGTTTAGTAATGATGAGCCCAACATGACTATTTCATGCTGTGTAATGAAGAACAAGATTACAGCCCCAGCTCCAAAAAAACCCTGGACTCTGTAAAGCAAGCTAGAAGAGATGAGTATTGATCTGGTAGAGGGTTGTTGGTGTTAAGCTGGAGAATGACCTTGAGAAATTACACAGCCTTCTTGATAGTTCCTGTAGACATTTTGGTGAAAGATTTAAAATAGATTTACTAATATTCATAGAAAATGCTAGTAACTGGATGTTGGTTGGTATCATGGGATAGTCAGAGAAAAGGTATTTTTTGTTGGCTTTGTGCCCTAAGGCTGCTGTAAATCTGAACATCCTGAATGAAGGATGGCACGTTTTGTGCTGTGATGCTCTATATATGGCTATGGAAATGAAAATAAGCAGCTCCAACTTGGAAGGCTTGGGAAAGGGGAGAGCAGCAGAGCTGTGTCACTGAGGAACAGCCACCACACAGGTCCTTGTCTAGTGTCTGAAAGTAGAAATGAGTTTGAGGAGGTACTACAGGTACTGAGATGAGTTTTTCTGGGAGATGAAATGGGGCATTTTAAGAGGCTCTATGTAAAAGTATAATGAGTTTGGCAAGAGGAACCAAAGAGATGGGTATTGGTGCTCACGGGGGGTGAATGGTGAATTGGCAGTGATTGAGGAGAGAAACCAGGAGGACTCGCTGGGGAAGTCGTAAGAGCTCACAGGTTTGACTGAGGTTGTGGTATGAGATCTGTTAGAGGAGTCTGTGCCTTCTAGAAATACACTTCCATCAACTGTAGCATAAAGAAGTGCAATTTCTTGCTTGTTTTTTTTTTTTTCCCCCATTCTTGTATATAATAGATTCTTCTGTTACTTTCTTACACTTTTTTTTCCATAGACGTGAGCTTTCTCAAACGTGAGGATACTGAAAAGTCTTACCTTTCAGTATCAAATACAGTTAGGAACCAGTCCTTTTCTAAACAGAGAGGAGGAAAACAAGGAGAGCAAATGACGGAAGTGCTAATTGCTTATAGCATAATTGAGTGTAACATTAACATATACTCCTTGGCAGTGCTGGAGTTGATCAAGAGTATCACAGCTGAAAATGCATGCTGTTGCAAATGCAAACTTGTTTTTGTTAAAATAGGCTGCAATGTGGTCAGTGCATTAATGATACTGAAAACAGGGCCCCCTCTCTATGGTGCTGATGGTGGGATTTATTATTCCATTATTTAGGGTAATGGTATGTTGCTAGGTCCAAGGGAAAGGTCACAGTTCTCAGATATAGCAGAGCCTTAAGAAATACTCAAAGGCCAACAACTGTAGGACAAGGAAAAAAAAATATTATTCAGTTTTGGTCTTGTAGTTCTAATTTTCTTAGATTATCTTAAATGTGATGATGCCTTATTCCTGAAGCGCATGCAGAAGCTCTGTTTAGTATTCATGGGTTTTGGAGAATCTCCTACAGTTGAACTTCCTTTCTTAAAATAGAGTTCTTTATAAAAACAAATAAGATGTTTCTGAGGCATGTTGGAATGACATAATCTTAACTTCGTAGGTCAGACATACAGCAGACAATAAAACTTCAATTTTTATATGCTTCCTGTCCTATTTACTGACATCTTGAATATCACAGAATCACAGAATTGTAGTGGTTGGAAGGGACCTCTAGAGATCATCTAGTCCATCCCTGTACCAAAGCAGCTCCCTAGCCCAGGTTGCACAGATAGGTGTCCAGGTGGGTCTTGAACATCCCCAGTATGGAGACTTTACCACTTCTCTGGGCAGCCTGTCACCATTACTGCGTAGAAGTTCCCACACACATTTGCGCGTAACTTCCTATGCTTCAGTTTGTGACCATTTCCTCTCATCCTATCACTGCACACTGCTGAGAAGAGTCCAGCCTCGCCCCTTTGCCCCCACTGCTTAGATATTTATATGCATGGATCAGATCCCCCTCTTCTTTTTTCAAGGCTGAACAGACCCAGGTCTCTCAGCCTTTCCTCATAAGAGAGGTGTTCCACAGGAGTACCAACTCCCTGGTCTGTCTCTTCAGCCTGTCTTGTTATTTTTCACAATCACATGCCAAGAAAAAAAAAAATTGTGCATTTTAATTTCCTTAAGATAGAAACTGCTGGCAATCTTAATTTTGGGGTTATGTTTGATGAGTCAGTTATAAACCTCTTGTGGATTAAAACAGCCCAATTTACGTTTTCGTTGTGATAGGCAATAGAAGATAGAGCAACAGTGCTTTCCTTGCATTTTTATGAAGTCTTGTTCTATATAACGACCTTTTAAAGGTGTGGAGTTACTACATTAATTCAAAGAAAAGGGAATTATGCCTTTTAATGTTGAGTCAGAAATAGTGAAAGAGTGATCTTTGTTTGTCTTATGTCAAATATTTGCAAAATAATTTACTGAGGTTGTTTCTCTTATAACTATCACATCAAGATCTTGACATGAATGTGGTATTTTAAAGCTATTTCTTTCCATGATTTTCTTTTCCAGTATCACATGCCGCCTATTTTGTTCTATAGATACTCTTTCAAACTACAAAATGAATTATTTGAACACATTATCATTTAAATTTAGAGCTTCTGTTATATGTCATCTGTTACACTATACTGCGTGAAGTTTAACATGCCACTAAATGATTAAGTCATTGAAACATCAGATGCCTTTACGTAAAGGAATTAAAATACTAATTGGAATGCTTGTTGATATATAAAAAAAGCAAAAATAGCTGTGTGATATAGACAGCGAACACTCGAATTGGTTGAAAAGGTTAATTAAATTGAAGGCAAAATACTGCCAAGGTACTAACTCGGTTCATGACGATTTGTCTCTTGGCTTGAGAAGCAATTGTTATGAGATTTGGTTTTTTATTTTTTTCTGCTTTCAGCTGCTGGCTATCATTTGAGGTTTCAATTCCTTTACATAGAATTGATGGATAATTAGTAGTGTGGATAACTGTGAAAAGCATATATAGTAATTTAGTTCTTGGTTCTTTCTGATTGCCTGCCCATTGGTAGTTTGTTAGGGTGAGTAGCTCATTATTCAAATATTTTAAATGGAAATTATTGTAGTAATAATAATGATCTTATGAGTTTGAAGACTAAAGCCTTCTAAATAAACAAATCATTATTTTACAAATCTGTCCCCAAATCCATCATTTAGTTGCTATAGAGGGATTTGGACTGTGGGGAGGAGAAGTAGGATTGACAGGTAGCATTCATTTTTATTGTGTCTGAGATAAAATGTTACTGTTTAAAGAGATGACAGAGTTAAATAGAATAAGGTCTGCTGGGATATAGTAGTTCTAAGGGGACAAGCTTCATTTTTAGAGGTAAATATCTAATGTTAGTAGACGTTGTTAGAACGGACAAACACGCTATTTATTAGGATTGTCCTCAAGGTCATTTTGAACCTCAAATATGCAAACTTTTACATTAAACCTTCTAGCTTGCCTGTAGGAGTAGTTTATCCTGAGTCTAATGTCTTCTGAGATTGTTAATCTTGCTATTCAATCTACTCATTTACAAGTGTGCTTAAAGATGGCGTATCTGTGCTGAGTCTTTCTCCCTGCAGTCTCCACAGCTCTTAACTTCCAGTTTCCTTTCCCATTTTGCTTCACTTAGCTTTTCTGTAGCCTATGAGCAGTGAAAAGAGTAGCTCTGTGGACAGTGATCTGTGGTGCAAATTTATCCTTGGCATGGAGGAGTCTCTGATACATTTTTATCTGGGTGATCTTAATTGTAAAGTTACTCTGAAACACAAGGGTAGAGATTTCCCTGGAAAGTTGATACATTTTGTTTTAAAGTTCAAAACTAAAAATATACTACCAAATGATGCTAGAGAATACTGTACTGCTTTCATAGCAGCGTGGCTTGAAGATTTGAAAGGTCATCATGTAATATTTTTTTTTGTTAACATAATAGATTAGTTCACAGAGGTCCTTCACCTGTCAAAGTACAGTATTTCATGTGAAAACTTTGATTATATCACAGTTGTTTATTTAACCTTCTAGGTTGATGAGTTAGGATGAGTATCTGAATGCTTTCATTTATAAAACCTGTATTTTGTCCATCTGAACGTTCGTTACAATCACGTGTGTTTCAGGTAATGTGTTTCATTTATTGAGTTAGAATTTTAAGATAAAGGACTTCATTCAGTGTCACATGCTGCTTTGTAGTTTGGAGAAAGCCTAAATAGGTGCCCTCAGCTTGCATAGTCTGTAGCAGCTAATGTAACTGAATTTACCATTTTCAGATATCATCTCCTAATGTTCTTCCTTTTTTTCCTTTGTTTTTAACAGATTTGAGGAACTTGTGAAGAAGTTCAAAGTAGAATATCACGCTGGCGGCTCTACTCAAAACTCTGTCAAAGTAGCCCAGGTTTGTTCTTTCTTAAAAATAACTAATTATTTGGAGTATTGAGTTTGAATTAAGTTGATGCTTTGTACTGAGTACTGTGTCTGTAATGAGAGCTACTTAGTGTCTTCATGTGATTCTGTTTCCCTGAGTATGTTTTCAGGTATATTTTTGAAATAATCTATTCTGAAGTTTTACTCTTCATTCTTTTCAAACACTTGCTGTTGCGGTTGCAGCTGTAATGTGCCTAAAAGAGGAGATAGAAGGGTTGTAAGAAACACTGAGCCAGGTTCTAATGGCAAATAGCAATGGCAAGGTTCCATACAGCAGTAAGGAATCTTACATCAGTGAGAAAATGAAGCACAAAGAAATGGTTAAACATACTGCCCAGAGAAGTTTTTGAATCTTAATGCTTGGAGATTTCTGTGAGTGACTAGAATGAGTCCCCAGGCAACCAAGTTTGGGGCTGACCCTGCTTTAAGAGATGGGTTGGACTACATGACCTGATAAGGTCTCTTTTAGCTTGCGTCATTCTGTGATGCTAACCATGCTTATTCTCTAGGAACTTGGAAACTTGTCCATCAAAGATGAAAATGCAAAGCTTTTTTATACAAAGATATTTTCTCTTTCTGAATCTGATGAACAATAACAACTATAACTGAAATGTGCCTTCAGTCACAATTCTGTTAAGAGTATAGTTCTGCATTTGTTTTTAGGTAATGTGTAACAGCTAGTTCAGAGTTGTGAAATTCAGTTTCTTTTCCTACATGTAGATTGCAGGGCATTAGAAGTAAATGCACATGGTAGAACCAGAATTACAAAACTTGGACTTGTTCTTCCATCTCTCCTTGAAATGACTTCTTTGACCTCAGCTAATTTATTTCTAAATGGTCTTTGATACCTAACTGCCTTTTAGTCTAGCTGTGAAGATGTTATTTAATAATTACACTGTAAGGTGCTCAGAACCTTTATAGTGTGAATTGGAAAAAAATAAATAAATGAAAAAACCATAAAAAATCAAGCACTGAAACATGGGTGTTTCTATGTCAGTGCTCCATTTTTTATGCTGATAAGTTTCTGCCAGTGAACTTTTCTGGCTCTGAGTTGGGACCTCGTTCAGCTGCAGTTGCCATCTGGAATTGAATTTTTCTCCAGAAGGGTTGTCATCTCCTAGTTTTTGTTTCAGATAAGATTCAAACTTCAAACAGTTGTGCATGAATAACACAACATGACTAAGAGGCTTTAAAATGAGGGATAGAAGGGTGAGAGAGAGAAAAAAAGGAATTCTGGTAATCTTAAAGAGGCTGTTATTCAGTAAGCTTTGGCAGAAGAAGAAATGTGAGAACAGGGAAAAAAATATTTAAATGTAAACCAAAAATTAAAACAGGAATTTTTGCAGCAATATTGGAATATTGGAGAAGGGAGAGGTGTGTAAATAATCTTATGTATAACTTAAATACGTGTTTATTCGAAGTACCGTGAGAAAGCGAAAGCTCATTCGAGAAGCCTTACTGCTGGTTGAGAAATAGAGGGTCAATGAATTTCAAGTTTAGAGTGCTGAGGTAGCTGCACTCGAACTTCATTGTAGGTTCTCTGCAAGAAGATATCCTAAGAATAAAACTCATACTAATTTTCAGCTCGTTTTACTTTGTAGGGATACATTGGTACAGATGAGCTTTAAAAAATGTAAGATACAAACTCAAAGTTTTGTTTGAGATTTTAAAAGTTCAAAGAATAAGGGCATGTTTAAAAAAAAAAAAGACATCCTTGGAAAACTGACTGCAGTGAAATATAGTAATTTGAGCAGAATGGTGGGAAATGAACAGATAACCTCTAAGGTCTTGTAACTGAGTCTTTAAAAGTTCACTTTGGAATGGTAATGGTGTATTATTAAGGATTGTAGGAGAATTAGACAGTAGTTAATAAAATGATTGTAATTAGAAAAACAAAAACAAAAAAAAACGGCAAAATTTAAGAAGCAAGTAATAGATGGGGTCATTGAGTTATTTCAAATAATCTTCAACTTTAAAGTTAGATAAGCAGTGCTATGTTGAAATAAAATTACCCATAGGCAGAATGGCGAACTTGGAGTATTTAATGTGTTGCAAAGGGAAAAATGAAACAGTCCATAAGCATGCTTACGTGCTGTATGGTGGTTGCCACTCTGTTATGCATTCTTATATTTTTTTGGATAAGTCAGCATTTTTATGCCATGTCTGTAAAGAGAGTGAGGATAGTGAAAATCACTCTAAGACTGTTCATGAAAAGACTGTTCCAGAAATGGATAGGCCAACTTTAAAAAGTTGTAGAGATACTGTATTTATCATGTATGAGAGATTTGAGATGGTAAGAAGATGGTAGGAATAAGAGTATTAAGAAGAAAGTGGTAGGAAGAAGCTATATATTGTGAAGAAAACTAGGAAGAAAATGAGACTTAAATCATGGAACACTATTCCCCCCTTCCTTTCTTCACAGGAGAGGTGCTCCAGCCCTCTGATCATTTTAGTGGCCCTCCTCTGGACCCATTCCAAAAGCTCTGTGTCTTTCTTATGCTGAGGGCCCCAGGCCTGGATGCAGTACTCCAGATGGGGCCTCACAAGAGCTGAGTAGAGGGGGACAGTCACCTCCCTGTCCCTGCTAGACACCCCTTTTCTGACACAGCTCAGGGTATATAGTTGGCCATCCAGGGTGCAAGCACCCACTGCTGACTCATGTCCAGCTTCTTGTCCCCAAGTCTTCTCCACTGGGCTGCTCTCAAGGAGTTCTCTCTTACCGTTGCTTTCTGTTGTCCACTTTCATCTACTGTTGTAATTTACTAATTTTTTCTTTTCCAGATGAAGTAATTTAAGATAGTAAGCAGAACAGATTGGATGCTTGTAAGGCCTTAAGGAAAATTCATATTGAAATAAATATTTTTTCTTTCAAAACTTTATTACTCTGTAGAAAATTGTGCCAAGAATAGTGACAGACGATAAGGAAGGAGGAGAGCGGACGAGGAATAATGGTAGAGGGTTTTTCTGTGTGTGGTACAATACAGAATACAGTTGGAATCCAGATTACTAAGTAAAATGCAGGTAACGCATTTTGAGGCACTCTGTTACTATTGAACGTGTTTGATGGCTACATTTTTTTTTAACTTGACCCACCATTTGGGAGTGTAAGTAACTTCTAACTTTCAAGTATTAGAAATTAAATAATCAGGCATTGATCACTGAACATAGCTTGATAATGGTTTGGAAAATTAAGACTACAGATGATAAAATAACTTGCAGTAATTTCTGAAGCATAAACTAATGTTCAGCTTTGCTGTTTGTTTTGGTGATCTTTGTATTGGAATTATGCCTTTATATCCGTGTTTTGTTTTGGTTTCTGCTTAAAGTTCAAGTTATGTTGCACACTTAAGAACAGGGAGGAATGGGGATATCAAGTTGAAACTGCAACGTGCTGCTACTCTGACCTTTACTTGTCTCATTAAATTTTGGCTTTATATCTAATATGATATGTGACATCTTGCTTTAATCTGAGCTCTTGCAATCCCTCCAAGTGATTGGATCCATTATATTAAATCTATAAAATATGCATGCATGTAAGTGCACGCAGTTCATAAATAATGGATTGTTTTAGAGTTCTGCCAACAAACTAAATTCAGATCCGTGAATACAGTATTTTACTACTCATCAGCTTCTTTCTGTAATTTTAATTGAGACTGTGTGCCTGTCTAGCAGCAGACATTGATCTGGAAAGGAAAAAATCTGAAACTTTTCACAGGTTCCTGACTTTAAAGCATTTAAAACAGATCGCTTGCTTGTGTAGACTGGACATGTATTGCTGACCACACCATATTTGCATGATTTTTATCATTGTTTATTCTGACTTTGGTGAGCTGAGGTTAGAGCTGCAATATGATGTAGTCTTTGAAGTTTTTTCTCTTTCTAACTCAAGTACTGGATTTCAAGTGTAACTTGATAGCATTTTATAACTTGGATTTTAAACAACACAGCTTTGGCAGCAGTCAGAGCATGTTTTCATTCTTGTGTATCTGAGAGTGCATATAAAGAATGTCACATTGTTCATGCTCAGAATTGGTGCTCTTAGTTTATAGTCAGTTTCTCAATAGCTTATGTTCATTCTAACAATTCTGTTGCTGCTGTGGATCTAGCTTAGCCATTAGAGAGAGCTGTTATTATTTTATTACTAGTGAAGCCAGGTGAACTTGGAAGAATGTAGCTTGACACAATTAATTTGAATTTGTAGACCAGGCAGATAAGGGGAAGATAATAGTTTATAACTTTTTGGGAAGCTTTCATATAGGTACTCTTAAGACTTCACAGTAATGTTTTTCCAATACATACCTCAGCAAATAATGTTGTCACTTTTTTCTGCTCTACTTCTCGCTGTCTAATTGTAAGCTTTTGATTTTTTTGTGGTTGTGCATCTGTTTTTTGTTTTTTTGTTTTTTTTAACAAAACTAGGTAATGTAGATAGATGCATTGCTTAAGAAAAAAATCTTGATTATAAGCTGCAATATATTTTCATTCACTCCAAATGATGTGAATATTGGAATGGCTGCTCAAATAAGTGATAGTGCTAAGGAAGATTATATGATGCTACACTTTGTTGAACATCCGAGTCCCACTGTTTTCTGTAGTTCAGGTAATTGCAACACTTGCCCAGTATCAGCCTTTATTTCAAGAGCTTTTAACTTTGTCCCTCTTATATTCTTTCATTTTACTTGATCTGTTACTTGAAGGAGATTAAGCTTTGTAGGATTCTAATAAACTGATATGCTTGATCATTTAACTTAGAAAAAATGAACCAATTCATTTATAAAAACTGATATGTGCTGAAGACATGGACAATTTTTTAAATTTTTACTGATTGTTTTGTGAGTAATTAGCCAAACTTCATTTTTGTGGTAGATGTGTATGTGTAGTGGTTTGGGTTATATTTAATCCAGAAGTAGTCTGTAAAATTACAAAACTATCTATGAAAAATACTTGCAGACAGAGCTTCATTTTACATATATAAATTATCTTGTTCACTATCTCGTATAGCGCATGGGCAACCTGTTCCAGTGCTTCCCTGCCATTGTTACAGAAAATCTTTTTCTGTCCAGTCTGAATCTCCCCTCTTCTAGTTAGAAATCATTTTCCTTCGTCCTATCACAACAGACCCTGCTAAAGAGACAGTGGCTTCATTGCAACTACTTGACCACTTAAAATGAAGTTTGTATGTATTTCTACGGTAGTACCCTTGGCTAAACATTCTTTGCTGTATGTAATCTACAAAGTTCATTGCACTTTAGATTGTCTGTGTTACATTATTTAGTGATTCTCCTCACTTTCTTATCATTCTATATAATTGTAATGAATTTAATCTTCTTGCTTGTGGAAATTTTCTATATAAGTAATTAGGTTGAGACACGTAGCAAGAGGAAAGATTTTACTCAATAGCAGGGCTCAAGATATATTGAATGTGCATAACTGGCAGAGAAGTAATAGAAAAATTATCAGGGGAGAGACACCTCAAGCTTCTTCCCAATTTTGAGGCTGATATAACTTTGCAGGACCCATCATTATTTTATGGAACCTATCGTGCTGTCAGCTAGCGATGTTCTTTATTCTGCTTTTTGTGTGCTGAAATTCACTTACGTCACAAATGCATTTCTCCAAAAACAGTTTCTGGAATAGTGAGGTGTGCTCTGTGCTTTCTGAACCATTTGGGTTAGAATCTTAAATTCCTCAGGGAACTTGTTTTGGCCTCACTCTCTATATTCCTTAAGCAACTTCATTACATCCCCCTGCTCTGATGGGCTTGGTTGCCCCAGCAAACATGTGTTTTCAATATTTTAAATAGCTCAGTCCAACTTTCAAGGAAAAGCTCTCAACCATTTTCTGCTTGGTATGGTTTAATAAGCTTAGGGTATATCTCAACTTCTCAGCCAGAAAACAACCCTGAAACATGAGTTACTTACCTTGCCAGCTCAGGCGTGGTGTTGCTGTGTTCAGTGTTGGACATGCATGCCCAGTTGGCTTCTGTCACATACCAGCTTCTCAAACCTATTCAACTTGATGAAAGGAAAAAACAAAGCTAAAATTTTCTTATATATACCTTGTTAAAATTTCTACTGGTGGCCAGGAGAATGAACCTCTGAAGCATTTATTCCCTGTGTTGTGACTTGTGTGAGACTTAGTGAATGAATAACAAAACAAGCCTAAGCACTGACAACCATCGGGGTATGTCTCTATGAACATGTAACAGTTGCTCTTCCCACTACTACAAAGTCAGTGTCCCATTGTTAGTGTCATAAATGGGCAGTGTCCTGTGTCAATGACATCAATTTCCTAATTTTTTGTTTTCCTCTCAAGGGCACTCTGTCATTAATGTACACTTCCAAATTAGTCAGTGTCAAACACTGCCTGTGCTTCTGACAGAGTTCAGAACAGCCTGTCCTCCTCAGAATTATAATGCTGGAAAGCTTGAGACTTTCTGTTGTAATGTTTCAATTGATTGGCACACAAATCAGAAATTCTGTAATACTTGTGTGAGCTACTGTCTTGCAAACATTAGGAAAAATTCTAGGCCTTTTACTCCACTGCACTCCAGACAAGCTCAAAACCTTACTCAGAGCTACACTGAACAGTTTTTAAAAGCATGTTATCATTATGGCAAACTCAGTAAAGTAACAAGCAAGTTTTCCCTGGGTGATAAGACTGGGAAATTCTCAAGATTGCTTGGGGTGGAAGTCCTTATGTTTTTTCAGTGATTCTGGATCAGATATTAGGAGTAAATGATGCAAGAGTATGCTGCAGATCTAGCTTTTCCAGGTTAATGATAGCAAGATGGTTTTTTTTTTGTTTGTTTTTAGCTTTTTTTATAGTGGTTGCTTACAGGTAACTGTACAACTGTGTATGTTTGTGGACTGTGAGTATAATTTCAACAAATAATAGAACAGTCAGAAAACCATGTTTCAAAGTCTGTTGTTTGTTTTTCTGTTTTTCTTGTTGTTTTTTTTGTTTTTTTTTTTCCCACCTTCTTTAATGTCATTTAGTGAGAGGTCCCTAAATTTGTGCTATTGAAGAGTCTACAAGAGGCTTTGTTATTAGGCAGATGGTAAATGCTAAGCACTGTAGGATAAAATATTCTGTGAGTTTTGTTCTGACATGGAATTGAGTTGCTGGCCATGTGGACTTACCTGATTGAACCACACTGCCTTGATTCTTCAGGTCTTTTCCCTCAGCCACAGCATCAATACTTTTACAGGAAGAACATCTTTGAAACAAGGCACTTTCAAAGTCACTTTGGAAAAACAGAGTAGAGTTGTACAATCAAATCACCTCCTAAGTCCATTGTGAGAATGAAACTCTCCCTTTTTCATTGTGTTTGAGTGAAATTTGGAGTGTGCAGGTGACCTCTATTCATGGTTCCAAAACTATATATTATCTGAATGATTAAAACTTCTTCCGTATTCCATAGTCAAACACCAGTCACCCACATGAATAAGGTGCCATACTTATGGTAGCAGTTGACATCTGGGAATGAAGTTCAGCTGCCTGTTGCTTTACTCCCCTTTTGTGACTGCGTAGCTATGTTAGTGCCATGTTTTGGAGCTGTACGGGAGTAAAGCTGTAAAGGAGTTTGGGCTCCATGCTTAAGTTATTACCCTGCTGAGTAGACTCAAAATTGTTTGGTTCCCTTTTTTTCTGAGCCAATACCATCTATAACCGTTCCGTATTTGAGAATAAATCACTACATTCCCTACTTGATGCTTATCTTGAGAATAAGCATGTTTTCAAACACAACAACTGATTGAGATTTATCCTGAAGAAATAAAAGCAGGACATAACAGTGAACCAAGTTTGGGGGACTTGGCTTAAGAGATGTTGTTCTGGGAACCCTCAACGTTTTTGTACTCTGAGTGACAAGAGGACTTCCTCAGAACCTTTCAAGGGTAAAGCTGTACATGCCATGATGGACTGATTCCACTAATGGTTGAATGATGTGTAGTTGATTTGTTCCCATTACTTGGTGCTGGAAGGAGAAGTTCTGCTTGATTTGGAAGTCTCAGAGGAGAGGGTGAATCCCTGTGCATCACAGATATTAATTTGGCATGCCACTCAAGTCTTGGAAGCTTGGGAGCTGTTTTATCCTTAGCTGCTCTGTAAGTTACATAACTACATCTTTAGCAATTAATTAACGTTAAGTGATGTGATACAGTGGGGAGCTGTATTAATTGCTCTGGAAATTTGAAATGCCAAATTATAGGGGTTTCTTGCACATCTCTAGAATGTTTTCTTTTGAAAATGTAGCTTTTTCCCAAAAAAGGACACTGAAAATCTGATTGTTATTTAGGGACTCTATGCAGGTGTTATAAGATACTATTCCTTCACACCTCGTGCTTTACTCAAAGGCTTTATTAGTGTAACTGTCCTGTGTGTCTGTTTGATTTTTTTCTTGGGCTTGTTGCCTAAAAGCATTTTGTTTTTTCAGTAATGTTTGTACTTCAGAGTTCTGAGTTTAACTTCCCTGCCTTATCTGTAGCCATATGCTAAATTAGTATATTTTTCTCCTACTTATGTATTTGATAGAGATGATGATTTATCAGAATAGAAGTTTAATATGGGAGTTTACCTAGTGTTTTTAAACATGAAAAGCAAAAAAAACTACTGATTTGATCAGCTTGTGAGGAGGTACAGTAGTGTTACTTGTTTTGAGCATGCTTTCAAAGGTGCATGTAGGACTGCGTTACCAGTCAGTGCAGTAGACAGCATGTTTCTCTGTTTCCTTTTTGTTTTTTTCTTTGAAGACAGCTTTGCAGAGCTCGTTCTGAATCTGCGATGAGCTGGGTTTTGTTCTGACATCTTCATTCATTCTCGTGTGAAAGAACACTGTACATAACAGAAGGTTCTCTACAACTCTAGATTAGTTACATAGCCTACAGTATATTATTATTAAATAAAGAAGGAAAAGTGTTGACAGGAGTGCTTAATATTTTTGCTCAGTTTTCCAGATCTGAAAGTACTGTGTGTACAAGTGAAGACTGCAGTGGGTCTGATTGATAAACAAAGCTAACTTTTATGTGGCTTCAGCAGTTCTCACCTGTGATCTAGAGGTTGGTTGGCTTATTCTGTAAGAACTGCAGAGTTGCTGCAACCTGCAGACTGAAATATTAAGAGAGAATAGGTGCTAGTTTGTTTTAATTTACCGGGCTGTCAGCTGCAGCAGCTTGGTAGATGCGTCACAATTGAGCAACTCAATTGTTCCTGCAGTGAGGGCAGGGGTTCCTGGGAATGGGATCGGTAGGTTGCTGTTTTAAACAGCACTGAGCTCTCCCATGGCAGTTTGTCCCTGTTCATGAGTCAGAGCTCTACCTAGATGAGAGCCCTGTAAAGCAGTTCTTCCTCTCTGGAGGGTTACAGAAACCTGTCCAGATTACCCTCATGCTGTTCAGCCATGTAAGGGCCTCTGCCATATTGTAAGAAGGAATTTATGTCACATTACTGTTTTCAGTTTCTGTGTGTTGCTCATGGGAATTTCGAGGTAGTCCAAAATTCAGCACTATTCTAATTATAGCAATTGAAAAATGTGACCTTCCAAATTAATTTCACTAGCATTTGTCATATATGAGATATGGGTATTTTAAAAGCATTTTTATATGGGTTAAGTTTTAAAATTGCTGTGAAAAACTGCTAAATACCGCTGCTAGTAACATCTACTCTTCCCTGATTTTTTTTATAAAAGAGGTCAAGGGGTGATACATCTGATTAGAGAGATCTAGAACTTCAAGTATTGCCTATTCAAGTCACTGTGTTTTTTTTCTAGCGTTATTCCAAAACTTAATTGAATTGAAATATTCAAAATACCAAAATGTTAGCACCACAAGAATACACTTATACTACAGTTATACCTTAGCAGTAAACAAATTATTTTTGTTAACAAGCTAGTCTTGTGACCTTCTGAACTGGACAATTTTTCTATTGTGATTGATAGAGAGCTTAATATTGAACTTTGCAGTAGACTTCTGAGAGACTTTACGCCTTGTTTTTACACTAAGTGCGCTCTAGGTGCTAGAGCATTAGCATGGTGCAGGACTGCTAGGTAACAAAATAAAGGCAAGTAGCCAGGAATGAAAGGGAGATTTTTCCATTTCTGGTATGGATGGATAAGCGTTTTAGGTATGGCAAATTATAATTTTTCAGAAGCACCAACATGATTTAAAAGACTGTAGCAATGACAGTTTTTAAATTTACATACATAATGTAAATTTGAGTTTCATGCTGGTGATGCTGCTGTGAAGTAGACCAAGTGTGATTTTTTTTCATGTGTACGTGGCAGTCTAACTCTGCTAGAATTTCAGGCTAGATGACTCAAGGCTGCCCTGCTAAAAATACAGCAAGTTTCTGTTTTAAAATATGAACTGTTCACTCAATATATATATGCAAATAAAAAACAGTGAGCTGCTGAGTATAACACATTTTGGGTTAGCACAAAAAAAAAAAAAAGCCTGACATACCATACAAAGGTTTAAAGATCTTGAGAAATAAGGTGCTTATGTATTAGAAAAAAATAAAAAAAATACTATGAACAAAGGGAACTACATCTTAAGAAACTACCCATTCAAGGGATTCCTGTGTCAATAGTACTTCTTTTATTTTTTATTTATTTTTTATTTTATTTTAAGAAAAAAAAAATAAAAATAAGTAAGCTCAATCCAGCAAACTGTGGGGCAGCGGTCTGGACATCCAGGCCTCATTTAGGAAAGTATTACATGCAAAGTAGGTTTGAGAATCAATTTAAAGATTAATAATTAAGTTCCAAAGCAGCTTCACTTGCTAAATGACGAATGGCATAGCATTCTTTTTTAAAAATATTGAGTTACAGAAACTGTGTTCCAAGACAAGCAAGCAGGAACACATCAGATAATTTTTTAACTGCAACATGATGGAGTGAGATGTTGTTTTGGGTTCTTGGTTTCTGTCATAAATCTTTTCATCCCTTCTTGGAAAAATATTGATGATTATTTTGTTAGTCCTGTCAGGGCAATTTTTAATTATTCTTTTATTTATAGAGCGTACTGGGGGAAGAGGGAAGTGGAATTTGATCATCACCTACCCTGTATTGCTGTCATGTTTTATCATTTTACCAGCACCATGATTTCTGTTTAGCATACTGTTCTGAGGGCAGCTAAAAGCAGGGATTTGGCTACCAAAAAATGGGTAATCTATTTGGTAAAAAATAAAAAAATAAAAAAAAAATCTCAACTCACGCTCTCAAATGCTGTGTGACTGCTGAGGTTGAACTTCTCTTTTACAGAGTCTGACATAACAAGGAAGGACTTCTTCCCATTTCCACAATCTCTTTCATTGTTGTTGTGAGCATACAAAACACACGGTGTTCCCAGTTGCTACAACTATCTTTTAAAATTATATAGGTGAAACAGATTCAATAAACTGAAAAAATCCTCACCCTGCAGTTGAGGCTACCCTGAGGGTGTAGCTCTGGTAGGGCTTTTTTAATGCTTGTGCTTGCTAGTCTAGAATGGAAGCCTTTTGATGTTAGACAACTCCATACATTTTCTTCTTCGTCTCCAGATCTCTACAAGTATTTGCTTTGCATTTACTCTCTAGAACAGACTCCCTGTACTCCTGTGGGTCTGCAGTCTTCCCTTGTTGTTCAGCTTTCTTGTTGCTTTTCCTGTTTTCCCTTTCTTAAATAGAGGGGAACTATTCCAGGTTATTCTCAGATTCTTTTTTTTTTCTTTTTTTTTTCTTCAGTTATCTTAGGAAAGAAAGAATAGTTAGTTGCTCCCCGAACAGTACTTGGTATTCCATGAATGCAGAATTTGTCAGGTACTGCTTGCTTTCCCAGGTTTCATGACCCTGTCTAGTTATGGAAGAAGCATCTCATAGTGGTTTAACAAAAAAAAAAAAAAAAAAA
>VXAB01013882.1:33419-318102 GCA_013399175.1 Odontophorus gujanensis
TAGTTGCTCCCCGAACAGTACTTGGTATTCCATGAATGCAGAATTTGTCAGGTACTGCTTGCTTTCCCAGGTTTCATGACCCTGTCTAGTTATGGAAGAAGCATCTCATAGTGGTTTAACAAAAAAAAAAAAAAAGAAACAATTTAAATGATCTAGTCGGACTCGGGTCTAGTATGTTACATACTATCATGCTTGTATTGTGGATTTCTACACCTTTTCTAAGGAGATGAGCAGTGTTATTTTTCTGGTAACACAATTGTAACCTACAGTTGTAGTCAGTTTTTAAATAAAAAGGAAGATGAAAATGAAAAGCACATAATGATTATCTCTCCATATGATAACTTTTCATGTCTGAGGAATTTGTCAGGGAAAAAAAAACACACTGAAGGACAGTTAAATAAATGTTTGTGCTCTGCTGTTAATGTGGATCTTTTTCACTTGGCCTTCCAGGTAGGTTGAATTTGGTGGATGCTCATAAGCATTCATTTGAATGCAGCTGTTATTTGGGGTTCAGACAGAAGAGTAGTGAAAGAAAAGATGGAGAGAGTCTTTCCACAGTTGTGTTGGTTACTAGGCAGAAAGCTCAGGGAGCCAAATGTTGCTACTACCAGTAGCAGTGATAACAAACTTTCTTTGGTAATTATATAATATGGAAATTGACATTTGTTTCACAGTCAGTCTTGTGCAGAATGTTTCAGACCTCTTTTCTCCTCTCTGGTAGCTAGAGTTCACATGAAACCTCAAGGGACTATTGAATTTTGCCAGTATGGAGATACAAAATAATTGTACATTTCTTTCAAGTCAGTGTAGAGGGCATCACTTAAAAGCTTCCTAAATGAGAGTATATTAGGACTGAATTTGTTCCATGTAGAAATGATAACAGTAGAAAGATGAAACCTTTGTCAGAAGTTAGTACTTAAAATACTGCACTTAGTTAAGAGTGATACACAGCTTAGAACATGGCACTAAATTTCAAATTTTGCTGTCTGCACTACCTAGGGGATTGCTTCTCCTTTAGCAGTAAAGATCTTTCAGAACCACTGTCCTCTTCAGAAGCAGGAGAGCTATTACAAGTAACAGCTGTTACTGTTAATATCTGTAAAGAAATAGTTAGCTATCTGTAAAGAAATAGTTGAATTTTCAGGTAGGAGTAAATAATTTATAGTTATGAACTCTTACACATCCTAGTAGGGGACAAATGAGTCAAGATGGTGCAAAGCAAAATACCTTATGAGCATTTGGTATTATTTCTGGTTGTGGCCTAGGTTTTTCTTGATGGTCATCACTCAAATACTTTTTTTGAAGGGTAAGTGACCTCAGATCTCACTGCCTTCCGAAGCACCTGTGAACTTTTGACACTAACAATAAATCCAGAATGTATGAGAGAATGTGAGAATTTGTACTGACTGCTTTATTTTGAATGGATACGCCATAGTTATACGCGACCATAAACACTTGAAAAGAAAAATTATTTTCATGTAGAGCACCCTGCCAGAGGGGAACTCTGATTTTTCCCAAGTTGGCACAAGTCTTCGGGGTCTGAAGTAGTTGCTTTTCTTGTTTTTGCCTAAGGCCTTTGTTCAAAATGGAATCAAAAATAAGAACAAGACAAATACCTTCTGATTCCCTCTCCCTTCCAATCCCCTTGGGATGTATCAGCATCTGATAGAAATTACTGCTTCTAAAAGCAGAGACTGTCAGCACATGGACAGTCTTTGTTTATAAAGGCACATTATGTAATTTTTCTGTTCTAAATCGGTCAGTGCTGTCTTTTGGCCTTCACATGGAGGTGTATTATATAGAGTTTTGTAGTGATTACATTAATTGTTGAATCAATTATTTTCAATATTGTTCAATGGAATACATTTCTATGAAATTCTAGGTGCATCTAGAAGGAAGAGAGAACCAGATGGTGCACAATATAGATTTTTATTGCAAAGCCTTCACTGATTGTGTCTCCAGCCAGCTTAGGTTGGTTTTGAAGGACACTTGCGCACGCACACACACACACACAAACACACACACACATATATAGAACTAGTCACCTAATTACTGCTAGCAGTTACACTTAAGTTTAATTTGCAGGGAGGGTATTTATTAAGTACTGAGATGAAAGAAAGAAGCTGTGTGCTCTGTAGCTCTTACAAATAGTGGCAGAATAGGAGGAAACAGTATGCAAAAATGATAACCCGTTATTAAACCTTTTGTGTTTATTTGCTCCAGCTCTTTTTATCAAGCTATTTTGAATTTCAGAGTTCTGATTTTTTTTTTCACTCCTCCATTTTCATGTATGCTGATTCCTATTCAGTACCTATTTATGACAATGACCATTTCATTGATTGCTCTTTGGGTTTTTTTTTTTGAGCTTAAAATAATACAAAGGTCTTGAATAACTGTAGATTTAAGTATATAGGAAGATAAACATACTAAGAGTTTCAGACAAGACTGGAAGACAACTGAGGGGAATATATATATGTATACATTTACAAGTATGTAGCTCTACAGTTGGGCTAGAAGATTTTTAAAAAGTTGTTTTCACTTGGAAAGTGGAATATCTGTGGGTAGAATGCTGTAAGGAAGTTGATTTGTACCTCATTTCTCTTTATTGTCTCTTTCAGTGTCATTCTACACCTCTGTATCAGTAAATCAAGTTACATGCGCACTCATCAATTTCTGCTTGAAAGGCCGAGGGGGGAGGAGAAGTAGATGAGAATTTCTACTGATAGAAGTACCACCTTTCAAACAACACTTTCTCTAACTTGGAAGTGAGAAATAAGATGATGTAAGGATAGGCCCATGACACTACATGTTTTCTCATAAACATTCTTGGGCTTGGTATTTTCCTTACTTAAGTAGGCATAACATCATTGACTGATTTAAATCATGATGATAGAAGTTAATCAATGTGGTAGCTTAACTTGCATATGCACATGGGTTAGGACTGGTTAGGTATGGAAGTAGGACAGCTGCATGATTAGCTTTAAATCTATTGTTTCTGTCCTTTTCAAAAGTGTTGGAAATACGATAGAATGTCTTGAGTCCACAAGATTTTCATGGTGGAGCTGTTTGTCATGTTGTGGCTTGGTGTTGTAAGCATTTCACTATTGTGACTGATCTTTTCCATCGAGTGTGGTGCCTTACCTGGACACTGTACAACTGAAGTGAGGCTTCCAGCTAGGCTGGCTTTGTTTTTGTTGGTAAATTCCAATCTTATGAGACCTGTCCTGAGTAGTTGTTTTTAGTATCTCATTTTCTGTGTCTGAGTAAGTTTTGAAAACTCTGTCTTCTATCTGTCTTCTGTATGGCAAAACCATTTAGGGCTTCTCTATTAAACTTCTAATTTAAGGGGCATTTGAAGAAGATCATATGGGTAAGATGGATTTAAGATGATGATTCTGGATTACAGGAAGGTCATCATCATCAGAAATTCTTAAGTTTCCACTGGGACTAATATTATGAACTTAAAAAATAACTTTTCAGGTTGTAGGGAGTTTATTATGTCAGTACCATAATTGCTCATTGTTATTTCAGTAAATTGAAAATCATTGTTTTATGAGTATGTGTAGTAATATTAAATGAGTTGTTGAGTATCTGCAATCAATTCTTCCCATTTCTGTGAATTTCTGGTAGTATCACCATATTCTTCATAAAAGCAACTTTTTGAGAATGTAGTTGAGATGAAAATCCATAAATGGTAAGGCTCCATGCCAAAGTAGGTGTTACCGTGATCAGATACAAATTTAATGCAATTACTACAGTTTCTTATGAAAAACAAGTAAATCCTAGTCAGTAGATAGTACACTTCCTGTAGTAATACAAATTCAGATAATGAGTGTCAGGGCAATTTTTTGCAGTTTGGGGAAGCTTTCGCTGGTTTTTTTTTTCTTATCTGAGATTTGAACTGTCAAGGAAACTGAAATGCAAGATGGATGAATATTTAAATGGACTATAATATAAAACTTAGAGTATCATTTCCTAGGAGCAATGAACTATTAAGTTAATTTCAGAAACCCTTTTAAGTTATTTTTAGGTAGCTTTTTAGGTCATTTTTATTTTGTTAATTTAGGCATTACAGGAATGTAATTTCAAATTTAGGAACTGACAAGTACAGGGTTTAGGTTGTCAGAGATAACTGCTCTTCTGTTGCTCCTCTCTCAGCATTTCTCAGTCTTCCATCAAACTGAAATATTCTACTTTCCAACATGTGTGTAAGAATCATAAATGTGTTCCAACTTTGAAGTGCATTGTGTTGTTAATTACTGGAGGAAGACTTATCTCAATGGATTTGAGGAAGAAAATATAAAGGAGAAGCTTTCCATTTCACACTGTTGTAAAATGATGTTTCCCTGGTATTTTGTGACTATTCCTACTCTCAGCTATATCTTTGTCAGCAAATGCTCTTTCTTTCCTATGAAACTCTGAAAGATTTCAAGAGACTTTGTTTACCAGAAGAGCCAGGTACAGGAAGGGAAGAAAGAAACTCGTATGAGGCTAAGCAATAGTCAATACCAGGAATACTGAAGTAGTATGTGCAGTCACTGGGGCATGGAAAAATCTATATTCAAAGTGCACTTTGGTATTTGTCCACAGTCTTGTTAGGAGATCTGCTGCAATGCTTTTGGGTTTGTTTTATGAACAAGTGTCTTTCCATCGAGCACAGTTTTCCCAGGTAAAAGTTTGGCAGAAAGGGATCCTTTTTTGCACTGTGCTTTGGTTTCAGAGAGACTGTAGTTTTAAAATGCGAAATATTCAGTGGAAACTAAATGAAATTCCTAATCTGTTGCATTTGTGACCCACTTCCTTCTTCAATCTAAAACTGAATGTAAAGGGATATTTCCTTAAAAAATGGTGATCAATGTATAATTAATTTTGTAGAACTTGAGTGAGCTTGTAGCAGTAATTGGATGCCAAAAATTTGTGTGAGGTACCTAGTGAGGTATGGTATTGCAGTTCGAAACACATCTAATTAGTATTGGAATTTAATATAAATCTGGCAGGGAAACTTCATGAGCAAGGGAATATAAAAATTTCACTTTAGTTTACTTAGTATTATTGTCCGTCAGTTTGAAGAAGTGTTTGCAGTGTTTATTTCCCTTCAGTACTTGAAAAATGTATTGAATGAAACAAATGTCTAATACGATATTACCTATAATTATTTGTTACTCATGTTTATACTTACATCAAACTAGTTATAAATAACTGAGATTAGTTCAAACACACATTGTTTGTCTCAAAATTGGCTCGCTGTTAGAAACAGTAGATGTTGCTTTACAGTTGCCTATTTTTCATTCTTCATCAAAAGAAAGCAGAAGCACCTGTATGTGCTGATTACTTCTTGAAATTGTATGTACTGTTTGGAACACTTAAAAAAAATAATGAAGCCATTTATAATAATTGATTCATATTTTGTAAAAGTATGCAAGATGAATCCTGATAAGAGGGATGGGCTTTAGTACTGTAATCTCACACTTCATCATGCTTTTTGGATCATCTTAGATTAGTATTGTGGATACTTGAGAGTACTCAGAAAAAACTGCTTGGAGGTTCACAGAAATTGCATGATGGTTTTTTTTTTTTTACACTTCATGCATACCAAGTCAAAAATGTAATATCTAAATATGCTACAAGAGATTATTAAAATTATACAGTTATTTCCTAGCTGAAACTTCACATTGTCTGCTAGTTTTCTTACTAAAATGTAGCAGTTAAATATGTAATGGGTAAAAATGTAAGCAAAATCCATGAGGAAGTTTAAATTGTAGTTTATTTCCAGCTTTTCAAGTAATTCCCATCTAGCTGTGAATTCTATTGCAATTAGAGAAGGACATAACAATGTTTAGTTTTATTTAAGACACAGAATAAGATGTCTGATTTTTCAGAAGTGCTGTGTATCAGCATCTCTGAAGTATTCCAAATTCTAGCCAGAAGCATAATGCAATTGAGATTTATATTATTGGGTACAGCAGCTTTTAATTTTCTCCTTGCTTGTTCTTTTGTCTTTTATTTATTGTTTGCATTTTATTCTTAATCAATTTTGCTAATGTAGTAAAAACATGGAAATGTTATTGTATGATTAGCAATTTTCCACCATATTAATCCAACATTACATTATACTGCTTGGTTACAATAATGACTTCAGACATATTAATGAGAGAGTTATTAATGTGTTCCGATACTTAATAATTTTCTTAATTGCAAGATGAAGAAATATTGTAAGTTACCATTACCAGCTTCATTACTGGCAAGAATTTCAAGATAGTAGAATCTAGGCCATAAAAACATAAGGATATGTTTTGAATGGAATACCATCTATATCATCTTGAAGATGTTTTGGCATTTTTTGTTTGTTTTCGGGAATTGTGATTAGCCTTAGGAAGTTTTTCTCTGTATTAAACTCAATATTGATGACTAGGAGAAGACTCCCAGATTTACTGCACGTTTATCAGTGTATATTAGATGTGTCTGCAGCACAGTTCTCATTAGGAAGATGAAAAGTCTGTGATATCTAACTGGGGAAAGGATGTGAAGTCGTGAAGCTGTCTTTTCCATAACATACTAAAGTAACCACAATACGAACTAGTAATTGTATGTTAACAGAAATACGGATTCTGCTTTAATGATTCACTATATTATAATATATATGTATACTAGGTGATGCATCGAACTCCCTGTATTTAGTTATGCTCATTATATCACTTGAGAAGTGTTGGCAGACAAAGATGGAAGTTAGAAATCCGAATGGAACTTATGGCCTTCTTGAAGATGGTGGGTGTAGGGACTGGTTGGCTGTGTGCTATATGGCTTTATTGAAGGTGTGGGGCTTTTTTTAATTGCCCTATGAAAGCTATTGAATTTCCTCTTTATATTTCGAACAATTGCATTTCCACGTACATACTAACAGTTTTAAAGATAACATGAAAACTTTGGAACAGAATAGAAAAAGGAAAAAATCATAGTGGGAGACATCATAGCCAAATATAAGATGAAGATACAATGTGCACTAGAAAGTTTACTGACAGAAAAGCTTATTCAATGATAAGATGGAAAAACACTGCAGGGTTAGAAAAATAAATAGCTCTCTAGTCAGAAAATTGCAAGTAAGGGAATCTGTTTATTAGTTGTAAAATTAATATTTGAAGCTCAGAAAATGTTCACTGTGTGTTCCCCAGTGTCTTAGGAGCTTACCTGTAGCACAAGAAGGCTCTCCTGTTTCCACTCAGTATTGCAAGAGTTCTTCTGGGCATGATACAACTGGTGAAGTCTTGATCCCAACTTTGCAGTAGTCTATTTAGATTCCTCCTTTTCTCCATTCTCTTGGAATCTCAGACTTTGCTTATTTCTATTTCAGTAATCTCATGGTGTAGTATTAATTAATTGATACTTCCATTTTTTACGCTGGGCATTCACAGGTCTAGAAACAATGTTTGTTAGTGTTACATTTATTTTTTGTGCTGGAATGATTTTTTCTTTTGTTATTCTGTCTTTGAATTTGTAATGTTGCTTTCTGAAAAAGGAGATCAATGAGAGTATTACTGTCAGCCTTATTTCTGCTGCCTTAGGTGTAAATTGTCCAGCAGGAAATGCATGGAATTTTCCTCCTACCCTTTTCAAATCAACAATTTGGTTTATGAGGTAGTGTTAATGACATATTAGAGAAATTTCCTCTAAAGGTTCCACTAGAATGACTTGCCTTTTATTGCCTAATAAAAACAGTGAGGCTTCTATCAAACTTCTAACAGCTGAGACTTTTGCATTATATAAGTGTCACTTGATGCCAGTATTTATGAACACGAGGGCAGTCCTGTAATAAGTAAAGGATGAGCTTTCACTAATTTTGCATCTGGTACAATTAAAAGAGATTTAGATTCACTTAATGTAACTTGTAAAACTGATTCTATGAATGAAGCTGAAATGTTTAGACTATTACATTTTTAAATAGTGTAAGGGAATGACATTTTCAGTGCTTGTTGGTCTAAGTATATATATTATTCTCCGTGGTTAATTTAAATGGGCTTCTCTATCTCAGTGATTTTTTTAACTGAAGTGTTGCATTTTGTTCAATTATTCTGTGTAAAACTCAATGAAAACTTACTGGATCATGGCAAATTTCAGAAAGGAAGAGAGGTAGACTATAAGAACACAGCAGATATTGGCTTTGCTTTCAGCACTGGAATATATCTGTTTGCTAATTTTTAGTTCACAAATAGATAAATTTATTCCATCTTGCTTCTGTGTATTACGAAAAGAAGAAATTGTTCGTAACTGCTGCATTTAATTTTTTTAAGGAGTATGTTGTAATTACCATGAAGGAATTATTTCAGGTTACATTAGAAATTCTGTGGTGAAATTGGACAATTTAGAATCACATACCAGAAAATATTTTCTTCTTTTAAGTAAACAAATTGTAATATTCGTATGGTGGGACTTGCAGGCATTTTCTTTTTGTATTGTCTTATTCCTATTATTTGTAATCTGAGATATTGGAAAAACCTATTGAAATGGGATATGACTTCAACTTTTCCTGTAGTTATGTATTATGTCCGGATCTACTTTAGATGAAATGACTTAAAGCAACAACACTGAGATTTGATGCTTAGATGCTACACTGCGTTAGGATATCATGGAGGTTAATACTCTAATTAAAGTTTCGTGTTTCAGTAATGCAGTTATGGTCCCGATTTACAGATTTGTTTTGCCCATCTTTGTAGCTAACATAAAATCTCCTGGTGTTTCATTCTAACTGAAGAACCCAGAACCCTTAGAGAAAGAGGTGAGCTGTCCTAGCAGAACCAATATAAAGATGCACAGTAAAATCATGGGTTGCATCATTGTACAGTTTGGTCTGGCCCTCACCACCCATTTGAGACGTTCCTTTCTTCTGAAAAGTGAAATGTTGAGTGCTATTAGTATTTTAATCTCTCTCAAAGATAACTATTGATAGACTTCTGTTGATTGTTTTCATACGTGTACATTTTCTATTTTCAGCTAATAGTTTATGAATAGTTTTCTTTTGGATAACAGAGGAAAAAGTTGATCTGTCTAATGAAGTACTATAAAAATTAACTAGAGATGTACTATCTATGATAGTTTTATAACTGTATACATAATTTTCACCTTAATATCTGCTTCCGGTGTTGTGAGTGACAGCATGGGAAAATTTTTAGATGATCACACAAGTGTTCTGTTTCTTTTTTGGTGGTCTGGTTGTTGTTGTACTCTGTTATATTGTTACATGTGGGTGGATACCTTTTTTCAGACCTTGTAGACAAGAAATTGAGGACATGTAAAATTAGATTTTCCTCCTTATGCTAAAGAATAAAACTGGAAGTTCATCATAATGTGTAGATAAAAGTACATTATATATGTTAATTGTCTGTAAGCTTATTTACTTGTCTCCTTCATCTCTGTGAGTACCTAAAAATCAGCTCATAAATTAAATTGATCAGAAGAACAGTAATATTTTCTTTGACTATTTGTACTCCCCAGACATCCAGGTGTTGTGTAAATATAGAGACCAATTCCAGTTTTTCTTTATACAGATTTTATTCAAATATTTCTCAGGCAACTTGAACGCTTCGTCACGTCAGGGCACTTTGGTAGGTTTTCTTTGGATGGGCTTGCTTACGCACGATATAAGTTTCTTCTTTCACATCTCACAGTATTTAGGTGTTTTCTTTAAGTGTGATCCTAAGTATTAACAAGCAGGCCAATTGCTTCCTCAAAATTTTCTTCCCACTCAAGCATCCAACTCTTTGGGCTTCAGGAAATCTCCGAGTTTACCCCTTATGTGATTTATTATGAAATCTTAGATTGTCTGTTCTGTTCTTCATCTTCAGACCCATTGTGAGTACTTGCTGGAATAGCAAGTAGCTTTAACTTAAATGTTTGGTGGGGTTTTTCTCAATGACAACACTTGCATTGAAATATTCTTAGCTTTTCCTTTACAGTACTTCCCTCAGCTGCCTCTTGTTTTATTTCCTAATGCTGCCAGTGGTAGAAGAATATCACTGTTATGAGTTTCTTTTAAACTTACAGTTCCATACAGAGAATTACTGTATGACCATCTGCGGATAGTTCCTGGAGAGAATCATACAAAATCTCTCCTCTGACAAAGACTCATTCCATTTCCTACTTGATATTGCTTATTTCCGATTGTTTCTCCTCTGCTTTTTCTATGTTGCATTCGTGTTGTACTCTGCACGGTTGGTGGTCATTTGTCATCTCATCCATATTGATTTCCTTGGCTACATCAAGCAACTCTCAGTCTGTTCTGCGACAAGCAGAAGCTGAACAAAATAAATGCTGTAACTATGTTCATTTGTCCTCAGATGAAAAATAATTTCATACTCTAAGCAGTGAACCACATCAATTATAGAATTCTTATCTTTTCTCTAAGTGTTCTGTATTAATAAAAGGAATATCAAATCCGATAGCTCTAATAGTCAATCGCCACCTTTTAAATTACAGGTATGTAATCTTTCCTTTGAACAAATCCATACAGCTATCAGAACAATAGCAGTGTGTGAATTACAGCTTTTGCAGGAAATCAAGCCGGGAGTATGCAAGTCTCTGTTGTTTCTTTCTGTATTCATCTTTGCAATAACAATGCCTCTGCTCATTTTCACAAACCTTAATTGTCATTCAGAGTATCCCATTTGAGTTCAATTATACGCTCTTATGGGGAAGGAACCCTGTTAATGTTTATCTGTAAAGCACTGTGTTCATTTATAGCACTCTGTAAGTAGCGATCAATTTTCTTTTATACTATGCATTCTGGTTTGAGCTAAATCCATTTTAGCAGGCAGTAATTTTTCAACACCAGTTTTTCTCAGTATATGTGTTTATTGGTACTTCAGTAAAAACTGTGACAGTGGAGTACAGTTTTTACTTGATTTTTATCAATTCTGTTTTTTAACTAACATTTTCAAAAGAATTAAAATTACAAATTTGATAGTATTGCATTCAGGTCAGGGTAAATCTTATTCAATTTTTCAAAAGTATGTTTTTTAAGTCTCAGTTAAAAAAAAGGTATATCAGTTTGTGCATACAGGGAAACTGTCTAATGTTCCATCTTCTGAGTGGTCTGTGAAGGCATCAAAGTGATTGAGTGTATTAGGTTTAGCATCTTCATTTTGTATTCCTAAGTACATTCTTTTTTCATAATAGAAGTACAAAGAATGGATGGTAAGAAGTAGTTTATGCGCAAACCTGCCATGAGAAGGACCTGAAACAAACCTAGGATCATATGTCTCTGTAAACCACATGCTTAACGCTAAGGTGTAAATATTTAGGGGCCCACGGTGCTGTTAAAAGATGCACTGTGGTTTTATTGCTGTTTTTTCCAGAGTAAGAACTAAGTATGAAGATTCATAGAATTGCTGGGGTTGAAAGAGACCTCTAGAGATCACCTAGATCACCTTTAGATATCATCCCTGCTAAAGCAGATTCCCTGGGGTAGGTTGTAGAGGAAAGCAAGGTGTGTTTTAAATATTATCAGAGAAGGGAACTCGACGACCTTTCTGGCAGCCTGTTCCAGTGCTGTGTTACCCTCAAAGTAAAGAAGTTTTTCCTCGTGTTTGTATGGGGCTTCCTGTGTTCCAGTTGCCCCTTGTCTTGTTGCAGGGTGCTGTCGAAAACAGCCCGGACCCATCCTCTCAGCTCCTGCCCTTTAGATGTCTACAAGCATTGATAAGATCCCCTTTCAGCCTACTCTTTGCCAGGTCTCTCAGCCATTCCTCATATGGAAGATGCTCCAGGCCCTCATCATCTCTGTAGCCCTCCTCTAGACTCTCTCCAGAGGGCTCATAATGGTATGCACTCTTGCACAACCGGTACCTGACAGCTGACTGGCACCTCAGTGGCTGTGGGGGAGAGCTCTTAACTCCTGCTCGTTTCAGGTCTTGCTGGAGTGAACAGCTCACCAGCAGTAAAACTGGAAGAACCCTAGTATAGTTAGATGAGAACCAAGCCTTGTGGAAACTAGATCTTAAATCATATATCCTGCTGACAAGTTGATACAAGATTGATGTATCCTCAACTGTGTCAGATGAGAGTGTTGATTATACCAGGCATGGGAACAGGAGTGTTTCCCACAGAAACACTCAGAGCCATTGAGCACCTCAGTTTCGCAGTGAACATTGAATATTTTCTCTCAATTTCAGCAGAAGTTTGAGTTGTCTAGTAGGGTTGAACATGGGAGCTGGTATGTTTAGTACCTAACTTTGGTGATTTAGGCATACTGACTTGAACATTTTGAGTTTTTATTTTCACTGAAGAAACTCTGAGAGAAATCGTTTTCATTGAAGAAAATCATTCTTAAAAATCTACTTCCTTTTTTTAAGAATTCAAAATGTGGATTCAAGGAATTGTTACAGAGATGAAAGATGGCTGATACACAAAAGGACACTTTCTAAATATAAGTTGTCAAAAAAAAAGATGTTTCTGATGTTATCAGTTGAAGTGAAACATAGTTGTCCCATGGCTTCCTAGCAGTTAAAATACAACACTTGTTTTCCCCGAAGATCTTTTTTTTTCTTTTTTTCTTTTTTTTTTTTCTCTTGATTTGTAGTGTGTTCTGTCTTATATATTTGCTTTTTTTTGTCATGTTTTCACTCAAGATTTTATCATTTGAAGTATTTAGCAGAGATACTGCTTGGGTTTAGTGAAAGGAAATAATACATCATCTGTAAATAAAGTATCCATTTATTCTTCTTTGAAACGTGCATTATGAGTGATAATTCAGCATTACACGGAAGTGCTTCATCAAAGTTTCAAATTCAGGTGCAATAGCCATGGAGATACCATGGCAGGCATTTCAGAACTAGATTGACTATTTGTATACTAAGGATTAGTGAATCTTTAAGCATGATGAGGTTTGTAAAGGGGGATTTTTCTCTGCATTTCCACTCTGTAAGTTCAAGGGATAGTAAATGCTTGTTGAGAAGGCACTGTAATAAAGTACTAACTTGCTAACTTTTTGGGACCTTGAAGTATCTTTATTTTATCCTGTTCCGTTTGCATTGCCTCAAGTGTGATTAATTCTATATGCCAGTAAATAGCATATGTTGTATGCAGACAAAGACGAAATTCGTAAGTCGAGTGTGAGTATATCTTACCATTTCAAAATGTTGTTGTGTATTTGTAAACATGAGTTGTCCACACAGTACACAGGGGAAGAAATCATTCTTGTGTATAGCAGTTTAAAATTGCCAAAGGAGAAGATAGGGTAACGCCATGGAAATATTGTGTCTGTATATATTAGCAGAAAACATTTTTTTATTTTGATTCAGTATTTACTGAATTTTTGTTTAGTGATGTGCACTATTGCTTGAAATCAGCTGCTCAAAAGTTATATGAGCTGCTGTGGTTGGTAGGGTGCTAAAGTTAGTTTGGGTAAAATACGTAACACAGAAGCTGGACTTCTTGCAGGAAGGGATCTTAGGAATCAGTGATGAAGAAGGAGGGACAGACAGCTTGCTCTGAGTGCTTCATGCCTAAACCTTCTAAAACTTGAAATATAATCTTTTTGTTCTTGCTTATTATTTCAGGGTCTTATTGCTAATTGCAGGAATTCTTACCATATGCAAACATTCTAGAAAACCCTAGAAGACATTCAGATAGCAGTGTTTTTGCTTTATGTTCTGTATTTGTGTGCATGTGGTTGTAAGGTTTGGGTAGGTTTTTGTTGTTTTCAATTTAAGTCAATAGAAATCATTAACATTTTAATTTCTTCTAGAAGTACATTAGTTAACATTTCTTACCTCAGAAATATTGAAGGGCTAAGGTACTTCTTTGACCCACTCACAGGTACTTTGAATGTTCCCAGCACTCGCCAGTCCTATGGCATCTGGGGACTTTGTAAGGGGTCAAGCTGAGATTTGTTGTTCCCTGTGAACATCAGAGATGGCGCGTAAAATGCAGACTGTGTGTTTTTCCTCTTTGTTTTGGAAATATTCATTAGTTAAAGTTTTCTGGTTTATTTCACTTAAGAAATAGAACTTTGCATGCTATTTAAATGAAAACTCTTAATTACCTCAGGATGATATTTTGTTCAATATAGGCAGGACAGGGTTCTCTAGTGTATGTCTGTGGAGACTGTAACAATGAATGTTTGATTGTGTGCCTATTCTATGGTAAGCAGTCTTTGACAGTCTTTGTTTTATTATGCTATACAAAGCTGAACTATTTTAGAATCGCTTTATAACCCCAGTGTTCTGTTCAATTTTCATTTCTCTGTTCTGCAGACAGATGACCGGATTGCAAAAGGTATT
The DNA here is from genome assembly GCA_013399175.1 of Odontophorus gujanensis. Classification (NCBI taxonomy): domain Eukaryota; kingdom Metazoa; phylum Chordata; class Aves; order Galliformes; family Odontophoridae; genus Odontophorus; species Odontophorus gujanensis. Next base: position 47,690 of record VXAB01013882.1, read on the forward strand.
CTAGTTGTGGTCATTTAAAAAAAAAAAAAAAAAAAGGATTTTTACAGAGATCTTAACGTTCTCTTACACTTACCTGGCTTTGAATATGTGACCTTGCACTTCCTGCTAAGGCATTTCATATCATTTCTATTTTCACACTCGAATAGTTCTCAAAGTCATTCAGTTATCGGTAAGGTTTTTTGCTATTCCTTTTTATTGAGCTTCCATGTAAGTAGATCTCATTAGCACTGTTCTGTGGCATTTGTCATTAGTGTTTTGTTAGATCTGTCCCAGGGCTGATCTTGGAGGAGCTCCAGCATTAACTTGCTTGAAGCTTGATGATCCCTGCGTCAGCAGAACCCCTTGCCAAGCACTGCTGCCTGTTACTTTCTTGGGATTCTCATACTCCCAATTTCCATTTCTGTGGCTTCATTAATAGTTTCCTCTAAAGCATTAAATCAAATCTTTCAGTCAAGTCCAAATCTATTAAGTATCGGAGAAAAATGTCAGATTTATCTGGCGTAATCTACCCTTAGGAAGTTGGTATGGCATTTTTCCCACTTTCCTTTTATTTCCATATGTTTAATACAACTTTTCAAGAACAGTGGCTGTAATCTTGCATAATGTAGAGGTCATGTTGCACATCTTCAGTTTTTTGTATCATGTCTTCTTTTTTCTTGAATATTAGAATGATTTCTTACCATTTTTGCACTCCATGGTGTGTTAGTAGTCGATCTTTTGTATCCTGTTATTTTTTATAGTGTCAATTAATACATGCAGGCAAAAAAACCTACGTCTCTGGGGTGATCATTTTCCATAAGAAATGATGCTTGGGAATGTGGTCTTTTTTTCAGTAGTGTTTGGTGATTTTTTATTTATTTATTTATTTATTTGGGGGGGGGGAGGGTATGGGAGTGTTTTCCATGTCTTTTTCCTCAGCTCTGTAAACTTAAGTTTGTTTCTATTAAAAGAGAGTGTGATTGTTATCCTTAATAGAATTCTGCTATTTTACTGATTTTTGTATCTGAAACATTTTTTATTCTTGTAGTTTGGGGGGCAAACACTTCCAGAGTGATAGCTAAGCATGAACAAAAAAAAAAAAGCAGTAGTATGGTATAAAGTCATCCTGGCTTGCTTTAGGGCAAATGGTACAAAAAAAACCTGTAAGTAAAAGAAATCTCAGGAAGTACTCTGTGACTATTCAGGGTTTGGGATGGTGGTCAGGGCTTTCAGTTCAGAATGCTGACTGTAAGGCACTGAAATTGTGTGCCATCTTACCCAAAAATCTTACAGTGCTGCAGAATACTGCTGGAATAAAGGAGGAAGACAAGGCAGGTGTAGAGTATGTGTAAATGAGTAGGAAAGCAAACCTTAAGCAGCTGTTTGCCACACCATTGTGAACTCATATTATGGAAATGCATATAAAGATCTTACTGCTTTTTTGGGAGGGACCTGGACAGCTCCTGCTGGATCTGGCATGAGATGGCATGTGGGAGCACATGGCTGAGCTCATAGTATGGTGGGATGAGGGGTGGCAGCTGCTAAGTTTTCTGCTGCATCACAGAGATCTCCATGACAAGATCCTCTGGTCAACCTTCAGCCAGTTTTTTCCATGAAGATGTGCTGGTGTACCTCTCCAGATCTTTGAGATGCCAGACTTCATCCTTGGCTGGTAAACTCAGTGGTTTTTCCTCAGCCAAGAAGCAGCCTGGCCATTTTTCCTAATGGAGAGGGACATGGACTGATTTTCTTAGGTGAGTTTGACAAGGAGAAAGGCTGTTTCCTGTTTCTTTTGGTGACTTGTGTTTGAAAACAAATATTGTTTTTTCAATTTGTGCCTTAGTAAATGTGTGATATAAACACTTAAGTAAAATTATTACTTTCCTGCATGGTCCTAATCAAGAGTTAATTAAGCACACTGAGAAGGTAGTACTTTGTGGATAATGGATTCATGGCCTCTTGCTTAAGAGGAAGATATTCAGGGTGAAGTAACTGAAACAATTTTTTTCTTGTGCTGTTAGTTTACTCATTTATCTCCCTATTTATGATTTTGTGACTCTGTGCATATTGTAAATCAGAGAAAAATACTGCAGACAGTATTTCTGAATGCTTGTTTTTTGTCTTCCACGAAGAGGTATAAGGAATCAGTGTTTTGTGAATTCTGTAACAGTGTGTTAAACTAGTGTTTTGAGATGTAAAAATTGTTTTTTTTTAAGAGGATTTTTATGTAAGTGGTTTTAGTGCATGTGTTTATTTGCAGAGAATAAACCCCTAGTGTGAATTAAGTGAATGCAATAAATATTATGTCATATCATATATATATACTATCCCTTAATCCAGTTACTTTGGATTAATTTAAGCTCTTCTATAACTCCAGAAGATTTAAGGTTAATTTTGCACAATGTTTAGATTGATAATGACTTCTGTTGCCATCAGAATAATGATGCTTTCATTAACTGTTTCACAACATTCTGTATATTCCAAAACCTGTATTATAAAATAAACACTCTATTGTTTCAGTTTAAAATCAGTACTTGAAATATTTTAAATTATTGAAGGTATAAGCAAAGATATAGTCAAGATTTTTATACTGCTTAAAATTTAAGTTATTAATATTCTTAAAACAAAAACAAACAAAAAAACCCTACTAGTTGTTTTATCCTGAGTATCACTAGAAAAAAAGTGGAAAAAAAAGTCAGTTAAAATGGATGATTTAAAATCCAAAGTCAGTAGAATGGATTATTTAAAATCCAAAAACACTCTCTTCAATAAATTGTTTGCCCCTAAGTCATATGTGTTCATATATTTAACTGTACACTTTCCGTCTGCATTGCTCAATGACAGTAGAAAGTATTAATGACAGTAAAAAGTATACTGGTGTAAAAATAATACTGATTACTGGCTAGCTACAGACCCAGGTGCATCATTGTTACTATTCTCTTGCAGTGTTTTAGTTACAGTAGTAGTAGTATATTTTATTTTGATCTTTCTAATGAATCATACAACACCTTTAGGAAAATCCAGTGCTGGAATACTTCCATCTAGAAGTCTCTGCCAAATGTAGTATTATTATTATAAAGTAGGTGTAACTTCCTTTGCCAATCACTTTAGCTATGATAGCAGAATGGAATGCAAAGTTCTGGCAGCTGTTTGTTCTTTTATTCACTGTCTTTGATATCCCTTGCTTAGTCATTAGTATTTCCACAAACATTTAGCAGGTTAATGTGTCAACTGCATATCAGCTACAAACGTATTTTTGGCAGTGTTTCAAAGAAAATTTTCTTTTGTAGCTGAAAGAATCCATCTTCTATTTAGTGTTTTAAAAATAACTTGGGTTTAGATTATACAAACTGTAACTTAAAACTCAACATAGGTTTTGCAGTATTTATGAAGTATGTAAGAATCTATTATGTTTAATTTATTGTGGAAACTTAAAACAAAAAAACACAGTCACGAGATCTGATGTCACATTTTTTTCACTCTGCTCTGTAACTTTGACTCTGCCCAATATTCTAGAAGGAGGAAATAAGAAATTCAGAAAAAGCCAAGACTTTGTTTTTCTGCCTGTGCCACTGAGCTGTTGATTTGTTCCTCAGCACTTGCACCCTCCTGGAACTTTTGTCCCATCATGTCATTTTTTTCCTTTTTACCTTCTCTTGAAATGTTCTGTGCCTTTATGAGTGCAGCTGTGATGTTCGGAAAAAATTGGTTTTGTAAATGGGCTGGCTTCAGGCTTCTTTTTATTATTCTTGTTATAAACCATGTAGCACACCACTGTTTGCATGGAAGGCTGCAGGTAGCGGAAACTTCTGTTCATGTGTGTGTGGATGAGTACTTTGAGTGGTCCTGATCTCAGACCTTGCATCTCTGAAAGAAGTCATTTCATCTTCCCAACACAGGGTGTCATTCTGTCTTTCCCAAGCTTTGTGGTAGGCATTGTGTTCAGAAGATAATAAATAGTAATACTGGCTGTATGTGTAATAGTTATTGTTGTTTAATACTGCAGCAGACAATTTTGAGTAAGAAGATTCTTTTTTGTATGATGTTTATAGTATAGCAAAATCAGTATTAAAGAGTGGTTTATCTGCAACTTTTTTGAACCACGTTTTCTGTTTTTGTTGGAATTCAGTTTAAAGTGTACAAATTGGAAATTCTTTCGTATTTTTTTTATCTATGCTGACCTCCTCTTCAATTTCTAGGAGGTATACTGAAGACAGTGATTTTATGCATTCAGATGGAAGCAGCAAGATTTTATACGTGTATTGGAATGATTTATTGTGATTGACTGAACAAATTTTACCCATGTACAAGTAACAATAGCTTGGACTTCTTCCAGGTACATTCATTTAGTTACTACAGTTCAAGGAGACCTTGTCTTGGTATAATGGGTAGTTCAAGAAGGAACAATTTGTGATTGCGTTCCAAGTAGCTGCACGACTTTCTGGGCGGTGTGCTCTCTCCCAGACTGAAAAACAAAATTTTTACAGGGGAAACCAGCTAAGTATTCTACTGCTGACATGCTTGTAAGTGAGCAAATAGCACTCTCCTGCCATAAAGTCTGTTATACAATAGCTACTCATTACAATAAAGAAGGTACATCTTGAGATGTATTTAAGCTGCTAAAGTGGTGAAATAAAATATCAAACAAGTGTAGAATGCTCAGTTGTGTGTAGTATAGTTAGAATTGCTTTGGTATTTTAAAGTAATTTACCTTTTACTGAAGCACTGGTGGGTATTTTGGTTTTTTACTTTTTTTTTATTACCAGGAATTTCATTTGCACTGTCAGACTGTGAATTCCATAAATCCACCGATTCCTATGTATTTGGTAGAAGTTATTAGGACACTCTAAGTGGAATTCATCAGTGCACACTGTCAGTTGTCAGAAATCATTGCTGCGCTGCAGAGTTCTCTTTGAATTTTCTCTTCTGTTTTTGTTCTTTCTCTGTATAGGAATGCAATCTGCTGATCTTAACTTCGGTATGAACAAACTGGCAGTGCTGTGAACTGACAGTTTAATAACAATTCAAGAAGGTTTTTGTTTGCCTTTTAAAGGAGTCTGGAGTGTTTGAGGAGTAAGCCTAGACTTCTGTGTCAAGTGTTGTAGTGATTTTTTTGTGTGGTTTTTCTTTTTCTTTAATGCTTAATTTTGAAACACTTGGAGGGCTGTGGCTATTTTTTTAATACTGCTGTCTTTTGTTCAGACCTTAGCGATTGCTAAAAGATGCATTATGGATTAGCAAGGAAATTAGATACACTTCCTTGACTAAGGAATGCTACTTTTGGCTTCTGATGGAGGAAAACTTTTATTTTAAAAAAGAAACAATTATGCTGCAAGTCATATTTAATTGCAGGAATGACAACAACGTTATTTTCTTAGGTTTGTTGCCATAAACTTTCCAAAATATTAAAATACTGATTTAGACTTGGATTTTAACAAATGCATTTTGGAAAATGAAATATTTTTTTCTGGCTTTTGTGCAAAAAGCCCTAGAAGGTACTGTGGTGCTGGAGCTGTGCTGTAGAAGCAACTCAGCAGAATTATTGCTGCTGAAGTGAACTTCTAGTATTGCTAAATCTAGAAGCAGTCCTCACAGTGGGCACTAGTTCTCTTTTTTGTAGGGGTAACCTAAAAACCTGATAGATCTGCACATACACACACAAAGCATGACACTGGTCTGCTCAGAAAGGTTCACTGCACATGAAGAATACTGCTTGGCTCTATATCATTCTATTTCTTGGGGGTTGGTGGTGGAATAGGGGCAGCTACTGAAGAGGTTGACCTGAAGTAAGTGAATTCAGGTTTATTTCTAATTTACTCTGTGAAGGATGCTAATACTTAGTGTTTTTCTATGGGTGTTTGATGATACAAAAGTAGTTATAGACTTGTAAGTCATCCACATAAATAAAATGAAAAAAATATCCTTGAATTCTATACGGAATCTGTATAGCAGATATGTAAGTAGATGGATGCCTCCATGAAAAAACTGGAGAGGTCTTATAGTGAAGAATCATCATTAGCATGTAGCATTTTATTAGTAGAAATACTAGCCTTGGTAGGCTCAATTTTACCTTCAACAGTGCTTTCCATATCTGCTGAGAAGTTGATGACTAGGGGTTAGATCCTCTGAAATTTCAGTGTAAAACCTAGCTCATAACAAATTTCAGATTCACAAAAATCAGGATGTCTTTCTGTGACAGGTTTATTTACTTTGTGGAATATGATGGCAAAGTTAAAAGTGACCAAAACAATGGATGAAGAAAACGATAACAGAAGCAATGGCAGTGATGACAGCTAGCCCCCATTCAGATGGTGTAATGAAGTGGCAATACACAATCCACGCATTCTCCATTCTCCTTAGAATGATGCCACCTCAGAAAGAAAGAATGCATACTGACTATGTCATATCATGATTCCACAGGACTTTACACACCTGTAAGTTGGTACATGGAAAGATAGTGTGAGTATGGGATTATAGGCATTAGAATATCTACAAAGGTGGCCTGCTGCCAGGGATGGGCTGCCTTTAGCCTTCTGTAACAAGTTGCTTAGCCCTCTTTTAAAATAGGACTGATCACGTTGCCTGCCATATTAATGAGAATTTCAAAGAACGTGTACACAAACAAGCCTGGTTTCTACAGCAAAAACCAAACCAAAAAACTTAGCAAAAATATATCAAGTCTCTACAACATTTTCCAGTGCGTGCATTATGTCATGTTAATAAAGGAATAAATGCTTTCTGTGCTGTTAAAGTAATGTATCTGCAGAAATAATTTTACCTGACACCTGAACAATCTAACTTAATTTCGACTTGCTGCTCTTAATATAAATTGTTTTGGTTTTATTCAAGTAGATTTTGCACCTCAGTTGATGAAAAAGAAATGCAGTTGCATTTTCTTAGGATTAAAAAGTAATGAGATTGACACTAAAATCCTCTGCATAGGCAGTAATTTTGTACCAGTATTTGCAATGATCTGATCTGTTCAGTTTCAGATTGCTTTACAGTTGTTAATGAATGTCCTTGCAGCCCACTGAGGAGCAATATATTTGTATTCTAAAGATTAAAACTAGAATTGTCATACTGTGTGTAACAATTTAACAGAATCAAGATAATAGTGGCAAATTTTCCTTTCATCCATACTGCTATAATCCCAATGGAATCTGTCAGGTTCCACCAGTGTAAGTATGAGCTGAAAACTGGCTTTTAGACTAAAACAATCTGAACCACTTAAGAATTTGCTTTGGAAAATTAACTTTTTATATATATGCTAACTTTTACATCAAGGAAAATGATGTTATACTAATTAGAAATGGTGAGTATTGATGGTTGTGCTTACCTGTCAATTGATTTATGGACAGATTCTGCTCTTAATGTAGTTTGGAATCTTTCTTATTGTTGCTTTAAATTTTCTAATGTCTTTGCATTTTTCATACGTTCAGTGCCTGAAGCTAGTTTCCTGCTTCTGTTTTAAGTAGCATTTCCAAATCTTGCATGTTGTATTACAAATACAAATTTGCCTTGGATGTCATTTTAGCTTGGCAGCCTCCTAATCTACTGTGTTCCTCTGCCTCTATAGAGAATAAGTAGATGGAATTACAAGTTGTTATCCGTGGCAAATCGTGTAATGATGTAATTAAGTAGAACAGCTAGCAATAATGACAATACCAAAAAACTCCAGAAAGTATCCATAAAATGTTGGTGCTGTTCTATTTTTCTGACAGGGAAGGTATCCCAGGAATTTGTAGTCTCAATTTTTAGTTTGAAAACTCTTCAGTTTTGGTTTTCTTTAGATATTAGGTTAAATACATGTATATCTTTGTACTTCTTAACATGATGGATCTTGTGTTGTGCAAAAAAAATATATATAAATGCTAATAACAGGATAATATTAAACACAGATTAATTACCACATATGCAGTTAAGGTTTCAAATTAAGTACACGCTACCTTATACATAGGATTCACAGTTAGCATCTTCTGTGGCTGGTGCAAGCAAGATATGGGATGATTGTCTTGCCCACTGCTGATGAAAGCAGTCAATGCTCCTGAGCATAAAATAGCAAAGATTGTTGAATTGCACTGTTACTTAGACTGTTTTACCTTTTTGTTGTTGTTGTTTAACTGATCTTCAACACCTCTGAATGCATGAGGCAGCTCTTAAGTCACTTGAATTTTTTTTTTTACTAATTTTAAATACTACATTTAAGTGAAGCTCTAGATAATATTTATACATACATCTTTTTTCTATATATATATTTTTTGTGTACTGTTTAATATTTATATGTAATATGAGGGCTGCTCCAAAAGTAATACCTCCTATTTTATTATGCTGGCCTGTGATCTCAGAGTTTGAAGATGGTGGAATGTGTTGCCAGTCTTGGCTGGGACTGTCTTACTACGCCTATCACATAGTCTAGATTTGATGTCTTCTGTTTGTGCTGATGAAAGATGGACTGTGCAGACAGTATTTTCCTAGCATCAATGCCATCGTAGCAGTTGTGAAACAGCGGGTCACCTCCATTGGTGCAGATGTTTATGAGTGTGGCATTTAGGCTCTTGTTCCTCACTGGTGAAAATGCACAGCTAATGGTCGTGACTATGTTGAAAAATTATATCTTGTACCTGAGAATTTGTTCTATCAAATAGTGTTACTGTGTTCTTTGTATCTGTTGTTGCTGCTATGGAAATTAATAGGAGGCATTACTTTCAGAGCAACATATTTATATATTACAAACCAATAGTGAGATTTTTATCCTCTATCTCACTGTGGTTTGTTATCATTACAGAAATTCCATATACAATGCATTCTTCTTTTTCTGTCTTCACAGTTAAAAAAAATAAATAGGGAGACGCAGTATGCCATGTTATATTTGATAAGTTGTTCCAGATTTAGCATTTCAATGCTACTCAAGCTTTAATGCAGAAATGTCACTGTTTTTTGTTGTTTGTTTTTTTTAACTTTAAAAGAGATTCTTTCTTATGAGTGTCTTGCACAAGATACCAACCCTTGATGTGGATGGTTTTGTCTTAACTGTTTTAGTTTAATAAGATAGAAACTCTATACGTGCAGTGTAGATTATACTGGGTAGCTGGACTTTCTTCTGTTGGTATTTTTAACACTAATGAAGCACACGTGCTTGCAGATATTCCTTTAGGTAAAATTAAAAATAGATTACCAAATGAGAAGAGAATATATAGAGAGTAATACTTGGTCTGAATTTGATCTCATTTGCATCTACATAATTAATGCATGACTCTTTTGAAGGGAATAAATTTACATCAATGCAAAATTGGATTAATTGAGATCACAATCAGGTCTGTTTGGCTTTCCAGCTTCCCAGAGGAAACTGGAAAAGGAAGTCTTTAACTTCAAAATACAACTCATGTTGACTGATTTAAATAAACTTCCAAAGAATATTAACTGGATTGGCCTGTATGGTTACCAACAAAGCATTATCCTCCTATTTGTTTCATGTAATGATTGCATCTTTCTGTTAATTTTGAATGTATAGTTTGAAATAAATATTTCCCTTTGTATAAATGACGAGAGTAAGTTCATTGGGTCTGTCATGCAATTTGCAAAGCCAACAGTAGAAGACAACTCCCCTGTGAATCAAAACCAACTTTCTAGTAAATGTAGAATTTCCTTACCTTTCACTTGTGCCAGGTGAGGTCTGGGAGCTGGTGCTGATGCTGAGCTGATTGTGGCAGCTGTCAAGTCTCTTAGCTGCAGCTGAAGTCAGGAAAAACAAATTGAAGAGCAATTTGCAGTCCTTTTTCATGAGTACACAGGAGCTGCCGACTAAATTATCTGTTCTGTGAAAATTACTCGAAGTTAGCACACGGTTTGAGCTATGTGCCAAGATATTCAGGTATTGCCAATTGCTGCTTTTGGCTGCATGTAATTATTTGTGACTTGTACTGTCCATTTTGCTTCAAACAAAAATAGTTTGGTTACAGTTGCTTACAGGTATAAAAATTATCATAAAAGGAGTATATCAGTTCAAAAATAATCACAAGTTACACTGATGAATTGCAGTTTGCTGTTTTGCTTGTTATCTTGGGAATTAGAGCAGAATACAGTGTATGACAAACAAAAAACCTTCTTAAGAATTGATTTTTTGACAAAGATATTGCTCGTGTCTCACCACAGCAAACCTAAAGGTTTTGTAGGTGAAACTGGCACAGGAAGAAGTGGTTCTTGTGAACCAGTCTGACTACAGAGCAGAATTTATTTGCTTAGGAAATAGGAAAGGGGAAATTGTCACTATTCAATCATTAGTGATTGGAATAAAAACCATTTGTCCACATGAATGGAAATGATGTGCCATCTCTCCCATAAGTGGTGTTAAGCAAGGGCTTTGGACGTGGTGCCTCTTGGGTCTGGTGCCCCCAGGATGCACCTGCTGCCTCTGGGCTGTGCTCTTGTGGCTGCAGGGTGATGGCAGTCAGGGCACTCTGCATCCAGCATAGAGGGGAAGCATTTGTGTGGGGCTGTGGAGGAGTACAGAGATGGTGCAGGTAGGAGAGGCCAGTCCCGAAATGTTAATTCCTCATGGGTATACTAAGCCTAGCATAACCTTTCTCAGGTTTGTCTTTCTTATTCAGAAGACTCCTAGTTCAGTGAGGCAAAACCTTGAAGAGGAGAAATAAGAGATTCTTATTGTATTTTTAACTTGTTCTATAAGCCATGCTGTACAATTAACACGGGATTTGGGCTGAATTTGCACCCTCTGATTGTGTGGGTGTTATTTTTTTCATTTGTTGGTTTCTGTTTATTGCTAATCCCATTACTCAAACTTGTTTGGAGCTCCAGAAACATTTCCTCTTTCGCTTTCCTATCAAGGAAGCAGTCAGGTTCTGGCTGATTTGAGAATTTCTCTGCTGGTGCTGTTAGCTCTAAGTGGCAGCCAATTAGTTGTCTTCCTGACTTGATTGTCTGCTGCTGTGGCATGGTATGACAGGTTCTTATTTAGGTTTCTGTTTACCATCTGTAAACAATCTCCTGTTACCTGTGAGCCTTATTTCTCATATCTGAGAGACACATCAGATTCTAGTGGACAATTCAGATTCATTTATTGTTTTAACCTCAGTTATATATCCAGTTTCTTCAAAATAATGAGGCATTACTGAAGCTATGCCAAAAATCTTTTTTCAGGTAAGTGCAGTCATGCTTAATGACATCTCAGGGATGTCTCTGTTAAAGTGTTTTGCAGGTTTATTTATTTTTTGCCCAGGGTTTATCCACTTTCTCCCTTCCCTGCCCATCCCACTGTTAGGCCTTATGTTTGGGTGTCTGTGTCCTGTTGTGACTATTAGCTAAACTTGTAAGGTTCACATAGTACTGGAATTGGTCTTTGTGGGAGTGGAACGTGTAAACCAACTGTTAAGTGAATTAAAAATGAGAGTTATTTAATAGTAAGCTAAAATTCTTCGAAGTGTACTTTCTGTAGATACAATTAGCCTTTCCCATCTCTTTGGACAAAAAAGATTGGGATTCAGAAATGGAAGGGAGTGGTACATTTCACACTACTTGCTACTTGTTGCTGTGGCAACATAGATACATCATTTTAAAAGGAAGCATTTTCAGCATTTGGTATAGATAACATTTTGTCTTCCTTGCTATTTCGCATAAAGATATAGGATTATGATTCATCAAGTTCTTAAAATTGCCGCACATTCATGTGAAATGTAATGTATGTTATATGCTGTGTTTGTAAAATATAGTAGTAAATTAGTAAAAAGGGTGATCTCTAATTGCTGAGGAATGCCTCATAAATGAAGGGTTTGCTGTGACGACAAAAATTACAGTGTGTTACATGCACTTTAGTAAATAGTTGAACGTATTGGGAATTTTTGACGACAGACAGATGAAGACCTGCCACTTGAAAAACTCCCTTGCCTTAAATGCTTTCTAACTTCAGTAGTCAAAAGCTGTTAAGCTTTAAGTGCTTTGTCATATTTGTGGGCTTTTATGGCAGAAGAGCAGAGCAGACAGCAGTGATGAAGGAAAACGATGGTAGGTAGACTTAAAATACTATGAAGCATAGAGACAATTGTGTGTAATGCCTGGAATTGAAACCTTTCTGAATGAAATGATCAGCCACATGTGCCACCCTTATGGACCCTGGAAAAAGAAGAGAAGAAATGTACCCTATTGCTAACTGTGCATGAAATTGCAGTGTTAGGAGATATTGACCAGATGTTTCAATCTCAACAAATAGCTTGTTATGTGACTGAGTGAAAATCTCTCTGCTGCTTTGATCACATACACCTTAAAGGAAGAAGTAATTTAATAGAGGCTGTCAGAGTTCATCATTGTCAATAAACTTTGACTTGACCTTTGCCATCTGTTTTTGATACTATTGCCGATAGAAGCTGATAGGCAGCTGTTTACAGTTTGTGTTTTATGAACTCTGTGCTGCCAGACAATGGAAGTTGTCTCTTCATTTGTAGATTTTTTAGCTGTGATTTGGTGTGTGGGTGTATTCACTGAGACTGCTCATCATCTTGCAAGGAAGTGAGTGACATGTGCATGCCTTTCAGAAAGGAAGACTTGATTTAAGCTTATACATATGCAAAATTATATGTGAAGTACCCCAAAATGTCATTTTGCAATAATACCATTCACAGCTTAGTACTTAAATGAACATACTGTTTATACTGTAAAGTTTTAAGGCATTTCTGAAATGCTTCTCAGTCCTCCCTGTGTCTCCATGAGGTGTTAATTCAGTACAGGCAATGCTGGCTGAGGCACAGTGAGCAGCAGTGTGCAGTTGTACAGTGAGTCAGTCTTAGTTTACCCAAGAATGACCATGCATTTTGTTACTTATGATTGTACGTTTCGTTAACACACCACAGCTTTTGGCCGTGCAGAATAAGAGCATTTTTTATGCTTACCTTGTCACTTGGTCATGTTGCATGCAATGATCAGTGATGAATTTAGAATCTTTGAGTTCTTTTACCAGTAAAAGTACTTACCTCAAGGCCTTACCTTATACACAGCTTTATAATGTTAGCAAATGCCTTAATAAGGAGTTGTATGTACTGAAACAGCTACGGAAGAGACCCACTAAACCTGGGATTCTTACCATTGTGATAGCCTTCATTTAAATGTGTAAGTGATGAATGGGCACAACCAGCCCTGTTTTGTAGGTATATTATCTTTTACAAGATTTTGAGAAGGGGTCACATTCATATTGGGATCAAACAAGGAGGTGAGTGATGCTCCAGGTTCTGGGATTATCAGTGGGAAGGAGCTCGAGGCCAGCTGCAGTCTCTGTTACGTGCTTTGCAAAATCTTGCAGGAACCTTTCTGCCTTTGATCTCAAATAATGTGTATCGAACTTCAGAGGAGAGACTGCAGCACTTCAAGTGTTGGAGGCAGAATTGTAGCATTAGAAACACAGGATAAGAGGGTGAGGGAGTAGGGAGTATGAGTTAGCAGTCTAGCCTGGCTGATATTTAAGAGGTGGAATAAAAGAGCTCTCTTTGGCTAGTCACGCTGAAATTTTGAAGAATGGCTTCGACTTCTGTAATGTGGTTGTATTTTCTTGTATGGCAAGAAGCTTAGAAACGACTAAAAATAAAGCAGTGGATAAGTAGATGAAGGGCAAGAGGAGAATAGGAAGTGGAATACAACGGAACAGCAGATGTGAAGATCGTTATTGGTACAGTAGATTGTTAAGTGGCAGTTTGTTAGCTTTGTGTTTTTAAATGTAGAAGTGAATCCTCCTGGATGATTAACCTTTTGATAGGCATGTTAATTTGGAAAGCTACAGCAAAATGCAGCTTGAGGCACAACACTAAAACTAACAGATATTCCTGTGCAGGGATTTGAATAGTAAATGTTGAACCAAATCCTGATAAGATATAGGTATTGGTCTCAGTGCAAGGATTTAGCTAGTCTTTCCTTTACAAAATATTATCGCTTTTATCTCATTTGACTGGAAGTTGCTTGAGGGTGTTGTCATGCATTTTAACAATATCATTTCCTCATGCAAGGTTTGGCAGCTTCAGCTAATCATAGAGAAATTACTGTACAGGACATGGGACTGCTTTTTTAAAGATAAGCTTATTTTTTCCTTTTTTTTTTTTCTTATGTAGCCATTATGTGATAATAGCCATTGCAGTCTTTAAATGTTTATCATTAAAGAAAAGAAAAAAAGATTGCAAAAGTGTTGAAATGAGAAAACATCTTTTTTTCTCTCGGATTAAATTCCATTTAACCTGACCCATGTATTTCTCTTACTGTTGCCCTTAAGAATTATCTCCTTTTTCCCCCTGGGGAGCAGTGAGTGGGTGACTGGGTGAGGGTATAGCTGGTGGCCAGGGTTAGACCACCACAGCAGGGATTTGAAATGATACAGTGTGTGTAACAGTAACCAAGTATCTCATCCCAGTTGTGCATGAGATCTGTCACATCACTGACAAGAAATGTGAGCTCACTCACTTGGAACAGTGACCTTGATGTCTTTTTTAGGATTGTTTTGCATATTGGCAGATTTTCCCATTTTTAGGATCTATGTAGTGATTTTGGTTTTGATCTCAGTTTTTCTTGCTTGGTGTGGTCTTCTAAACTGAGATGTCATTGATTTTCTTTTGATATTAAAATATTTCTAAAAGCTTTTTCATGAACTATGCACATAGTTGATGTTGGAAAAAAGTTATAGGACTACAACAAACTGGTGAAAGGTGTATGGACTTAGTCTGAACTTTAGGAAAACAGATACTCCAGATAGTACTGTATGAAAACAAACTACTTCTGTTTATTAGAAATAATGCTTCTTAAGACGTTGCTAGCATTGCTTAGTTTAGATTTTAGCTGGCATGTTAAGTCATAGGTATTATGCAATTTAAACTAAGATAAGATTTGACAGATCATGTGGAGAAGAGTCCAGCTTCAAATAACACTTCAGATGTCTGTATTTCAATAGCGTTAATGAGTTTTGAAGATCCTTTGCTGTCAAGGGCATAATGCTTCCTGTTGTGTTGTCAGTTCCTAGGTATTTAGGCTTCAAATCTAAAGCTGAAAGTTCCTGTGTACAGAAGGTATGTCAGTCTAAACAGAGCTTCATATGCTTTGCTGCTGATAGTTTAAGATAACTGACAGATGTGGAAATGCACTAGTGACTGCAGCTTTAAAAAGGAGCTCAGCAGTTGAGAAGGGAGGGCAACATGGGAGTGATAGCAAATGGCTTTGTCAGCTTTCTCATTGCTATTATCGATGTTGTCCGGTTGTCAATGGCACCTACAGCAAAGCATGAAGGCCGAATAATATTAAATCTTTTTTGAAGGATCTTTGTTTTAGTCAGAGGTTTATAAAGCTGTCTTAAGCTTCTTCAGTGTGATGTTTCTATTTAAGACTTAGCAGGTTGTATATTTAGACCCAGCAGCAGCAAACTTGCCTTCTGCAGGGAAGTCTCTCTGTGACTGGAGTTGGTGTGAGGAATTAGGTGGAGTATTTAGTTTTACTGCTTTTGCCTTTTAAGTAGAGGTCCTCCTTTATAGTGAACTTTCAAGCAACGGTAGAGAAAGCTTTGAGTTCAGATCATGTTGTAATATGGGATGCTGAACTATGTGTCAGAAGGTGTTCTCAAGCCAGTTAGGTTACTTGGGAAATAAGAATCAAAGAATTCATTTTTTTTCCCTTTTTTCTTCTAATTTCTTCTTTTGATTATCTTTCTTTTTTTAATTCTTTACAGACATTGATGTTTTCCAAGTACCATGAAAGTGAATTCCTTGATTCTGTGGTTATAAGATATCATTCGGGTAACTCTGGTGGGCTGATGTTGAATGTTGTCCTCCAAGGGCAGCACTGAATAGCTGATCAAGTCAAGTTACTCCTAGTGCGTGTAGAAGTGCTTCTGCGACTCAGGAAGAGTTGTTTCCAAAGCTGTTTTCTATTTGCTATTTCAAGCGAAGTGGGAAGTAGATGTACCACATCTTCAAGCTTGAGGATGTAAGAGAGTGGGACATAGTGAACTCCAAGCTGCTTGACAAAGTCATGGTTCAATCTTCATAAATTTTACTTGTTATCAAGATTTCTTAGCGTCTCCATATCTTGCAAGAGGAAATGTTGCAGTTCTGTGCAACTGCCACTCACCCCCTGGAACACAAAGGTTCTTGGACTTCTCTGGTAGCTTCAGCATACCAAGGAGTTTACTTGTTAATTCTGCTCATAAAAAAACGCTTGAAGAGACAGAAACTCCTGTTTCTGTGAGCTCATGACAGTGTCACAAAAACAAGGAGAGAAGCATTCTGTCATTGTCCAGTGAGTCTTTGAATAGCCCGTGCTGGCCTCTTTCAGATGTGTTGGCTTCAGTTTTTGATCATAAGGAATAAGTTGCTGGTAGGCATGGGTAATTTGAGGCAGTGAGATCAACTTAGTATTTGCTTTTTCCAAAGTGCGTACAACAAAAATATAAGGCAAATGCAATCTGTTTTAACTCAAGAGCATCTGAAAGGTGTTTTATTTCCCCCACTCCTTCGTCTGTCACAGATGCTTATCTGAAATGACAGGGTCAGAGCTTGCCCTTGTGTATACCTGATGTCCGAGCTTCAATGACAGAAGAAAACTTTAAAATGCAGAAAGACACTGGATTTCATAAACCACTTTAGATTTTGAGCTTTCTTGTGACCTGAGGCTGTCTTGCTCTTTCATGATGAGCTCCTACGTTTGACACTTCTGTCTTTGGGGCTGAAATGGCCCCAAATTCCCATGAGTAATGATGAAGAATCTTGGTGTGGCCAGGTGCCAACCTTTCCTGACCAGACTGTCAATATGGTAAGTTAATAGCTGCCTTGCTGCCTGGCCAAACCCTAGATAATTAACTCATTATGCTAGTGCCTGCTGAGCTGGGTCATTTTCCATTTCTGTATTGAGTCTTTTCATTCAATTAAATATTCTGTCCACATAAATCTCTAAATTGAATTTGCAGATTATATAACCATATACCTGGCAATGTGTTCAGTTTGTTACTGGCCTTCGTTTGATGTTGGATGTAATACTGAGTGATTGTTTCATGGTGGTAATTGTCTTCTGATGACTAAACCCCTGTTCCCATTTACAGTGTTTAGCCAAAATGTTATGAACAATAAGAATAATTATACTGATGTGTAAAGGAGTCCACAGAAGTCTGATTTTTTCCATATCAGTATATTTAAAATTAGACACCAGACCCACGTCAAATGCAAAAGAAAATACTGCAGTCTACCTTGAAGATGTTATTTTATCTCATGTGGTTGGTTTTTTTTTACACATAAAAAGTGTTCTCTGTGGCTCATCCCACTAGACACAACTAGCAGGATATCACAGATGCATTCCTGTAGTTCAGTTTTGATGAGTTGGTAGCATCGTGCTCATGTTTTGCATTTGCTAATATGTGGAACTTTAACGGAGGTAAAGGAAGAACAGTTGTAACTGGAGATCTGTGAAGAGAGAGTCTTTCCAGAAATGCTGCTGAAATCCTAGGTGTTTCTTAACTTAGCTCAAATGTCCAGATGAGAAGAATATCTATACAGTGGTATTATACCCCCACCAAATAATCCCTGTATTTCAAATTATCATGTCTATGAACAGAACCACTGCTTATGGAAGAACTGGTCTGCATGATGTGCGGAGGTACATCTCAAGAAACCCCAGATCACAGCTCTGATTCTCGAGAGTAACTTTACTTGAGTTTAAATTAAGAATTGTGACAATTACGTATATTGCATGTATCACATCTGAATTCAAACTGAGCTGCTGCCAGTAGCCAAAACTGAGATATTTTAACAGGATTTTTTTTTTTCCAAAGATGTGAAATATTACTTGCTACTGCTCCAAATGTTGTCAGACTTCATATATAAAATATGGAAAAGTTATGTCATTTGGTAAGATGTTATAAGCTTAAGGTGTAGTTTGAAACCTTTTTTGGAATAAATACTGGGGTTTGTGGAAAGCTGATGCCTTCATAAATGCTGTTTATAGTGACCTCTGTTAACTCATGTTATTAGTGGGGTTAAGATGAGCTTTTTGACATGGGACACAAGGCTTCAACTCCTTATTGATATGGGAATTCCGTTTTTCTTTTCGGTAAATCACAGAATCTTTTCTTTTGCTAAATAATCTGTTCTACTTAACCATACATCCAAATATAAAAATATTACGCATACTAAGACATTATATATGAACAGTCTGCAAATTTGTAAAATGTAATTAAATAAGAGAATATTGTAGCTAATTCCCTTGTTAGGGGTTTGCTTAGTATATATTAATCACGAGTGGTACAGATAGATGAGCTGAGCATTTCTAGTGTGCAGTTTGTGAATGAGAGATTGAATGAAACAGCCATTTGACAACAGAATAATTTTATCTTGATATATATCAAAGCATTGCAGGAAGGAGGCCCTGCAACGTTTGTCCATTTGCCTTATTAATTAAGACTTTTGCATGACTAAAGAATTTCTTTTTTTCCTTGGGGGCTGGAAGTAATAAAGGTGTGACTAAGCATGTATTTGTAACTCAGTTGCTTGACCTTTCTACAACCCACAGCTACCACTAATGCTGATTTGTAATAGAGACATTAAAGTTTATTTAAATCTTGATTAGAAAACAATTACAAGTAGGGCTTTAGCGTACCAGTAAATGGATGTAGCCTTTAATTCATACTGCAGATTGAGTGGATAAGCTTTCTGACTATAATTAGAGTGGATTATAATGGCTTCAGTTGGTTGACTCATCACCAGCAGGATAGGGCCTGTGATTGTTTCTTCACATTTATCTTTTAGTTCACACTTGATTTTTTTCTTTGCTGCTAAATGTTATCCTTTAATTTAGTAGCGAACTTCACAGTTGAAAGATATTTTCTGTTAATAAAAGAGAAACTTGATAAAGTAATAAAGCACCATAGTAACACTACACATGCTGTGCTCTTTACAATTCAAGTGACAGTATTGCCCTCATTAAAATAGGGGATAGGTAATTCCGTGTGTGGCTCAGTAACGTGAGTGGGAAACACTTCCTTTTGTGTGTATAATTAAATGGTAGACTCATGGTTACTTCAGGTACTATTTAGTTTTTGTATGCATATTGTGAATGTTGCAAAATGTTTCTTTTTAGGTTTCTAAATATTGCTTTCCTTATGTCCTATCACAATATTTTATTTTTCTTCTCAAGTTTCTTTTAGAAAAACCTTTAGTATTTTGTTCAATATAAACGTGGGGCGTATCTTTGGAATAAAATAACTTTTTACTATGTTTTTACAAGGTATTTCAAATTTATTTTATGATGAACTTCATCCATTTAAGTAAGCTTTCTGTTAGCTATTAAACACTTGGCAGAATCAATAAGGGTCAGTGCTTCATTTGTTGCTGGCTTTTTCTCCCTCAATGTACTTCGTGTTTTCACTTCTGGCACAGAAGTGTTCTGTAGGATAGGTATGTGTCACAGTGATCTGTTAGGCACAGCATTACGTAAGGTGAGTAGAGAAGAAAAAAGTTGCAAATAATATATCATGCTTGTTAACTACCTGTTGTTTTTTTTTTTTTCTGTCAATCTACAGTGGATGATTCAGAACCCATACAAAGCTGCAACTTTCTTTGGGTGCATTGGCAAAGATAAGTTCGGAGAAATATTGAAGAAGAAGGCTGAGGAAGCTCACGTGGATGCCCATTACTATGAGCAGAGTGAAGAACCAACAGGAACCTGCGCTGCCTGCATCACTAGTGATAATAGGTGAGGATCCATTAATATTTTCCTAAGATACAAATGTATGGAACATAACTTGTTCGGAGTATTTGGATTTGAATGATAAACTGGATGTGGTGCTCAGGGACATGATTTAGTGGTGGGTTGTTAGAGTTAGTGTAGTATGGTTAGGCTGTGATTGGACTTGATGATCTTGAAAGTTGTTCACAACCTGAGTGATTCTGTGATTCTGTAAAATATTAGCACTGATTTGAGACAACATAGGGCTGCCTGGCACACGGTTTGGTGTTAGATGGTGCTAGTATGCCTTTAAAGAATATACCTCTGCAGTTATAGTGCAGAGAAGTGTGAAATAATATACAACCACCTCTTTTTCCTTAATTTTTAAAGCTTCTGCTGCTGACTCATATCCCAAGTGCTGTTCACCCGTATATCCAGGTCCTTTACTGCAAAGGTGTGTCGTAACATATTAGAGCTCAGCCTGTACTGTTACATGGAGTTACTCTATCTCAGTTTCTTAACTGCATTTGCTCTCAAGTTTTTTTTTGCCAGCACCCATTTCTCCAGGCCTTTAGAGAGCAACTGAGTGGCAGACAGCCCTGTTCTCCAGCTTATTAATCTGTCCTTCACAATTTAATGTCATACCTAACATCTGACTCTCTGGAAAGTATGTTCATACTCAATGGAAATAGGAAGTTCATTCATTTTCATCTGGATTTTTGGCATTAATTATATCTGCAGACTTTTCCCATCATCTTTCATACTCAGTTCTTCAAAGAGAAGACAAGCAGTAAAAGATGCTTATACTCCGTGATTCTCTGTTTATTCACATAGTGTCTGAACATGCCATCATTACAGCAATCACCGCTTTCTAGATGACTTGATGGGGAAAATGAAGTGAAGATTGTCAATAGGTATACATCATGAACTCAGGAAAAATATGTGCATATTTTGCCGTGCATATTTTGCCATGCATCTCAATGGAATTTCAAAGTTTAGGTAAAATTATTCGTAAATATGTCTGCTAGCAATTCTTTAACTTAGCAGTATTTTTTGGTTTGCTAACGTAAAACACTTTTCTCTCAATCTCAAATCTTTTCACAAATACCAGAAACTTAATCTCTGGTACTTCTTTATTTCAGTCACTGTTTCAGAATACACTTGAGAGTGTACAGAGAAAGTGAGAGACTTATTTCCCCTTTAGGGAATAGGAAAAAAGAGAAGGCTGATAGTTGCCACTGGAGGCTTTATTGTGCAGCCTCCTTTCTGTTAATGAGAATGAGTTTATTCTGGGCCTTTTTTTTTGTTTTGTTTTTGCCTGTGATCATACTGGTTTTTCACCATTTTTCTTGATTTGTAAGAATCTCTTTAACTGGTTGCAGTTGATAGCTCTATTTATTGGTTAATCTGTTATCCTCATGGAGGTGTGCTGACTTCCTTCGTTAGGTAATTCAGCTTTCTTGTCTCTCTGAGATCTCTGAACTACTAAATAGCACTCGCGGATTTTCCATAAGTGGCTGTGTGTATTTGTGTTTCAGATGACCTGATATGAATATCTTTTCTTTCTGCTAAGCCCGTTAAGCTTTTTGCAGAAGAGTTCTGAACTAATTCATGGTTATAACTCTGAATTCTCTAGTGAGGCAATACTTACATGCTTTGGTGGGTTTTTTTCAGAGCTTTTCAAGAAAATTGTAACACATGATTAAAGTAATACCTATGTTCTGTCATAATCTGCAGCTTTAGTTAATATGTTCTGCTCATAAGTAGCACATGCATGGAGTCTCCACTAAGCTGTTAGACTTGAAGTGCTCCAGCTGTCTCCAATTACCATATTTAATTGAAAAACATCTACCTTCTTTGTGTTCCTCATGTTGAGCCTAGTGCTGTTAAACTTAGTTTTAATTTGGAAAAGCTTGGAGCTTCTTCAGTGAAGCAACCTTTTATTATGCATCACGTGCAGGGAGTCTTTGCTGTTAGATGTAGCTGCTGAGAGCTAGGCTTTACAGCTTCAGGAACCTAAGATAAGTGAAAGCAAACATAGGATCTTTGATAAGGTTTGTAGAATATACTTTTCATTTAGCAACACACGTAGACAGAATTTTTCCAGCTAGGGCCTTAATGAATATTTAAGACTTTATTAACCTAGAAGGTTTAATTTGCTTTATAAATTTTATTTTCTAAATATTACCAGAATTATACATGTCTTCCTGGAACTTGCTTGATTCTTTCCTGCAAATTCTGTAGATTTCTTGTCGTTGAAATGGTAACACTCATCAAGAATAAAACTTCTTACCACATTACTCGAACTGCTGCAGAGGCTTAGTCTTATTTTCCGAATTCACATTAGTCCTCTTTGGCTTTAGACTTCAGAATTAAAAAGGGAAGGCCCAAGAATGTTCCTAGTATTAACAACACAGAGCTGTGCTGGATATTTTAATATATTCAGAAAGTTAGTCTAGTTCCTTGTTTTACTTTTTACGTACCTTATCTGTTCAGTTCACAAGGATTGCCAGTGATGCATGCTTTTTATTGAATAGGAATGAAAAGAAATGGTGTTAGTGGGTAGATGCTGCTTTGTTTTGATGTGGAATATGTTTTCAAGAATTCCTCCTTTACTTAGCTCGTAGCATCAGTACATGGTACTCAGTCTGGAGGTAGAAGCAAACTCTATGGTAGGAACGCCCTGTAGCATTTCACACTGCCCTCTTGTCTCTTCCTTACAGTAATGTTTGTGTGGTAAAGGATGATGCATACAGCATTATGTGTACATGTGCTCGTGAGGTGAACATTTGTCAAGAAGTGTATGTTGCATCTGTAACTGCATGGTATTGGGCTCTTTTGCTTAAAATTAACACATCTGTGTTAACGATATTTAAACGTGCATCCCATCACTATTGAGTCTGGAAACTTTCTCACCATAAAATATAATGGGATCATTTGGTCATGGCCACCAGAGATGAAAGCTAGTAGTAAATAACTGTCTTGTTATGGCCCACATTTAGGAATACATCTATAACTTGTAAGTATATGATAAGACTGAACTGAATGTCACGGAGAAGGATTTATAATAGAGTGTATCTTATATAGAATGAAGTACAAATGAGCTTTTAGTAATTTTCTAGCAGGACACAGCTAAACCAGAGGTGGCTTTTTGTTGTTGTTTTTTGTTTGGTTGATTTTTACAACTGAGCATCTACAGCCCTGACTCCTTTTCAAGTAGTAATCTACTCGTTTGCTAGAAGAAAAAACTTGAAGGAAAAATTTTAAATCAGCTTTTAAAATAATATAACTGTTCACTGGAAAATGATAATGGCAAACCATATACGTATCTAAAACATTGTTAATTCTCATGGCAGAAAAATGTTTTTAAAATATAAAGGTAGCAACTCCAGTCTGTGTATTAGGAGGTACTAGGAAAAGTTTAACAGAAACCTGCAGATGTTAAACTGTACAGAGGGACTACATCATGACATAGAACATAGTTGGTTGTAAACAAATGAAAGTGTGTGTGTATATATATATTATATATATAACAGTGTTATGTAAACTATGTACATGGATTTAAAATGTATTATTTAATAAAATTATATTTTAAATATCACTTAAAGGATATATTATGAAATGGCCACGAATATCCATTTTATTGTGTTTCTGTTCTCTTTTTTGTTCCTGTGAGAACCTTTGATCATCTTTGAGAAGTTTGCAGTAGTATTAATTAAGGAGGATCTAATGCCTGGTTTTTAATCTCTTTTAGGTCACTTGTAGCTAACCTTGCTGCTGCTAATTGCTACAAGAAGGAAAAGCATCTTGATTTGGAGAAGAACTGGAAGTTGGTGGAAAAGGCCAAAGTTTATTACATAGCAGTAAGTTCAGCTTCTTCCAAATTATGAGTTTGAGTTACGGCATTAAGAGATGTAAGCAATGGCCATGCCTATTGCATGGATTTATGATGATTTCTTTTAATCATGAAAGAAAATGTCTGCTACAATTTCATCATAGAACAATTTCTTTAAATTTAAATATTTAACAGTCATTTGGTTGTGTGCTTTCTTAAATTAGTGGGAAAAATTGTAACAACTAAATATTTTCAGAGCTTTTGTAGTCGTGCATCAAATTTACATTTCACATTTTCTTGTAAATTGTTGTGAAAGATGCACAAATGATGTAGAAAAACACTATTAGCATAATTATTCACTGCAAACAGTTTGAGCTTATTTGTGTGAACAATCTTAATTGCTATTTATTCCATAGTAATTACTATGGCACCTTTATAACTCAATATTTCAGAAACAGTGATTGTGATAAACCTCTTGAATTTGAATGGTGGTGTAAACTGATTTCAATGATGAAATCTTATTTCTGAAATAGAGATTTTTGAGTATAGGATATAAGTAAATTCAAAATACTTATTTATTTGCCATTCTAGAATGAATCAAGCCAGCTTACTGCATTTGTTTAAATTACATCTTGCGTAAACAGAACAGTGGATTTGTTTTCATTTGGCTCTCAAGTTGATACGATTGACCAAAATTAGCAAATGTAAAACATCTATGACAGATTAAAACCTCGTAATGTGCATGTAATATATGGATTCTGTATGACAGCTGCTTCCATTCCGCTACCTGAGCTATGTGGGAACAGCTGGTAAGAAGTGTAAAAAATTGATTATCCAAGAGGAACAAGTTCATTGAAAATGCAGTTATTTCTTTTAGCTAGTGTTAATGTCTCCTACAGCCTGTTAGTGTGCACTGCTGTAGGCTGTACATGGTTGTTATTGATTCTTGTGTATGGCCAAGACTGCCCCTTTATAAACTGTCAAAAAACACTTATAACCTTCTCAGTATACAGGGAAAATACATCCTGCTGCTGTTGCCATGTGTGCTGCAGTTTAAAAAAAAAAAAAATGCATAAATACTTTGTCTACTCATTTTTAATTTTTGTTTCTGAAGTGTCCTATGTCTATTTTCGGTAACTGTACCTCACCCTGTTCCAAGTGCCATGCTTAAGAATTAATGCTATCAGGTAAAATATACTGGAAATCTAAAAGTACAGTTAAACGTAAAAAAACAGCAATGTTGAATGCTACCTGAAGAAATGTTAGTGTGCTGCCCGAAGCTTTTATTTACTTTTTATTATTGTCTTTATATTTAATTGCTACACAAATTCCCAATATATGAGTTAGAAAAATTAAACTCAGTGGAGATGCTTTAGGAGAAGCGGGAAAAATTGCACAGAGTGGAAATAGGTTGTTTCATTTTTTCCCCTTAAGGTATAGCCTTGGTCTTATTTTAGTTCCAAAGCCAGTCTTCTGTATTCCGTCAATTTGGTCCCTTTAATTTTAACTCAATAATGCTTTATGCTGACTTTTGTATGTATAACAAGTGCTTTGTGTTTTGTTTTTGTTTTTTTTGTGTGTGTGTGTGATATCCTTCCTGCCTTTTGACCAAGAGATATAGAATTATTGTATTAGATGGGAAATAAAATCCAGAATGTGAAGGTATTAGTGGATAAATAACACCGAAGTGCTAATATATAAAGTATTTGCTGAATGGGCTTCATATTAAGAAAACATCTGCTTGCAAGAGGTTATCTCAAGAACCAGTTTCACACCAGTAGCAATTGCAGTCGAGTCTAGGTTCATTTAAGAGATTTCTAGGACAGTGCTATCACTTCAAATTACAGATTGCACATGTGCCTTAAGTTAAATAAAGGAGACAACATGTAGAGTTGAACATACTTTTTTTTTCTTTAACTTCTTTACTCACAAGTTTGTAGTGGTCGATGGGATTAAACAAATCCACATCGTGAACAATTAGCACTCCTGCTGCTCTTTCAGTCATTAATTTGCTTACTGTTGTGTCTGTCTTCACTTGAGTCCTGTTACCTCTTTTGGCTCTGCACTGTGCTTACATTGCTTTTTATTTCTGTCTTTCTATCCAAACATCATCTATTTCCTGGATTGCATTACCGTATGTGTTAGTAACAGATAATTTTTCTGGAAATCCTTGTTCTGAGATTATCAAATAATCTATTTTCTTGGCAGAGTAGGCTGGTTACTGCTTTAGGACAGGTCTGTGATATCCTGTGGTCATCTGTATGTGCTTGCTAGGATAGATAATATGCTTTTCAATGCAGCAGTCAGCAGAATGGCCCTCAGATGAAACTTAGCTCTGAAATGTAATCAATTCACAGAGGGAGTAGGTACAAAGGAAAAGATAGTGAACCCATGACAGAACCCCTGAAGACAACTTCTGTTACCATGAATGAACACAATACCTTTATTTTTGCCATCTGGTAATCGGATCTGGCAGACAAATTGGAGAAAGACAGCAAAGAATAGAACCCTGTAAATCACAGATAGAAGCAAAATGCAGAAAGGCTGCCCCAGCTTACATGAAACAGTAAACTTTCAGTGTTTTTTAATCCCTTAGAAGTAAGTGCTCAGTGTTGTATCTTTTAAGGTAGATAATGTGTACTGTCAAACTCCATGTGATTTCTTTCCCTTCTCCAGATATTATTCATATACTTGCAGTAATTTCTGCCATTGACATTGTATCTTCTGGTCTGTCAAATTCATTTCGTTGTGGATCAGCTGGTTGTACTGCTGGTGCCTGATTAGAATTCACTACTAGGCCTAGAAAATCTCTCTTCCTCAGACATTTCCCTTATTTCTGAATAAGTTGAGAGTTATGATAGCACTAAGCTTTGTTGTTCTGTTTCTGAAATTGTGAACGGGACACAGCCTGACATGAAAATAATCTCAAGTTGTGCTTTGTGTGTGATTTTTATATAAATAAATAAATTTCATGGTAAGAGTTACCTAAGAGAGCAGAAAAACTGAGGGGAATTTTAGTTGTCTTTTGACTCCAATTAGCACCTCTGTGTTAGTAAGAAATTTGGCACTTGTCATTTCATTACAGGAAGAAAATGGAAAAGGGAAAAATGCCTTACTCTATTAAAAGCTGCAGTTAACCTTGTGAAATGTTTTCAGTGACAACTGATACGGCCTTATTACGCAGACGACTGAATTTTGACTTTCTGTCTGTATTTGAGCCCTACTGCTGTAAATGCAGTGCTGCCCAGATGTATTTTTCTCTTATTCCAATTAGTCATCCTTACTTCTCCCAGTTATTCTGCTTTCCTCAAAACTGCATTCATTTAATACTTGCACGTGAAGGTGTTAGATGAGTGAAACACTCCCAGTGGCTGCTGAAGTATTATTTACAGTGCTGAGGTAACAAGTGTGTTCACTAAACGCATGAAGTAGCAGCGTTGCCTGCAGTTAGGTTTCCAGTCTATGGATTTCTGCAGAAACTTGAGTGCTAACTTGGGATGGGTCAGTTTATGGAGCTCCGCCCAAATCAGATTTTTACAGGGAACCAACCAGATTGTCCATTGGTTAAAAAAAATAATAATAATAAAAAAAAAAACCTTGGGATTTTTTTGTACAAAGTAAAATTAGTTTTTGGTTATAGACTGTCTTTGAATCTGTGTTTGGTAGCTATAGTTTATGTACTAAGAAGCTGGTGTTCATATATATTTTACACATGATGCACCTCCAAGGATTTTTTGGTAGTATTTATGTACACTTTGATATGGCTATGACATTGCTCATGTTCATACTCATCTGAGTTCATGAAAGGGTCTTGGGACCATTCCTTCACTTTATTGTTTGCACTATGTTTCACTTTTGCATTTACATTGCCTGAAAATTACAGTTTCTGCTCTAGCTGTTGTAGCTAGGGACTAGATGAGCAATTAAACTTTTTTGTAGTCCTAAGACTTATTTCTGTGTTGAGTTTTGGGCTGCTCTCTTTTCATATTGTCATACAATATTTTACTCAGAGAAGGCAATGCTTTCATTCAGTCGTCTTTGTGTGGGCTGTTGCTATTTCACAATCTGTAGAAGTTTAAACCATCGTTTTTTTCTACTTTGTGTAGCAAATAATTGAAATTTCTCAATAGTGATATCCTTCAATTGCACTGCACTGCGTATAAAACGTTGTAATACCAGTTAGATTTGTTTGCCTGCAGTTAAATTACATCCACTACCTTCAGCATCTCTTTTGTATTTTCAGAATTAATGACAAGTGTAGTTTAATTTGATGTTAATGATAGTTCTGATCAAGACCATGTATTCTGGTCTTAGGCTGTGTTTCAAGTAGGGAATATTAGGTATTGCAACATGTGATAATGAACTCAGTGTAGCACTGCTGGAGGACAAGTTTTTTAAACCTCCAAGCACCCTGGTATGTTTCAGCAAATACTGTGGTATTTTTATATTTATTTTCTTTTAATACCTAAGTGCTTATCTAAGCAGAGAGATACTGTGGTGGTGTAGTGGGCTTGATGGCAGAATTATCTGGTTTCAACATGAGTCTGTCAAAACATAAGCTTGATGTCAGCAATGTGTAGCAAAGCTTTAATAACATTTTACTGTATTTTACATGGGTTTTGGCTATTCTACTCGAGAAAAAATACTGATTATTATAACAATGTAGGTATAAATGAAATTTCTTTTGTGCTGTCTCCTCCTTTCAGAGGCATGTTCAGTGAAGGCATTTTTATTGTAATTTACTGCTATGATGAGTATGATAATTTACAACAGATTGTGATAGTTTGTTTTTTTTTCTTTGAGATATGCTGGGTCTGTGTGTGCATCATGGGAAATGGGGAAGACAGGCAGTGGTAGGATCCCCTGAAAAGTTATTTGTTTAACTCCACAATAGCTTTTTTCTTTCTCTTTTTCTTTTCTGTGTTTTTGTTTTGTTTTGTTTTGTTTTTTTTGTTTTGTTTGTTTTGTTTTTGTTTTTACCATTGATAACTTTTGCTGTAGTGCCCTGGCATCAGAATGCATGTTATTTCACATGCAAAACTATTTCTCACAATAATGAATAGGTTTTATGGCCAGGAAAATGCAGTTCTCTGAATGTCTTACTTTGTGGTGAGACAAAGCTGCAGCTAGCAAGTTAGTTGTGGCATAATTTACTGGCATCAGGTATCTGCCTTCCTGAAAGCCACCATCTTGAGGAATTGTGTTTGCTGGGAGTTACAGACGAAGAATGACAAATTTAGGAAGATAAATTGATAAGATTCTCTATCTAAGCAGGAAGTAAATCTGCGATTTTCTTTCTTCCAAAACATATATGAGGAAGAAAATAATTTCTCTTGTGTAAGTACAGAAATTTCCAGGTTTTAGTTACTGATCTAAATGAAAAAAGCAACAAAACCTTTGTTTCCCTACTGGTGATAGTTTGGACATTCTGTGATGTATTTAGAGTATGATGTGCCTTATACTACCATTTCAGGTATGACTGCTCATGTGTGGGTGCTTTTGTCAGTGTTTTCTCAAGTAACTTAGGAAGAAAACTGAATTCAAAAAATGATTTTTGTATTTTGCATACCTCTTCAAAATGTCATTGCTTTAAGATGGACATATGTACTTCATGGAGAGTATGCATCATGAACTTTTAAGACAAATTGTACTTCCTTTCTGTGTAATTGAAAATTAATGAGAATCTGTTTAACATAGTAAAAATATTTATTTCTGGATGTTCACCTCTGTTACTAATTACATTTATTTATATGAAGAATAAATGTTTCATCTCCTGTCATTCTTCTCCTACCCCAGTAGCCTTTAAATTGCAGATAAACTTCTTCAGCACAGTAATTAGTGACGCTCAGTCACTGCTCCTTTTATCATGTGATTTTATTTTTTTTTTTTAGAAGAATACATTATTAGAGCACTTACACAGCCAGCCCTGCTGCAACAGCCAGGCGGCAATAGCAGTGCCATTTTTCACAAAGAAAATGTTGAACAGGAGCCAAACGTTTGGTGGCAGAGTCTGTTGCTAGGAAATCAAGTTCCTGAGGCGATTAATGACAAAGCAAGCAGTAACAAGAAGGCAGAATTACAGATTTAAAAGAGAGGGAGAAAAAAAGTGGTTGGTGTTATAATTACCCAAAGAAATTCGTACTCATTAAATTGGCTGTTTTTATGATTGACTTTAATTGGAGGTTAGTTCAGATATTTAGCTCCTTTCCCACCCCTTTAAACACACACATGCACATAATCTGTAGAACTGCAGACTTGTTTTTCTAAGCATTGAGAGGAGCTTGCCCTGTAATTTGATCCCCACTGACAGATGCATTTTCTATGCTGCCATTTTGAATTAACCTATTGTGCAACAATTTTCCTTAGCTCTGTTGAATAAAACATCAAGTCTTATTACCTCAGATGGATTTGATAGAGTAAAAGAATGTACTTCTAGCTGAAGTAGACTATTTGCAATGAGTTCAGTGATTTGAACTCTGCCAACAAGCCCCAATAATTTGTGATGTATACTTAAAGAACGAAGGAGAGAAGAGCCACGTGGGGGGTCTTTTGGGCTGTATGAAGTTGAAATGCAAACCTCGCAGTAATATTGTTGTTTGTGCTGAGGTTATTCCCTGAGATCAAACCATTTTAGGTGAAGCGTGTTAACTAAGATTTCTCCTATTAATCAGATCTGTTTTGAACTGGAGCTTCTCTTGCTCCTGGTTGTTATCCAAGCTGTCAGGCTACTGGGGGAGTAGGGAAATAAAAATCAATTCCTTTCCCCCCAAACCGTAATGGGTGGATTTTCCCTATGAGACTCCTTTTGTGAAATTTTCCCACCTGAAGTTGAATAAATGATATTTTAGGATAATTTTTAGTTCCAAATGATGTATACGTTTTGTGGTGAGGGAAGAGCAGGCTTTCACCTCATGCAGTTTTCTCCCCAATTAGAAATATTTACCCGGTTGATTCAACAAAATTTTGGCACAGGGATGAGGAGGAGCCTGACCCTGACATTTAAATCCTGTCATGTTTCATCGATCACTTTCGAGACAATATTCCCTACTTGCAGCTAGTGATAAACAAGGAAATATCCTTTTACAGCACCTGTAAGTGAACATACAGAAGCTGAACTGTAAAAGCTAAATAATGCCACTGCTCTACAAATTCCTAATCAAACAGCGAAACAAAAGAGCTGTGCATATTCCATCCAGCAATGCACACATTACTAATCAGATGCCAATGCCAAGCTGTCTGCTTTGTTAAATACCCAGGTTCCCTGAGGCAAGAAGACAGCTGCTATAACTACTATGAAATTTGGTAGCTCAATCTATTTTTGCTACCCTTGGGCTATCAAGCTACTGTTAATTCAGACCACCCGAATTGGTACACTTTAGGGATTTTTTTCAAAGTGTTTGTAATTAAAATGATAAAACATCATTATTGCGCTGAAGATGTTGTGTGTGCTTTGCATTTGACAGATACCTACAGAGATAAACCCAGCGTGTAATTTTCATTGACATAATGCTTGTGATTGCATTAGCCTTTTAAAAGTATATTGCTTTTTAGGGAAAAAATAAAGGGGGAGGGCATGCTTTTACTCCATTAGCAGGATTTGTAAATCTGCTGAAACACAGACTCAGGCTCTTGGTGGTGCCTGGCAGGGTGGTGCAGTGGTGTGGGCAACCGTGCCAGCTCTGCTGCTGTGGGCAGGGTCCTGCCAGCTCCCCAGTGAGTGCCTGTAGGAACACCCAGCCTCCTGTGTATGTGGTCTAGGCAGGCTTAACACGCTATTTAAATGTAAATGTAAAAGGGAAACCTTCAGACTCAAAGGGGTGAGGTGAGCCAATTTGAGGGGAGATCTTTACTGGAGGTCCTCTTGCATGTCAGTCTTTATTAGGTGCCATCTTTACAAGAGCACAAGAATTTTGTCCTTTACCATGTCAGCTTTGTTAGAGCAAAATCTCAAAACTAAAGCACCAGCAAATCTAGGAGTAGAAGCTCTGAATGAAGCAGCTGGTTCTGTCATGAATTATTCTTGTTTTCATTATTTCTGTGGTAAGGTTGAAGAAAAATTATCTATTTAAGACTGTTCTACACAGTTAAGACTAAACTGTGGGCAACTGTTGCTTGTTTTGATTGCTGCCTTCCAAAATTTATAAGTTGGTCATTATCACTCTGTATACCACTGATAGAAGTCTTAGGATTCCACCCTCCTTCCAAAGGAGATGGTTACTTTAGCACATGGGCATATCATGGCTGCATAACCCCAGAGCGTGTGTTCTTTGTGTGTCTATCATCAACTGCCACGTGAAAAACACCTGTAAACCGGCAGTTGTGTTCTTTTACATGAAGAGAATGCTTTTGTGTGTGAAAAGCGTGTGCACATGTGCAACTTGAGAGCTGAGCTAAACTATTTAAGGTAGCCTACTACTTGACCTGAACCTGAAATTGCAGTTTCATTTAGCATTTCCATGTGTAATAGCAGTAGTGCTGTTGTTTAAACAAAAACTTTTTTTTTACATGGAGTAATGATTAATGATTTTTTGATAAAAGGGAAGGAAAACAAAAATTCATCCTAGAAATGGGGAGAAATACAGACAACATATTTCCAGTTGATTTTCAATGATGTTCAATATTTGTAGAAGCCCATTATCATTTACATTGCAGTTTTAGGCTGTGATGTATTTTCTTTACTTTGAAAAGAGTGTACCAAACTGATCACACGTGTGCTTGTTATTTCTGAGGCAGCAGCTTTTGCACTGAAATTTTAGAAACTTAAGAATTTGTAGGATGAGATAATTCATATATTGTTTCTCTTTAGCTCACAAACTGAAACATACAGAGTGGCTTTCATCTACACTGTGGATTAAAGGTGTTTTAAAATAGCGGGGGTCACAAGCAGGATAGAAACCTGAAGTCTCTTCTTTGATTCCATAAATAACAATCACCTTAAAAAGTAAGAATATTTTTACAGCGTAGTTTATCTATATGCTAAGTATTTGTATCAAGTACATTTTCAGATACCACGTAGTGTGTGGCATCTGTGTACTGGGGAAAGGAAAGCTATTCCCCAAAATACTTTTATTCTGGTTTTCAGTGATCCATGTGAAGCAGAAGTTGATAGCTTGACTTTAAGGTTGGGCTTTCTAAAACCTTGTAGTAGATTCTTTTGCTCTTTAAGAGGCAGAAGGGCTGAGTCTGGACAGTCTCATTTGTTTTCAGGTTCGTTTGAAAAAGTAATTGACTGTTTTCAGCATTTGAAAGAAACTCCAAGTCGTAAGATAAATCCTGGAATGGCCTTTGTGCAAAGAAGGAAAAAGACCTGTCCGATTTCTTAGAGGAGATCTGCTGTTGTTGAGATATTTGTGGTGTTTGAGTTGTTGGTAATTTTTTTTAATTATTTTTAAAGAATGGACCCATAAAGAAAGGGCTGATGAGATTGTGGTGTGGCTTTAATCCTTTTAGTTGTTGGTGTAATGCTCAGTCAGCAGTGTACTGCATCACCTGTGGTTCAGGCTGAGTTAATACAAAGAAAAAATATCTTTTTTTATTTTCTTTTTTTTTTTCTTGCTTTAAATAAACTTAAGGAGATATTAAGTTCTGTGAATGAGTAATAAGTGGTATTTCAAATCAACTTTGTAAAACATTTGTACAAATAGAGGTAGATCATCATGGTAGTAGATGTAGCCTGATAATCCTTGCTAAGGTTTGACTTAACCAAAAACTTAGAGCATTTGAATTTTGTCCACAGAAGGATTTTGCTGATGGAGATGCTGTGGAAAAGCATCCAGGGGATATACACTCGTCTCTGGCATAAGCACCCTGATATAGTGATGTTTTTTATCAGCTTCTGTACCAGGGGAATTGTTCTCATTTTTCCAGTTCAGTGTGCTAACACCATAGCATTCGTTGTATAGGCTGTTTTGGTTAGGGACAATATTTTTAAAATTTGTTTCTAAATAATGCAATTATTCTGGCATAATTGTTTAATAAATACTGCTCCATAATATTCACCATAAAGATAAATATACCTTTAACTTTGTGGTACAAAGATACAGCAAAGTCCTTTGTAAATCACGAGTTTTTCTACAGACCTTGAAGATCTGTAGATCTTCCTTGTTATTTGTTCTTATTCCAAAGTTACTGAAACTGTGTTACACAATTCTACTTTTTTTCCCTACTATGGTGTTACCAGATGCAATATAACAGTACTTCCCTGCAAATTTGAAAATGGCGGAGAACAGAAGTTAACAGTATTTATCATGAAATATGCCAAAGCATATGCCTCTGAACATGTCTTTTTAGGACCATATGGAATATAATTGATGCTGAACAACAGTAAGGTGTTTTGCGAAAAGTAGAGGCTAAGCATTATAAAGAGTCATAAAATCAGAGAGACAAATATAAGTAAAGGAGGGATGTGATGATTCTTTTTACCTCTTGCTCTCTCTACATAACCTGAAGTGAAACGTCACAATATTTTTATTATTGGATTTCGATTTGTAGTAGGGTTAAGATTAAGGTATTCAGCAGAACAATGGCATGTAGATAATGGTCATGGAAGATGATGTGAGTACTTGGAGGGATGCAGAAGTAATGTTGTTTATCATTGAGCGCACCTGGAGTATTGACATTTATAGCCTTGCTCACTGTCATTGGCAGTCTTTGTATATGTAGCTCTTAAGGCACTTGATTACAGAATGTTAAGGTAAGACTGAATTTCATACTTAAATATCAATTCCCCTGTCCTTTGAACACTGGAGCCAAAAGTTAAGAGATTTTATTCATATACTTAAGATAGATCTTTCCAAGGGACAATTTAGGCTTAATAGTATTGATTTCATTCATCAATTGAATTTTAACTGTAGCTGAATATAGGAAAAAAATGTGATTATATGAAGGATTCATTTTGCTTTGAAGAAAAAAAGGGAAATTTTCAGTGAGTATATATAAAGGATAGCAAGTATTCATTCCCCAGACCCAGTGCGGTCTCTAAGTGCTTCTTTATGCTGCTGAGAATGGGCTGAAGAGAGATTCTGCTGAGGGCTGTAGATTCTTATCTGCCTAATTGAGCCATCATTTGTTGACATGATGAGGGAAATCATATGATCTCCCTTTAATGCATTGCTCAGTAACAGCAGGAGTGTAAAATGTAGTTCATGGAAGACTAACAGAAAATGTTTAAGTTTTTAAAGTGGACTTCTATACAGAGCACTGTGAGATTTGTACTGCAGCAGAATCTACTGCTTGAATGTTTGGATGGTGAATATGTTAAATACAAATATCAGTTTTTAATTATTTTGAAAATATTGAGTTTTTTCTACTACAAAGACCCCAAACTTTCGGAATCTGAGTTTAATAAATTCTTAGTTTTAGATTAGATCATATCAGTATGATCATGAAACTGTCGGTAGAATCGAAATTGGTGCGAAAGCATCAATATAATAATCAGGCCAAATGCAGAGTTGTTATCAAGTGTTGTGAAGCAGTGAAACAAAGAGCAGAAAACATTCAGTATTATAACTTAGATAAGTTTCAGAAAAGGGTGTTAAAAAAAAAAAGCAACCCGTAATTGGAGGCACATTCTCAACTTTATTACTATGTTCTCTAGTTTTACTGTATTAAGCTTCAGTCATAATCCTTAACCCAATTTCCTGTTCTGTAGAATGTAGAACTACAGGCATACTGTTGTCCTTGGAGATGTTTATTTCCTGGAGTGTTAAGTTGAATTGATCTCATTTCTAGGAAGAATTAATTTCAATTTTGTTTTTGAAATAAGTGATGACTAGCTGCTGTGCTGATGAAATGCTATCCTAGTTTGGAAGGTAACGGTACACTTTAGAGTGATATGTAGAAATAGTGCAGCTAAGGAGCACGAGACTGGGGGCCGGTTTGTCAACTAATAGTCTGATCATGTCTGCTAATTTTTTTATTACTAGTGATTGTTCAACGTTGGCCTGAGAAAAATGAGCATAAGAGTACTTGATTGTTCCTGCAACTGCCTGTAAGAGGTGTTGTAGGACATTGGTGTCTAACCTTTTAGCTTGTCTGTGCCACACTGAGTGAAGAGGAATCGACTTGGACTGCATACAAAATGCATCATATAGTTATTGAAAAGGTGTTGTTACATATATACAATACATGTTTTTTATTACAACCTTAAAAAAAAAGAGAGTAACAAAAACATAAACCTAAGTGGGATATTTGACCTTGACATGTCATTGTCTGGTTCAGTGGAAGAGGTTGCAATTCTTAGTGAGTTCTCAAGGTGCTCATTAGAGATTTTTTAATCTAATTTTACTCTTTATTTCATCTTTTAAAACAGTTGTTTGCAAATGTACACGTTTCTATTGCACTTGTCAAGTGTCACAAGAGCACATGATGTGTGATACATGCAGATTTTAATTTGACTGAGTGCATGTGGTAGGCCCAAGAGGTGAAGTCAGCACTGCACTAATGCCCTCTCATCCACTGTGTTCTGCTGTTGCAGTCTGTGCTCAAGCTACATCCAATTGTCTCGTGAAAAATACCACTAAAAATGATGTTAAAGTAATGGTAAATGTTTACAATCTTCTGAGGCCTCATTACTAGCTGTTCAGAGCCACATGTGGCCTACAGGTTGGGCACTCCTGCTGTAGACTAAAAAGTAGTTGGCAGCTGGAAGAGTATTGTATTTGCTTCTCTTGCTTTACTCTTGCCTGACCATCCTCTTGTGGCTGCTTTTGGGATGAGATACTCAACTTTGAGAATTTTGGATCTGATAATTTACTGTTGCAGTTTTTAAATTTAAAAGATTCATACCTTGTTCCCCACATCCTTGATTTTGATCTATTGAGACAGGAAAAGTGAGAACGAGGTTAAGTAAGGCAAAAATGTTAGAGATGAAAAAGTAAAGTGTAAATTTTACAATACATGTCAGGAAAAAATGCTCTTGGGCGTATTGTTACATTGTCTGTATCTGTTTTATGTAACAAGAATACACATACTTTGATTATGCATTTCCAGAAAAACTGTAATAATGTAAGTACAAATACAGTAAAGTACTGCTCAAACACCTGTGGACCAAGGCAGAACATTTACTGTGTTTTTCCGTGTTCAAGCTATTGATTTTCTCTTTGAAAACAGTTTTGTTAGTAAGTGTCTTAAGTATGTTTTATTAACTAGGAAGACACAACAGTTAATACCTGCCTGGACAGCAGAACTTTTAATTCTGACTGTAGAGTGTATTATGTAAGAGGGAAATTCATGGGTGGATTTAGACTTGCATATATAGAAGGCAGCACCTAGTGTGCCACCTGGGACATGGAATTCCATTTTTTTAATCTGAAGGCTGTAAATGGTTATAACAACTAAAAAGTCAGAATTGAATCACAGACGGTATTTATTTAACCTGGAGTTTAAGTCATCCTTGAATCCTCTTGTTTCCCCATTTGAGCGAGTAATTCATGCCACTTGACAGAATGTGGGATATTTTGGTGCTTGAGTGTTTTATTGTTTGGAAGGAAGGACAATGTCACACCTCCTCCCATTCTCCTCTTTTCAGCCAGTTTAGATCAGAGACTAGGAAACCTTGGATTTTGCTCTTCCTTACTCCTCATAATGTAGATATGTTAATACATAAGCAACTGATGCTCCAAGAGGTCATTTACTCCTTTTCCTAGCAGTACTTGAGCAATATTGCTATAACCAGTAACAGTTTGTTCTTAAAATCTAAATTTTGCCATAATCTTGTTTTCTATTCTCATTATAACATATATGTTGTAACACAAAGAGTGGACACATTTTATTGTGAATTAATGCTACTTCGCATTGAATCACTTTTAGAAAACTGTATTGTCCTATTGTTACAAGTCAGCTAAATTTTTAGTTGTTACAATCTTAATAGTAGGTAGGTTTTAGTTTTAAGAGAAAGTACAGAACTATTTCCCTACTCATGGGTAGTGCTTCCACAGGTAGCTGAAAGACTGTTAAGTGAGAAAAAAACAAGTTCTTAACAGCATTGAATGTATGTGCCCTTTAGTTAGCATGTGTATTCTTGTTTTTGCCAGTTCAAATTGTCCAATGGCAATATATTTCTGGTTTTAGTATAGCAAGAAAAGAGATTGAGATAATAAGAACCTTTACTGGGTGGCATAACTGCAGACGAAAAAATCACTGCTGCAGACTGACTCATCTATACTAGAAGAGCAACAGTAGCCCACAGCTAAGTAAAAACAATAATCAGTTGTGCTGTAGGTACACTTTATATATGCCTTAATTATTTTGATTGAAGTAAGATGGAATACTTAATATGACCTCACTAAACTAAAAATTAGGATTATGAATTAAGCAAAGCCTTCAATACAACTGTCTACAGATTTTGAGCTAAATCTACAATCTGTTTATAGTCCCTTCAAGTTGAAGAGCTCTGGCTAAGTAGGGAAGTTTTCATGAAATGCATAAAGTGCGTTAGCTATAAATTCTACAAGAGCAGTGTTTGCTTTGGAGTTCTGTTTGCCTTCACTGATAAGTTTGCCTAGCAATACTCAGAAATAATGATTGCCCTGAAATGGATAATGGTTCAAAAATAAGCCTTGTGCAAATTAGAAGAAGTTAATATTTGCCTGGTATGACAAATGAGTAAGAAGTTTCAGAGCGGGCATAAAAGCAGTTCTCAAATTAAACTCTCTTGATAAAAAGAATGAAAAGCTTTTCGAAATCCTCTGAAACACTGTGTGTTCATCCTCCATGTCAGTAGTTGTTGTTGCCAGAAGAACCACAATGTTTGAGAACATATTATTATGATCTCCCCGGTTCTACCCAGATGTTAAGGATTATTATTAATGACTCACTTTGCCTTGTAATTGCCATAGTTTGCTCGTTATAAAAACCTCTGATGAGAAGATTGTTTTCCGGAATTTCTCAGTATGCTGTTTTATACTTCATAATTTGTTTATTTTCTAAAAGCTCTTTGCTTCTAATGTCTAGTATCAACTATTTGGTTTTCTTTTTCTTGTCTGAAATGTGTTAGATAAATTCACCATGTGTCCTTTTTTGTCTTTATTTTGTTTGATGTAGCTTTGTTTGGCGTAAATTTTCAAACAATTGAATGCCTCTGACCTCAAATACTGTACTTTTTGGTAATAAGATGCAGGGAAAAAAATAGATTGTGTTCTTCTATCAACTTTGACTTGTCGTTCTAATGTAGTAGTTACCATTCTAGCAGTAAAATCTTGGGTTTTGAGTGTATGTAAGCAGAGGACTTTGGCTGCAGAGGCTGTTGGTTTAGTCTACAGATATCCTTTTAAAAATGTCCTTAGACCTTAGCCACCTTCCTGACAATGCTCTCCATACTTTTATTTTACTGTTTCATTTACTTGTGCCATACAGAGGATTTCTGTTGCTTACTCTCAGTTCATGTGAAATAAAATAAGAATGATATCATTCTCAGACCCACTCCTGCTGCAGGGCTCTGTGGCTTGCTGTCACATGGTTGTTAGGCCTTTTAAACTTGAGTCATGGACTTCATAGATCATCTAAAAAGCACTGGTATAATCTGCAACTGTTGTCATACATAGGAGGTGTGACTTTTTTTCTCAGTGTGGGAGGAAATTAAATGAGGAAGAGGGCAAAGAGCATTTTATAAAGGAGCTTAGTGCACTGTACTTAATACTACTTGTGTTTTTATTCAACATACTTACGATACTTCGTCAGGATGTGGGATACCCCATTTGGTCTACAGTGTGGTTTTCCTGAAAGGATAGCATTGGTTAAGCACAATAAAGCAAACAAATCATTTTCCCCAGACGTGTGTGGTTGAAGTTCAGTGACTGCTGGCTGAAAGACGCCCAGACTAGCAGTGCTTCACTTGCCTTGCGCTAATGTCAGTGCTTATGGTTGGTAGTTCAAATGTAGCAGTAAATCTAAATGTAATTTTTCTCCAGTTATGCTCGTATTTTTGTTACATACCTCACAGGTTGTTCTAAGAGATTATGTGCTGGTAAGACCACCCTATAAGTTAAGATCTTAATATTTGATGCATAGTGTTGCCTATACTGTAAACTTAGTAATTACAGTTTTGTTAATGTTTTATTGAACTGCCACATTCGTGAGGGTTATTTGAATTTTGAATATAAATGTTACACTAAGTTCTTCTTAAAATGATAGCTTGTCATCTGACTTCAGCAAGATAATCTTAAAGAAAGCAGCAGAAAAGGTAATTTAATTTCAGAAAACAAGTTTTCAGATACTAGCAAGTCAAATGCAAAATTAAGCATGCTTTCATGTTGCTTCTGTCAAAGTGGATTTAGATTTAGGGAACTTCCTATGTATTTAAGTGAATTCTTCCAATAAGTGGCATATGTAAGAAACACGAAGATAACCACTTACCTTCCTGTGAAATGCACAAGATATATTGCCATCGTTGTGGCTGATAGTGCAAGCATTTACACATGTTTATGGTTGGTTTGAAAGCAGGTGGGTAAGCTTACTTTCAGGGATGGCCATGCTACTCCAGCTGTGACATAGCAGGAATGTTGGCAGTTGTTTCTGACTGAATGAGAGTCGAGCTCCTTTTAGCAGTGATTTGTTTAGAAGTACTTGGTACTCTGATTGATCTTGGTAGTTTAATGTACTCTCCAAAATTATACTGAGTCTGTTTAATGCAACCATTCAGGCATGGGTTGAACCAAGGTATTGTCATTGATTTTCATTTCTAATCTAAAACCAAGAATTAACTTGATCTCCTCTACTTGCTTTAAATCAATGATGTTGATTAAACAAACTCCTTTTTACCTCTGCCTGTTGTGTCACTCACATTATAAGAGATATTTAAACCTGTAAAAATGGGATTTTGACACCAGTTGTTTTCTCAAAAAATATTTTTTTTTTCAAAAAGAGAAATACACAGGAGGAGTAAAGCAGTTCTGGAAAAAATAGGAGCAACTCTCACAATTATTTTGAAAGCAAGTAGGAAATCCTGCCTTTATAAAGGGAAATATATTTATTCTCAGCTTTCATTCATCTGTAGCTTGAGATCTTCCTTGGATTAAGAGAGTGTTCAAGGATTTTTGAGATTTATGGTTGTTGTTTTTTTTTTGACAAGCAAATGTGAATAATAATTTGTCAAGTGTCTGAAAATAGCGAGCATTTGTGATGTCTTGGTGTAATGAGTTACATACTTAAGTAATATATTTATTCATAAGTTTTTTTAATTTGCTGCCTGGAAGTTGATGCGTCATAGATCCCTGTTATGAGAGGCACAGTGTTCTCTGTTTCCTTGTGTTAGAAGCTAGGATTTTGCTCTGGAAATGTTGTGTTTAGATGAGGTGCTCAACATGAAATAAGCAGTGATGTGAGTGTAGAGTGCTCCCAACATCAATCTCATTAAGCAGGTAGGTTGTGAGTAAACATGTCCAACCTTGAAAGTGGAATGTGTTAATGTGCACAAAAGCTTTAGAGTCTTTAGGCTTGTCTGCATAAACTAGGAAATAGTGAGGAAAAGTGCAAGTAGGACTGTAAATTCATACTGTGGTAACTGCCCTACTGTTACATGAGCACTCTGCATGCCCACATCCCTGAAGGTGCTGCGGGATGTGCTTCATGCTGAAAATGTGGATGAGCTTCCAGAGTGACCTTTCTTGAGATTCCCTGGGAATTAATTCTGTGTTATTTATCTTTCAGCATAGTCAGGCTCAAATATAGCATGTGTGCATAGATCTCTGGTTTCTATTAGAAACTTTATCCTTCTTTGTTTTTACATGTATATTAAGCATCGCAGTTCTTTGTTTTGCTAGTAAAACTTGATTTTCACACCTTTGTGACATCCTTGACTCTAAATGGCATGGTCCCAACCTTCATGCTTGCTTTTCAGTGTCCATCTGCAGTCTTGGTGACCTGTCTGGCTCCCAGGAGCTGATTCCTGTATTTCAGATGAGGATTTATGATTGTAATTTATTCAGAATTATTTCCTAAACTGGATATATGATTTTCTTTTTTTTTTGTAGCTGCTAACTATGGATTTTTGTCAAGTAGGTAAACCATGACAGTACGTCATTTTCTCCTAGTTTGAGCCCAGTACTAAAACAGAAAGGCTTTCTTTACACATTTGAATGGGAATAGAAGAGCTAAGGTAGAATTATATAAATTTATAGTAATGGAGAATTAGAGGTTATGGGGGGGATAAAAGCTAGATTTATGAAGGATAAAGGCAAAAGGAATAAAACAATTGATAGCATGAGAGAATGTAATGTGAAATAAAAATTAAAAAAATGCATCCATGAAAATAGCCAGTGATCAGCAGTAACGCTATTGATACCTCAATTTTTTTTTCCTTTGAATTCTTACTCTCAGTACAAAGATCCTTTTCATGAATACTGAGTATATGTTCTCAGGGGAAAATCTGAAGAATTTTTATTCTTAAATTGAGTATTCCAGTTCTCTTCTTTTAAAACAAATATTTTCTGGAAGAGTAGACTCTCACAAAAGTGAATACCAATGTGGTATCCATGTGGGACAGAAAAGAATTGTTTGGGCTCACTCAAGTGAAGTCTTCCACCTCTTTTGTAACCAATGCAGACACCAGTAGATGAATGAGAGTTACAGCTGGTGCCTGTCATGATCACGTTCTGCGTATGGATCCTGTCTTATTCTAGACTTGATATATTGCAAAAACTGAAGTAATAAACTTCCCAGTGAAAGAATCAAGAAGTAGGTAAACCTGCTTCTTGAAATGCCTCTCTCTATTAAATTGAGAATTTGGAGTTTAGGGGAGAGCATTGTCTGTGGCAGTTTTTTGTTTGTTTGTTTATGGAAAAAGACTGAAGTGTTTGCTGTATTTCTGGTGAGTGTAGGTGGAAGAAGGCAACATTGTGTTAGACACTTGCAAACAGAGCAACATTCTGACAGGAGCAATGCTAATTTATAAAAATTTCCCTCATGTTGATAATTGATAAGTCCCAGGTCTCCCACTGAAGTTTCTGTGTGATGGATCCATTTCAGACAGGAGCTTAATTCTTTCTTAATTATGCTTTTGACTCTGATAAAAACAGATTAATAGATTCCTGACGCTTGCCTTTTAGCCTCGCACATCTTTCGTTCATGTTTTTTCATACAGAAGATCCAAATGGTTCTTCATTCAAGTGCATGTGTGGCATGTATGATCTCAGTATTCTCGTATGTTGTCGTCATCCTGCAGCAAGATCTGTTTCTGGGCTGGGAAAATAAATGAAAAACTAACACGTGTCTGGGAATGAAAGGAAGTCCTATTGAAGTTGAAATACAGTGCAAAACTATGTCTAACTTTGTAGAGAATTCAATGGAAACCTGACACAGTGTACTAAAGGAAGCGTGCTTGTCTACAACCCAATATTGAATATTTATTTGTAGAACTAGATACGAGGTCTGAGGTTACACATCTCTTTCATTAAGCAAAACAAATCCTTTCCTCCAAAAAATGGGAATGAATAATAATAAGAAAATAGACTGTTTAAGAATTTTTTTTTTTTTTTTTTTGTAATGAAAGTGCTGCTGGAAAGAGCTAAAGCCATTACATAGTATTCTGGTTATTTTCATTTTATCCAGAAGTCCCACATCATTCCTTGTTGAGATATACCTCACATAACACTTCATTAATTTAACACTATCTTCCTCTAGTTAAAAGTTCCTTCTCCCAATAAAATTAAGTTGGAAATTTTAAAGTAAGCATCTTCAGTCCCATAAAAGAAAGATATTGTAAATGTAACAAGGCATGGAACTACTGGTGTTACTGAATGTGTGCACACATAGGCACATGTATACAAGTCACTTACTGAAGGATACTCTCATGCAGTTACATTAAAGCCTGGTGATTTCTTCACAAATA
Source organism: Odontophorus gujanensis (assembly GCA_013399175.1). Taxonomy (NCBI): domain Eukaryota; kingdom Metazoa; phylum Chordata; class Aves; order Galliformes; family Odontophoridae; genus Odontophorus; species Odontophorus gujanensis. The sequence continues at coordinate 91,018 of VXAB01013882.1, forward strand.
AGTCTCAACTCTAATAATGCTTCAAGGTAACTTTCAGTGTGCTATTAAGAAATGATTGTGGGGGAGAAAAAAAGCAACAACAAATGGGAGGCATTTTTAACAAGTAGAATGTCAAGAAATACTGAGAAAATCAAAAACTCTAAAGTACTTTAAACTCATTCAAATAATCAAAAGAAGAAAAAAAAAAAAAACAAGTCCAGGTATAGAGAAGGTGGAATATAGTGATAGAGTGATTATTTCAATAGTTGTAAAACTAATTTAATAGACATTGTTGTGACATTTAGTAATCCTGTTCTTAAATATCTCATAAATACATGGTTTTAATACCATATTCTTGTTTCACAGACTACCTCCTGACTTGCATGACCTTGTCCATTGCTGTTGATAAATGGCTAATGGTGATGACTATGTTGAAAAATTGTTTTGTAGCTGAGAATTTACACTATCAAATAGTGTTACTGTGCTTTTTGTTGTGGTTTCCATGGAATTAAATAGGAGGCATTACTTTTGGAGTAAGCTATATACTTGCTGTGGTATCAGCTTGACTAAAGTCTGAAGTATTTTGAAAAATCCTGTAGTTACTTTTAATCTTTAGTCACATGAACGAATGAATACCTTTTTTCAGCTTATTGGCATCTTGCTGTTTAACCTGCTTGACAGTATTCTCTTTTGTTCAATATCAAAGTTTCTTATTCAAGCTGTGGAAAAAATTGGGAACATATGGCATGATGAAGGTATCTGCTGAAGAAATTTGCTAAGATGCTGTTCTGTGCCTTGTGTATTTCTCATTGTTTGTACTATGTTTGAAGACTCTAGATAGGCAAAGAATTGTGATGCAGATGAGCATTCTGTAGGGCTAGTCTAGAATATTGCATTTCATTGCTGCTAAGCTTGTTTGGTCTTCAGTTACTGTATGTTTCTGCCATACTATAAGTTGTTCAGAAAAACATACTTAATCCTGAAGAGTTGTAAGCAAAAGGAGCAAGAGTATAGCACAATTGCAGTCTTTCAAAAAATAAATAAAAAATACCTGTGAGATGCGTATTGTGAATAGATTCATATGTAGGAGAAGGTGGCCCTTAAGGTACAGTTAATAATGAAGAGATCTTAACATAGGCAGATTATACTATGTTTTAATTTTATTATTTTTTTCCTGAGCTCTTGTATTTCCCAGAGTCTGTGCGTACCATAAGGTCAAAGATGGAATTGTGTCCAGATAGCAGATAACTACTGTGACACTGGTCCCCTGCAGCGTGCAGTCTTCTATTACTAGAAGATCTAGTAGAATAATGCATGACCTTATAATTTGTGAAAACCTCTGTTAAAAATCTATAAGTTAAGAAAAGAGTCTGGTTTGTTTGGATCTCGAACAGTTAAAGAACTGCGTGCATCCTTCAGCTTCAAGCTGATCTGTTTCCTCCAAAAAAAAAGTGTAAATGTATGCTTTACACCATCCTGTCAGAAAATTTAGTTGATTGTATTACTTATGTACCCTTTTCACAGCAGTCTTTCACCTCATATTCATTTTTAGGGAACCTCTAGTTATTCCTACTGATAAAATTGATGCTTAGAGGTGAGTAGAGTATAGAGTGGCAGCTTGTGGAAAAAATGTGATCTTTGTAGGCTGGTGATTTGTGGATACCTAATGTGATTTGTGAAACCTAGATGTGAAGTTGACATTGAGAAACATCGTGCAGCTCACAGTACTTAGAACGAGAACTCTTACAAGCACATAGCCAGTCATCCCTTTGTACTGGTTTTTATATTTGTGCTGTTCAGTACATTTTCTTTCCTATTTACTGTTTCAAAATAAATGTTGCTTCATGATCAAGTTAAGAGTGCCTGGGCACAGGAATGAGCAATTAAACCCAAGCATCTTTACATTAGCAGTGTTATGGAGGTGAAGTCTGGAAAGTGAGATAGAAGTGCTTCCTTTCCTTCAAAAGTAGGAACACACTAAATAAAAGGCAGTAATGATTACACAAACTGTTAAGAGTGTCTGGCCCAATTAGGTGCAAGTGTTGACCTATTCAGAGCAACTCTTCAGAGGCAAATAGATTGAAATTGCATGTATTGCCTTCCTCAGGTTCTCTGACAGAAGGTTCTCGTTATTTAAATATTATTCAGTACTTGTAAAATTCACTAGGATAATTAGTCTTGATTTCTGTGTGATGTGGCATTCCATGCATTTACATGTCTACCAGGTTTAAAAATATATATATAGTGGTGAAAGAAGATAGTTCAGCGAGCCTTCCCCATCCTGGCAAACTTTGCAATGAATTCCCTTAAGTCTTCCTTTATAGTAATGTTTTGTATTGTACTTCAAGAAGGTTCTGTTACTGTAAAAGTGAAATCATTCTGAAAAGAATGTCTTATCTTTTATTGTAAAGCTATTTATATATAAAAGCATTAGTGAATTTGCCACTTGTCCATTTTCAGAGTTGAAATTCAATTTTAAGGCCCAGGGACAGCATTTTTCAGAGTTTGCAAAACTAATCCTTGAAAAATATTGTACATAAAATAGCAAGCTGTTTTGTATTTGCTAAAAGCTGAGAAAGTTATTACTTCAGCTTTTGCCAAGTAAGATGACTGAGAAAAGTTTATCAGAGAAGATTATGGAAGAAACAGATTTATGGCAAGTGTCTGATATATACCCAGAATCCTCATGTTCGAATAAACCAGACTTGCCCTGGGCTTTCTGGAGCACAATGCCCTTAGCGAATAGCTTTCGACAGCTTTTTCAGGAAGCAATATTTTTCTTCAGAAAGAGGGTCACTCCACTGTTTTTCTTTTTCCTTCTCTCCTGTCTTATCTTTTGAGTTCAGGAAGTATTTTAAATTTACAGCCAGCTTTGAAGACATGAAGCAAGTTCAGCCCCAGAAGTATTTCCTGTTATGGCATTAATCTAATTCCATGAAAGTAGAACTGATTTTTCATCTGTAAAGTAGATAAAGTGCCTGGAGCAGCCGACCATTACTCTGGGTTATCATGATAAAGAGGCTTAGTTTTGACACCAAAGTGTTTATCAGCCTAACCAGGGGAAGATTTCATTCTTTTCGTTGAAAGAGATATTAATAGATTATAATATTTCTTAGCTTCATGGAGACAAAGAGTTCATATTGAAAATGTTGACCTGAAATAACAATGTTCCCATAAGATATTATGAGTTAATTTATCTGAAAGCGACCGTTACCTGGGGGAACAGGGAAAGGTAGTTGGTAAATGATAATATAGTGGACTACTATATCACACATAAGTGAGAGTGCTAATTTCAGAATTAGGCAACGGTTATAGAGGTCTGGCTAGAGCTGCTGATTTCTGCATGGTTTCAGTTACGCCTGGGAATGCAGTTGATCTGATCTGCCTCTTTGTAAGGGTTGATCCAAAATAAGTTATGTTGTAGCACTCGGGTACTGTAGCTGAGTAAGAAGTGGTGTTTGATACCTTACTTTCCATTAGTAACACTCTCTGCTACAGCAATTTCTTTTGTTGTTGTTGGTACCAACATTGTAAAAAGAGGTGTTCTGAAGATAAACTAGTTAATAAAAATTACTGCCAGTGTAAGCTGTTGACTGTGTCCTGGGTGCGTACCTGTACAAACTACGCACACAAATATCTCAAACTGAAAGAAATCTGTGTGCTCCTTCGTCACTCCAGTTTCGGTGTCTGCATTGTCAAGTCCCCGAAGAACATTCATATGCCTGTTTGTTTGCTGATGCTCCAGAGGCAGGGATAAACTTCATACACTGTGTGTGCTTATGTATTGGTGATTGCTACCCCACATGACTTCCTGATCAAAGGAATCCCTGCTAAGAAACATCATTCTGAGTCTGACTCATGTCCAGCCTTGTCCTGGGGCTGCTGGGCCTGCAGGGCCACAGGCTTTGTGAGCGGGAGCATTGGGAAGCATGGTGAGAAGAGCAACAGCAGAGCCATTTCAGTCTAGGTTGAGTGTGTGCTTCTTGTGAGGGTGGTGTACATGACCGTCTCCTCCCTGTCCTCATCCTCAGTGCTCACTTACTCTACACATGTGCGTGGTTGGGCTCTGCACTGAGCTGAAGCATGGACCTGAGCTGGTTGCAAGGAAGGGAGAAAACCTTTATTTTTACACAGACTCCTAGCAACCCCGCAAACAGTTCTACCATAAAACAGGTAGTTGTATAGAGATATGAATGGACAACTGGGGAAGGTAAAGGTCAGAAATTACTTGCCCTAACACTGCTGATGATAAAATGTGCAAGTAATTGTAGCCCAACTCTTTCTACATCACACATTTTTAATGAGGAGAAAAAAAGGATATGTGTGAGGTATATTTACTGACCCCACTTCTGTTGACCACATTATACTATTTTTGAATGCCCAAGGCATTAATGTGCTGCTTTTTTTCAATAGAAATCTTTATATTTAAGTGTGGGCAGATGGTGTTGTAGTAACTAAGTAAGAAGTGGTGTATACACAGAAATATTAAATTTGAAAGATTTTAAAGAAATAATGCCTATATTTTTCTTTTTCTGTTTGTTTGTTTAGCAGAATGGGATGAAAAAAGAAAATGACTTATTAAATGTGAATTTCCTTTATTTATGCAGTGTATGCTAGGGCAGGTTTGTGATGGGGCATTCTGCAGTAGCTGTTCAGCTTCAAAGGCAGTGTAACATGTCCCTTGAGTCAGGTTCCCCCATGGCTTTCCCCAAGCACAGCCTCAAAGTCTGCAGAGGGGGAGGGAGTGGAAGCATCTGGGCCTGGAAGGACAGAGCACTTTCAACTCAATTTTCTGTGGTGTAGAACAGTTGTTGAAAGAAGGCATAAGAACCATGTGTTAGAGCAGCAATTAGTACTGTTCTGGCATATGTTCAAGTACAATCACGCATCCCCTGGGAGAGTGAAAATTTAGATGAGATGTGAAGGTAGATGTCCCTTCTCCAGTGCATCTCCTGTTTTATGCCTTCCTGAGGTTGTGCTGTGTCGAGTCTATGTGTTAAATTTCTCTTTTGATATTTTGGGGAATATGGAGGTGAAGGGGGCTGAAAATGATGACTCCTCATCAGACTGTTGAGTCTACCTCTGATTTGTGGTATCTTATCAATATTTAAAAGCTTTCTACTGAAAAGCATAGGATGTGAATTTCCTATGGTTTCCTGGAAAGAAGGAAGCAGGATTTGAGTATTACTAGAGCAAAAATGTGTTTCTCTAAAACTGCACCTATGGTTTCAATTAGTCAACTCTCAATTATAATAATGTAAAGAGGAGTTAGGGATAACCTGGGTAATTGCAAATGTGACTAACACAAAACATATGTAAAATCAGGCTACAAGAGCCTCCACCATGAACTTAAGAGAAATAAAGGACATATGATAACAGTTGCTGCACACAGAAGATCTCCTTCAGTTAGACATAGGGAAGCAGGTAGATGTTCATATTGCAACAAGAAACTATCACAGCTGTGTTGCTCCTGTATACAACCAGCTCTTTGTCCAAACCAGGCTTAGCCAGACTCTTCAACTGGGGTTGATCATGAATGGCATGGAACCATTGCGAACATTTTAGAAACAGTAAATACTTAATTTTTATGAGTAAGCGAATATTGAAAGAAAAAAGCTTCCTATCAACAACTGAACTGATTTTTCAGAACTGTTGTTAAATAAGGTATTAGGTTTTGTTCCCTTAAGTAATGATAATTGATAAATGTTATCCTGGTCAGGTACATTTGCTTCCGACTTTCTCAGTAGTTTTGACTGCATTTAATAAATACCACATGCCTTCAGGCTGCAGCTTTGTGGCACTGAGAGGTGATGCAATTGTATTTCATCCTTCTGCCAGAAAACACAGGCTCAGTATGTAGTGTTGTAGCTGAGGAACAGAGGTAAATTGTTCCTTTCTTGGATACTGATATGAAAGAAGCTGATGTGATTCTGTTCCCATCTGTAGTCCAGTTTGTATTCATTTAGTCATAAGCGTAGTTAATTAGAAAAATAAAAAGTACTTTTGAGAAGAAGAAAGTTTCAAAGGAAAATAAGGTGCAAGAATGCTTTCTATTGCTTTGATTGGCAACTATATCCCTTACCATTTTATCTAAGACAAAAACGTGTATCATTTCTTTTCCTTGAAGAGAGGTATATGTTTCTCATTAAAATAAATAAATTTAAAAAAATTGTCAGAGGATTCTAGTCATACACAAAGGAATCTCTAAATTAATATTTTCCTCAGCAAGTATTTAAACATTTATTTTATTTCATTTTTAGATTATTAGAGATAATCTTGTTGTTTAAGCAATCTCTGAGGTTCCCAGGGAATTAGAGGCATGTAAGCTTGAGGATTTTACAAGGCAAATTTAGTAGAGACTATAATAATATAGAGTTAATGGTTGTATGGCTAAATACAATGCCCTTGGGAGAAGTCAGTATGACTTCTGCAAAGGAAAATCCTTTCAGAACTTGTTGAGTTTGAAAGACTCAGCAAAAATGTGAGTAAGGGTTATCCAAGTAATATAGCTATGTCTAAATTAGCAAGGAATGACATAGAACAGGAGCAGTCTTTGAAGCAAAACCAGTCAGAGGACCAGACACTTGTGTTATACCTTGGTATGGAGAAGTGGAAGGCATTTGGAATAGTACTTTGTGGTTGAATGAACTGAATGCTCATTGGTGTGTACTTTCATCTGAGAGGAATACTTGACCTGCCCCTGCACTGATCTTCAGTGCAAAGGAAAGCATAGTAAATGAGGATGATAGATAAACTTGGTTCAAGAATTCTCTCCTGATCCGCATTACTAAGTGAAGGCAGGCTTCCCTATAGGTAATTTAAACTTTGAAAAGGTGTTTGTTGGATTCCTTCACCAAAAGATTTAAAGGAAACCAGAAAGTGTTGTCATAGAGGGATGCCCTTGGCATGAAAAAATAAGTGTCTAAAAGAAAGGAGCAAGACTAAGTATCCAGTTCTCACAATTGAGGGAGTTTACCACTGCAAAGCCTCTGCTCTTCAACACGTTCATTAGTGTCTTGGAAAAGGAGGTGAGCAATGTGGTGACAAGTTTATTGGTAGTGGTAATATATTTAGAATGTTATTCGAAGATAAGGATCAACCATGAAAAAAATTGCAGGACCCCATGAGACTGAATGAGTTGGAAATAGACTAATTCAGTGTAGATAAATGCTAAAAGTGGTGCATCTTGGGGCCAGCAGTCCTAGCTTCACATAGAAGATGTAATGATCAAGTTAGTGCTCACCTTTGTGCAAATGCAAGATTTTGATATTGTAATAGCATAATATTATTTAATATTATTTGGTATTTTTACCTTTGATTGTGGTAGAAGTTGTAAGGTTACAATGAGAGCTATGGAAAAGACAAGTTCTGGCACAACAATATAGATATAAACACATGATGCTCAGCTGTTGTGTGAGAGAATACAAGCCAATAGCTTACCAAGGAACAGATGAAGAACTGCAAACTGCCCCTTTTATAAGCCTCATTGTTTCATCCAGCAGAGCTTCAATAAGAGTGGAATATCTATTTTTGCAGAGTAAGTACAATTAGTAGCACTAATTCAAAAATATATATATTGCCCATCAGCTTTTGCCAAAAAAGATGATAGGAAAAATCTTTAGCACAAGAAATCTGAAATCTGAAATGAACTTCAGATGTTTCATTCTAACTGCAACATATTACTCAGCTTAGTGTGGATTTTGCAAAAAACAAAAACAAAACAAAAAAAACCCCAACCAAACAAATAATCAAACAAAAAAGACAAAATGAACCTTGCTTTTTTTGTATTATTACCAGCATCTTTCTTCCACTGGACCATAGATGTTACTGAATAATAATTATTTGAGGATACCCTGGTCTCATTAAAGAAAAAAACAAATTGCAAGGATACAAGTTAACAGTGGTTGAGCATCTACACGTGTTGTTGGAGACACTATAATAGCTCAGAGTGAGAAACCATCCCCAAAAAGTAAGGCGTGTTTTCAAGCCTGTTTCTATGGTAGAATTTTCGGTACTTGCAGAGCTGTTGTTACCTGATGGGATTGCCATTTTTGTCAGTCCTAGTATCTTTGACTGTCAACAATGTAATTCTTTTTCATTTATTTTCCTGTCTCAGTTGAGGGATTCCAAATCATGTGGGCATGACAAAGAGTCTGGATGAGTGTCTGTTATCTATTTGATGCTATCTTATGGGTGGAGGGACAATATTGCAGACAGCAAGACAGCAATCAGCATACTAGTTGCACAGGCATGCATTTCTTTCTTTAAAAACGACTTCTTTTTTTAACGTTAGTGCTTCGCTGGTTTGTATTATGAACTTCTAAGTGTCTGTGTGTATAGTGCTATTATTACTGTACACAGTGTTTATGCAGTAGTGAGTTCTGAACGCTATTCACAACCCATTCTTGTCCTGTTTTCTAAGGGGAAGATGAGCATGTATTTTTTTATTTCTCCAGGATTTCGGGTCAAGGCAAATTTCTTTGGACAATTTGAACACAATCATTTCAACCATCTGTTAACCTTTATGCCTTGTTTTGTTTTGAAAAGATCCTAGAAAGTAGTCCTTGGTAGATAGTCATATTGCTAGTTGCTCTTGCAGTGAGAAAGCCACCTGATTATTTTCAAGTAAAATTTTACATTGGTGGTTTCCAATTTGAATCATTTCTTTAGAAGTGGAAAAGGAGCATACTGTTTCTCTTAAGATAATGACATGCATGTGCTCATGAGTGATTCAGTGTTTTGATCTCAGATGCTCTGGACATCTATCATGTAGCTACTGTCATATACATTACACATTAATATCACTAAGATTTACTGCAGCATTTTCAATGGTAGAAGGCCCCTTCACAATGAAGTGTTAAAAATGCTTGTATGTACCATATTAGGAACTAAAAACAAAACCTACCTGTCTAAACAGCTATTTCTCATTTACCTTTCTGATAAAACATATCTCTAGTGTGACTGAAACATTTGGAATGTTTACAGAAGTACTCATTTCCTACATGAGAAAAAAGATCGCCTTAGTAGATTAGAGTTGTGTGTTTTGCCACAGTTGTTGATAAAGTATATGAGATCCATCATTTCCATATCAGTATTTTTAAAATACTAATAAAGACTCTTCTAAGTAGTGAAATCAGTTAAGGCACTTGCTAATTTCATATATCCATTAGAGTTCACTTATTACAAACTCCTATCATATGTGCAGTTTTCAGAGGCAATGAAAATATTCATGTATGTATCCAATTATTCGGGGTGTTTTTCTGTTTCCAATCATTGAACTTAGTTTCTGTTTCCAGATGTTTGTGCTGTTTTATTAATATTGGACAATTATTTAATAAAAGCAGAAAGAGGGCTCTTGCAGACAGAGATCACAGGAAGGGAGAGGAGGAAAGATGAAGGAGTTAGCAATAAAAAGGAAATGTTTTAAACTTAAAATATGAATCTTACTAAAAATATTCATGGTGATGAAGCTGAAACTTAGAAACCTTTTTAAGAAATATGTAAGGAGGATGCAGAAATCCTTTACCACTCTTAGGGAGGGCAGCATGCAGTGAGGTTAGTGTCGTCTCCTACAAGAGCAAGACGGAAGAATGCTCTTTGGACTATGTAGGTGTGTGTATATATATTGTCAGAAGAAACAATTGCTGACTAAATCCTTAGTTTCAAACCCAGTGACACTACCTATCACTCCTACTTGAACAGAAGGAGTTCTGTGGGAGAATTACACAACTATCCATGCGCAGTTGCTGAGGGGTTTTTCTGATTTGGTGCTGTACGTTCCTTTTTTTTTCCCCACTGTTTCTTGTTCATGTATCTAAAATACGAAATGAAGAAAGAGGCATGATTTTTGACAGGTACTTATTGTGTCTGAGGAAGAAATGAAAAAGCAATAGCGAATTCTAGGAGGACATAAAAATAACCGTTAATGCATAGCATGTTTGTGATGATCTTACTTTGCTTGTACTTTGTAGCTCACTTGCTTGCACTTTTTCCTAAAGTTAGTGGTTTAGAATAGGAATTGAGTCAGTCTTTGTAGTTCACCTGTTCTATATTATTATGATCCACATCAGAGACTTTGAACATTACCTCAATGTGGATAAATAATAGAACTCTATCAAAAAGAAACAGCAGGCTATCTGCACAGGATGCACAACCGCCCTAAATTCTATACATGTCAAGTGTAGATGGGTTGCAAAGTTTGATTTTCTTGAGGTACTGCACATTTCCTGTGTAGAGGAAATTTCCTTAATAAAAGGCTTACTCATTAAGAAATGTTTTAGTATGCAAATACTTCTTAAAAGAAAATTATATATATATATATATTCTAAAATAAAGTACAAGTTATCTGGGTCTGGCAGAACTTCCTGCTTTTGAGGCATTAAATTATTAGACGGTACGCTTTCCAGGACAGGAGCTGTTGGGTTGCTTTCTAATTGTGAAGCTGTAGAACAATGAAAGCTGAATACTTATGGTAGAAGATAATTTACTCAAGGGTCTTACTTCCTCTCTGTTCCTTGCTTTCTTGAAATGTAAAGTTATCAGGCAGATGACAAAGGAAAAAATCAGCTGTCCGTAGATAAAGACACCCTAATAAGCACTTAGCAAGATTCTTAATGATTAACTGTGTGCATTAATTAGTTACAAGTGTTATGTGTCATTAATAAATCTATACTTAATTACAATATTTAATACCTTATGTGTTTTGTGATTAATTCTGTAACTAAAACAAGCATTTACATGTTTGTAAATAAGTGATGATTGTGGAGTAATTATCATTAAATTGAGTAAAATGAATTGTTAGCTGTACCACTGTAACCTGCTCCTTTTGCTTAGTCTAAGATTGAATGAAACTTGTGATTTCGAAGGGTGTATAGGTGAGATTTCCCACCTTATTCATGTATTTGTATGAGAAAATTCTACCCTGAGATACTCCTGTATATTTTCAGATTAAGGTAACACAAAACAGACTCAAAAAGAGCAGCTCATTTTTAGCAGTGGTACATAGTGCTGGTTTGGTTTGTTTTTTTTTCCGTAAATCTGTTAGTATAATATTTCTGCAGTTTAGAATATTTTAAAATTAATACGGAAAGCAATCCTGGCATGTGTTTGGCAAAATGTTGTCTGTTTATGTGTAGTTCCTTAAAAGAATGGCTAAAATCTAAGTAAAGTTTGTCTTGGTATTAAGCGGTTGTATGAAATGTACCTTACAGTATGTTTCTGCCCCTCTGAAAGTTGGACAAACTCTTATTCAACTTCGGCAGAGTCAGACCATTATTGTTTAGCACATAAGGAACTGGTTTAGTGGCTTAAGCTACTAAAACACAATTGAAAAAGCTGTAGTTTCTGAGAACTATAAATTTAAGTTTTCATCCTTCAGAAGCTGATGACTTGAGTGCCCACTAGTTAAAAAACAAACAAACAAAAAAACAACACATCAAAAAAATGGTCATTTCCATTTTATTTCTTTTTCTATTCAGTTTTCTAAGAACAGCAAGCAGTTTTCACTCTTATTTATCACATTTTCAGTACGTTCAGCTGTTTTTGCTTAATACCTTTGGTGTAATTTTATAAAATACATATAGAAAATGCCGTACAACTGGAAACATAATAGAAAGATTAGCCATCCGCATTTGTTTCTACTATATCTCTTTCTAATCATGGAAAAGCTTAGCTTATTAGTAAACTCTTAGGCTTCTCAAGTAAAAATAATGGTAAGTGGTTAAGCAGAAGAGTTTCCATTTATTTGCTCTCCTCCTCTGAATGCTGATAACATCCGAGTAGTCCTGGAGGCTTTGCTTTTGAGTTTCATTTTGGTGACTTGCCCATCTGACTACTTTTAGTTTCTCCAATATATCATTGTAATGGAAAATAAAGGGCTCTTTAGGTGTAGTCCTATTTGAACTTGACTGCTCAGGGAAGCTAAGACATAAGTTGCAACATAAAAAATAAATAAAATTGTTAAAAAAAAATTAAATGTAAAAAAAAAAAATTGTTTGCTTTTTTTCCCCTTCGTGAATTATCATTAACTCTGTGAATGGATGTGAATTTCTGTGGAATTACTAAACATTGTTTTCTGCTTACAATGAACATTTCTCTTCTAGAATAAGAATGCTTTGTGAGCGTCACTTAACAAATTGAGAATAAGGTGGTTTGGGGTTTTTGTATTATTCTTAATAAAACCTCTGAAAGTGAAAGAGAGTATTCTCTATTTCATGTTCTGTCTTGAAATTCAGGAACATTTTCTTGTGTTTTCAACTGAAATGTTCAAGGATGAGATTATCTGCTGTTTCAGTCAGCTTTTTGATTGTAGCACCAATAAGGTATTTTGATAAAAATTGAAGTTTTCTGAGCAGAGCTGGTGGTCAAGGCTCTTTCACTAGCTCTGGATATTATTGTTGCATTGTTTAGTGATTTTTATTTTCCAAGTTATCACTGAAACAATAAGACCTAGAAACAGGAGTTGGCGTTACAGTCCTGAAGTCTAATTTTCAAAATTATATTAAAAAGTAATCTCTTTTGCGCAAGGCCATTATGATGTTTGAAAAGGGAGCTCTGAAAACGTAAATAAAATACATTCTTCAGAATGGCCATCATGTTCTAACAGTAACGTTTAGGATCTACTTGTACCAAAATTAGTTATTCCATTGTATTTTTCAATGCACATATGACATTCTGTTCTCACAGAAGAGACTGATGTGATATTGATATTTATTGTCGGAATAAATATTCTTTCAAGAGGGGGAGAAGGATGAAGAAGGTGACAAAGCTGAAAACCAAGAATGTGATTTTTCTCTTAATTTCAAAATGCAGCTGTTCTATCCATGACTATTAGGAGGAAGGGAGGAGAAAGATGAAAAGGATTATTCAAGATGAAGATACTGTGTCTGGAACCATAAAAAAGGCCTGCGTTCCTGCTTGTGCCATTAGAATTTTTGCAGAAACTTGGCTTGGAATATCGCTGTTTGGTTTAATTCAGTAATAGTTGTGAAATCTTCCAAACTTCTGTTATAAACACAAAGTATTAGCATTATTTGTCTTGTTCTTGACCATTTGCCCTAGGGATAGCTGCTTCACCAAGTATTTCTGTTGGTATTCGTGAGTAGTTATACATCTGATATACCCACGGGTCCTATCTATCCCCATTATGATTGTGATGTGCTTAGTAAGGACATTATGAATTATATGTCTGAAGAAATTAGGAGTATCTACCAACAACGTATTCTGTATTAAATTATATGGAAAGATATTAAAAATTGAAATTTTGCTTTGTTGTCACAGTTCAGAGACTGCTCATGAAACAGTGCTTCTAAGAGGAAATTAATGTATGATAGATGTCATGTTCAGGAGATAGGAGCTGTCTGAGCAAGAGTTTTGTGGTACTACATGCATGTACATGCACATTTTTCTGTGTTCTGGCTGGTATCCTACAAAGTATTTTTTCAAAAGATACTAGGCTTATCCTCATGTTATATAGTTCATATTTTTTTCCAGTGGTTTAAAAAATAGTTTATCTGTTATAATAGAAATGGGATTGCGTTCTTTTAAATCTTTTTTTTTTTTTTTTCTGATATAAGAAATAATATATTTTTATCTCTGGAGGTTGGACTTGGTATTCTCAGGCTTTAAACTACTCTTCAAAAAGGCAATGCAAGCTTCATTTCCTGGACATGCAACTAGTCTTAACTCATTTTTTAGATAATAAAAAATCATAGTCGTGTACAATATGTTATTTAAAAAATAATAACAAAAAACCCACGCTTTTTATCAATGCAGATTTTTTGTTGTGCTTTTTTTATTTTTATTTTTTTCCAGCAACCAACACAACTTGAAAGAAGCCAACAAAGATAAAGGGTTTCTGCGGGACACTATTGATTTTACTATCTCTCATCAATTGCAAATTAATTTTGCTGCAGTTTATAAAACACTTCTATTGTTCTAGCTCTTGTTCTTAATAGCAGATGGGAATCTCTAGTTCAGTGAAATTAAACTATTACAGCATTGTGAGAGAGAGCCAGAAATGGAATCTGGCTTGCATACTGAAGTATTGGAAATCATTCCCTTTGGAAAGCAGCCCATAATAACTTAAAGCTTGTAAAATTTTAACTCCTCAGTATTCTTTAGATACTCCAAGTTCTCCACTGGACTGCATGGCCCAGATTCATTAACCAAGTTCTGCCAAAGACCTTCTGCCTCATATTCCCAGCTGACTGCCCCTATTTCATAAGTGCCTTATCCAGTAGGATGCAGTGAATAGAAGGTGGTTTTTGTATAGTTCAAACAGAATCGGTCCAGCTTTGCTATGCTACCTCTGAATAATAGTAAAAATAACGGAATGTGTAACAGTCTTTTAAAGTGCAAACATCTATTTTAAGTAATAATGGTTTTCAAGATGTGCATTTTAAAGACTAATTAGCCATGCCATTTTATCTCCTTACCTTATCTTCAGGTCAATGACCTGTTAATGCATGAGGATTGTTCCACTTCCCACTGTGCTGCTGCTCCTAATTATCTTTTTTGAAGATGTTAAAAGAGGAAAAAGCAACCAACTCAATTCTGTCTTTGAAAAAGGCTACACTGTGAATAAAGTCTCGATCCTTCTTTGTAATATCCAGAAGTTTTTTATTTTAAAGGAGAGAAAAAGAGTTAATTGAAGTTTGTTTATTTAATATTAGAGATGTATGTTTTGAGGAAAACACCATAAAGCTGCCTTGCATTTTGGTAGTATGTTTTAGATACCTTGAAAAGGTACTGTGGCAGTATGGATTTAGAACAGATTTATTTAAAAAATAAAAATAAATTTAAAAAAAAAACCATTATCTAGTCTTCCCATCAGAGACAGGATGCAAGACAAATTTGAAGGCTAATTTATTACATGGCTGCTTGAAGGTTTTTCTTTGAAAAGACGTATAATTATGCACTAGTAGAGCTTCCATCTTCACTTGCAACTGAATTCTCAGTATGTACCATTTTTTACCATTGACCTGTAAACAGTCAGTGCAGATCACATTTTTTGGAAGTTCATGCTGCTGGTTCCTGCAATAGCTACAATCTTGTAACTGTGAACAGTGTAAGTAACTTAAAAAAAAACACTGAAGCATGGCATAATCTGCTAAAGTCAGTGGCAGGTTATCACTGGCCTACTAGGGGCGTGAGGGGGAAAACAAATCTGGAGTTACCTAAAATGAAGCTTTCAGTAAATTCAAGGGAACGTTTAAGAGTGAGGTATTCAAAGCTACTTGTTTTTAATAGTACTGATGGTCACCAAGATTTGTTCCAGAAGTAGGTTGTTTGCTACATGCAAGCCCTGCTAAGGCTCTCTTTTGAAAATCCACATGTAGTGTTCCAGGGACAAACCTGGCTATAGCTTGCTCTCTTCATCTTTTCTATTATGCTATCTTCTTAAGCTTGCTCTTTTCTTACTGTGCTCTGCAGCCTGGTCAATGAGAAACCATGGCACATTTAGGCAACTTATCATACAAAACTTTTTCTGTTGAAGTATTTGTTACATTGAAGTGAGACTAATAGTTTTTGTGTTGTTGAAATATGTAGGCTACCGTTACTTTGGGGAAAATCCACTGAGATTTTTTCAAAAGAGCAAAATAAGGTGTGCTCCTATATGAGATAAACTAGCAGTTGAGTACTTCACAGGTGAGGATTTCTACAACCACTAAAGGGCAGTGCATGCCATCTTATGATTTCTCTTCTGCAGCTGTTGAACTGTCCTTGCTATTAAGTGCATTCAGTGTCTATTGCTGAGCTTTCATTTTGAGGAGGTTTGTGTGAGCTTGATACATTTTTTAACACATCGGACTGAAGGTCTCCTACTGTGAGCAAGCCATGAAGGGGGAAATCCTCATACCATCCTAGTCTTGTTGCTATTCAGAAGCCAACTGCCATGTGTCCATAGTAAGTAAAAGAGCCTGCTTGTTATTGAAACAACATTTTTGTTGGCCAGAAATTGGCTTGTGTTGTTAGAGGAATCATAATTTCTGTATTGGTACTGAAACAGAAACACTATGCAAATCTAAAGGCCTGGTTATGCCAAGCACAACGTGTGGTATTTACTGTGCAACTGAAACTCATAGCTGCATTAATAAGTAAATACGACCAGGTTTTGGATTAAGCAAGTAAACAAACACGCTAAGTGAAGGTTTTTCAAATCATTTATCTTATCAATGCTTTGTGACAACTGTAGTGTAATTACTGATCAAGATGGCAATACATTAAATGTGTAGTTGCTTATGTTAAAAATTAAACATTTTTGAAAATTTAGGTAACAATATCCATATAGTCTTCTATTGGATATGTATGGCTCATTTACAGCTACATGGAACCTGCTGGCATTGGTTTTTGTTTGTTTGTTTTAATAACTATCACCTTATATTATGTTGAATAAAAATAATGTCTGAAGGGGAGAGGACTAGGACTGCCATGATTCTTGGCCAAGTACATGATATAGCTGGAATATCAGGGCTGTGCTGAGTGGTTTTATGGTTAGTAGTTTGGTTGGTTGTTTGGGTTGTTTTTCTTTCAATTTCAGTGGTGCATCAAGTTTTGGGCTCAGCTAAGAGGAACTAAGGAAATGTTACTCTAATGACAAATGACAAATGCATCTTTCTTGTATGCAGGAAGTGAATGAAGTCCCATGATAATGTCCTAAAATGATTTGAACAAGAACTCCTTCTGCGGAATTTTCATAATCTGAAGGATAGTTTTTACTTAGATATCATGTTTTTAACAAAGTTCTAATGGCAGAAAAAGCAAAAAGTGATTTTTTTTTTATGTGACGTCAATGCAAACGTGAAACAGATATTAAAATATTTGAGAGAGTATACACAGCCTGATGGCTGCTAGTCCCTCAGTCTCAAGTCTCATGGTTTAGTAGGTCTTTGTAGGGCACTGCCATGTGTGGAGTCATTTGGCATCTAGATTGATGGAATATTACACCTGGCTCAGGACTTTTCTTTAAATTGTCTTTTGTGAGAAGGGTACTATTTAAACAGAGTGGTTGCAGTGAGTTCCTGTTCTGGCAAATGGGGATTCCAGGAATCAGCTTGTGTGTAGGGAAGAGTAAATTTCCAAAGGAAGCAAAACATCAGCACTTTTTGCCAAGTTTTTCTTAAAGGAACAGAGACTTGTGGAAAAAATGTCTACTCCAATACCTGGCCTACCTTCTTTTGAAAGTAGTTATTCAAATTGAATTACCTGAAATAAAGTTAGTACAAAGCAGCAGTAGAGGTGGGTTATTGCATTACATATTTTGATATGCTGAGGTTTTTTTTATTTATGCATTGAACAGCTATTGGTTGGGCCTTTGTGTGTGTTCGTTTACTGGCACATTATGATAAAGCATAGTCCTTCAGTGTTTGTCATCTGATGGAGAACTGAATTCAAGCTAGAGTTAGTGCATGTCTTCCTTTCATTTTCATAGAATCAAAGAATGGCTGAGCCTGGGAGGGCCTTAGAGATCATCCAGTTCCGACCCCTCACTCACTAGATCAGGCAACCCTGGGCTTCACCCAGTCTGGCCTTGAGTGCCTCCAGGGATGGGGCACCCACAACTTCTCCAAACAACCTGGACACATCTGAGTAAAGAATTTCTGCTCAACATCTAACCTAAATCTCACCTCTTTTAGTTTAAAGCTATTCCTCCTTGTTCTTACACTATCAGACCATGTAAAAAGTTGATCTCCCTCCTGTTTATAAGCTCCCTTCAAGTACTGGAAGGCCACAATGAAGTCTCCCAAGCTCCCTCAGCCTTTTTTCATAGGAGAGATGCTCCAGCACCCTGATCATCTTTATGGCCCTCCTCTGGACTGAGTCCAACAGTTCTGAAACCTTCCTGTACTGGGGGCCCCAGGCTTGGACACAGTACTCCAGATAAGCACGTTTTCTCTGCTCAAAATTTCCTGGAAAGATTACTATCTTACACAAACACATTTTGGCTTGAATGGAAAGTCTGACAAAGTTGTGGACAACTGAGGACAGTCTGGAAGTATGAAAACACTTAAGTAGTTCTGTGACACTGGAGGGGAATTCCTGAGGTATCAGATGGCTTGTTATCACCAAAGAAGATTCAAGGATGTGATTATTGTTTGACTGATTGTTCTGATTGCTTGTAGGGCAAAGTGGAGCATCTTTTTCCTTTTGCTCAGTTGTTGAGGTTCTTTCCATTTGGGTCTGAAGTACTGGAGATTGGTCACAGTGGCCATATCTGATGAAGAGCTGAGTGTGGTAGTATTCCTTCCAGTTGTAGAAACGCTTTAGATCTGATAATGTGTTCTACTCATCCACTCATTGCTAAACTCTTTGACAGGTTTGGAATCAGAAGAATTAGCAAGATCTTTCTTTCCTCTTTGGTTGTCTTGGTTGTGATGTTGTTCCAAAGATGGTTTAAATTTCATCTGATAAATTCCTAACCATATTGCAAGCATCTGTACACAGAAAATAGCTATACTTATTTTTCCTGGGGAGATGTTACAATTGTGGAATAAGGTATTTTGCATTTCACCTTTATCATTTAGGGAACTGAATTGGGAATTTTGTGTGGTTTTGCTACTAGCCTAGCAGGTTAAAATACCCAATAAATATCTATAAGAAACAAAATTTGTATGTATAGGGAGACTGGATGTGACACACACAGTCCCTGCACTCTGAGTTGTGATGAAGATTGCATGTCTGATCAGAACTAATTTTACTTACTCTACTGATGTAGATTTTATGACTGAAGTATATATCCAGTTTGCATGGATGAAACTGCTAGCAGTTGGGTCTGTGTCTTTCTGGGGAATCTGCTAGCACTGCCTAGCCACATGTATTTAGAACATGCTGTTTTCTGATGTTCGTTTGCTCAGCGTCCCAGCAGGCTGCTAACAGAGCAGAAGCCACAGCAGAAGATGCTGCAATCAGCCTGCGACCCTCTCAGCTCTGGGACCTGGAGAGAGACAGGTCAGCCCACTGTGGGGCCTCAGTAGTGCAGGCTGAGCTGTAAGGAGCAGCAGCAGTTAGTTGCTGAATGAAAGGCACCAGCTCCAGCAGATGGATTTCTGCAGCGCCCACAGTGGTGCAAGCTTTCAGTCCTCAGTGGACTAACATTAATCTGCAAGGACTTACTACCTAGGGTGAGACCAAAGAGTTTTAATGAAACAGCAGCCACTCATTTCCACACCATGTGTCTCTCCTCTACATCTTTATAGTCTAGCATTTTACACTGATACAAAGCTTGAAGCTACAAAATGTCCATACAAGTCTATGTCAAAAAACTTTCAGTGTTTAGAATAAGTTTTAAAGTGTATTTGTGTCTGTTTATTTAAAAAAAACAAAAACAAAAACAAAAACAAAAAAACAAAAAAAAAAAGAAAGAATTACAGGAATATGTTACTACTGAATAGTGTATAGATAGCCTTTTAAAGAAAAAAAATCACTGCCAACTGCTGAACAGCTAATTCACTCAATATAAAACAAAGATGCATTTCTGTAGGGCTAACGACATGCATCCCATCTCCTTGACAACCGCTCTAATTACCTCAGCTTGGACGATCAATATTTGATCTTTTTCCCACCATACAAACATGTCACTTTAACTCCATAGCTTTCTCTTAGCTTTTTGATAATTTGCAGCCAAGTGAAAATGGTCCTTTCTATTTGTTCTCCCTGGCTTGGGGCCAAGGGTTCTCTCAATAGTATAATGCAGTTCATTGATATGAATTTGTTGATCTCCTGGGTAGTTTTTCACAAATTTAGGGCAATTAAAAGCTTTTGGAAACCGTTTCAGTTGAAGTTATTATTGTTTATTCAATAATTTTGCTCTTATAAATTACTTCATCATTTTATGATCATTTTTGCTTCATTTGTTCATAAAACTACTTCAGAAGAAAGACAAAGCACCATTTTATTGAGTAGTTCATATAGTCATAAACACAGCTTTCAAACATAGAATTGAGCAACAATTTAAAAATACTTTAATTGAAACATTTCGTTTATAAAAATAAGATTTTTAAAATTCAATTTTGAATTCTGAAAAGTAATTCTCTTTCTCTCAATACAATGATAATGAAACTTGATAAATTTTTAACTTCCTAAACACATTTATATCATATAAAATAAAAAAATAATTCAGTGTTAGGGTGGTTTATTGAACACCTTTTGGCATCTGAGTAAAAAGTCCAGTTTTCTTAGAAAGAAAACGGAATTCATGGGTGAAAGAAATGGTCACAGATAGATGGAACTTGAATGTTAGTTTGTGGAAAACAGGGAGTGATGTGCTCATTTCATGTATTCATTTCCAAATAAAAAGTCCAAGGTTAATTACTTTGATTTTCTTATAAATGAAACATAGATAAATATGTTGTCTATGAGATGCAAAATAAAGGTTGAGTTCTGTGATGAAAATACATCAAACAATTCCTCAAAGATTTTAATGGTGCCTGGGTGACAAAATGTTGGAGCTTTGCTTGCTGAAAGGTAAGCATATGCTGTGATTTCAGGCAACTTCACCTTGATAGGATGTAATAGAATACTGAGAGATCTTGGCTTTTTTCAAGGGGAGCAGTGACATTTTGAAAAATAAAGTAACTACAGTTGATGATGTTTGAAATTATGGAAAAAAATATTTGAATTTTATACAAAAAATAAAAGAGAAACTGCATTGAGAATTTAATAAAAGTGCTTAATTTTGTGCGCTAAATTAGGTAGTGATCCTATGAAATATATATTTTTTTCCACACAAAGGCATGACAAAGCTATGATGATGATGATAATGTTGAATACGAGGGAAAAAAAGGGAATTAAGCTTATTTGAGACAGTCCTGACAAGTGACTTTTTTAATCTCTGAAACATTGCATTTTTCAACTTGAGAAAGATTGTGAAGGATGAAAGATGAAAAATACATAGCGTAGAACTATTGGTTAGTATCCACAATCTCCAGTAAACAAAAGAAGCATCTGCCTGAGTAAAGCAGACGCATGTTCAGTCCTGTAATCCTAGATGCAAATTTATTATACCATGTCCTAATGTGTCCAAAGGTCATATAGCCATATTATGTGCAAGATGAGCCTGACTAATGTACCCTGTTGCTCAGATGCACTTACTAACTCAGGCTCAGCACTGTGCTAACATAATTTATCCAACTCTTGATTTTGGACAGTGATTGCAGTCAGCTGATCCAAATCATAAGCTTGCATCTGCCTATTAAAGGCTATTCAAAATACTAAATCTAAAATATTCTGTGTAACTGTAATATGTTTGTATCAATTTCTGAAAGCATACAATGCTTTCTCACTGATCATTGCATTCACCATTTCAGAATAGTTCATGCAAATGTGAAAGCAGAAACCTCATTGGAAAGGAAAGGATCAGGTGCAGTACAGCATTGTGTGCCAAATAATTTGTCTAAGACACATGAAGTATGAACACCAGACTTCTCAAGATGAACTGATTATGCTTCCTCTCAGTGAGCATTGACAAGTTGATGAAGTTTGTGTTAGCGTTAGTAGAGGAGAGAGATCACATTACGATCGCAAAAAGCTTTGTGAGTTAAATGTGGCAAAGTCAGAAGTAGTAAGCACTCAAAATTCTTATCAGGGAATTGAATGATTTTAATCAGAATTTTTTTTTTGAGTCGTATGATTTATTTACTCTGTTTATTTCCTTGCTTTTATTTCTGCTTGCTGTCATGAGTGGGAATCTATTCTGTTGAAAAATAATAGGTTTTCCTCAGATGAACAGTGCTACAATCTTTGTTATCTAGAGTTGTATTGTCATCTTGTTATCTTCTCCTTAGAAATTACGAAGTTTATGGTGTTTTATGAAAGAGTTTAGATACTTTATTTATTGGAAGTGTTCTCTTTATTAGTTATATATGCTGTGTTGAATTACGGTGAATTTGAAGTTCACTAATAGGCTACCATGCCCAAGGATATGTTAAAGTCTTTCCTACTGTTCATAACTTCAAACTAAAATTTGTCTTAGTAGCTCAGGACAAAAAATTCACCTAACCATATAACCTATATCTGACAATGGTCAATATTAAATATTTAAGTAAATGGTGGAAGGAAGAGTCTTAAACAGTGGTCAGCTGTTTAAGGACTACATTATTTGGATGTCAAATCCAGAGCACCGTGGTAGTTGACAATTTGTTTGAAGTAGTTTTTCATTTGACACAATAGAATGATTTAGAACTCTTCTTATTGCTAATACTGTCAAAATTTAACTTCTTTACTGTAAAACATTTTGATACTCATCCTGAGAATCTTGGCGAAAATTGCTAGTATTCAGGAGCTACTGAACCTATAATTTGGAACAGAGTACAAGAGTAAATCATTCAGGACTTATACCAGACAAGCAGTGTTAATAAGAAGATACTATTTAACTGAGTGTAGAAACATATCCTTGAAGGCAAAAATAAATAAGTAAATAGTTTCCTTGAAATACTTTCTTTTCCTAGGTTAATTAAATTCACATTTGAAAAAGCTTCTCATTTAGCAATGGCCTAATTATTTAGGCAACTAAATATATTGCTTAACCAGAGGGGTGGTCAAGAGAGGAATTACATCCTGGCATCCTGTTATTGTGCAATAGCTTTTCTTCTTTCTTCTTTTTTTTTTTTTTTTTCTCCTGTTTAACTGCTACAAGATTTTGGGTCCAACTTCATTGCCATAATTATTTTTGTGAGAAAGACTAAATCCAGAAGGCACTAATCCTCAGGAGAAGAGAAAGAGATTGAGAGAGGGGACAGTGGAATGAAAATTGGAATTAAAAAATATAGAGGCTAAGTCACTAAATTCAGTGTCCTTATGTTTTGTTTCTACACTGTCAAAGCACCGTGTCACTGAACTCTGGACATTCCTTTTATTCTTTCTTTTTAAGATACACCTATGCTATTTCTATCCCAGATGAGTCATTTTATATTTTCTCTCTTGATTTTGTAGTTACAGAAAAGATAAAGGCTAAATAGAGAAAATGTCATTGTGGAATGAGATTGTCAAATATTTTGGGATAAATGATAAATTGTATCATAATGCTTCTAAATGATAGCCCAGATCATTTACATAGTAAAATATCTTTAGGACCCATCTCAGTATAAGCATTGTGTGCAAAATGGTGGAATAGTTTTCATGCACCTTATAATAGTTTGTTAATTCAAAGTAAATAGGGCTCTTAAGTGGAAAATGAAATTATCCCATTGCTTGGAATACCTTGATGCAGTTTTTATTACAGGTTGCATATGGCATCTGTTAGGAATTTGAGCATGGGTTGGTTGTTGAATTATTGTGTGGATTAGCTGTAGTATTTGAAGGTTCTCGACTTTAAAAGCATGTGTCTGTTTTAAATCCTACATAAATTCCTCACAGTTTTTTTTGAGCAGTCTGTAACTCTAACCAGGGCATTTTTAACACCACAGCTTCAAACAACAGCAGGAGCAAATCTAAAACATTGCTTTGAGTGGTTTCATAATATCATTAAAAGATTTCATTTTAATTAGATAAATTCCCCCTTTCTTTAACTTTTCAACTTTTCTTTTAGTATGTTCTAAAAGGCAAATGGTGAGAAGTCTAACTGAATTGAATTAAATATTAAAACATTAAAATTGGCATTTTATAGCTCATGAGGAAAAGATGGAAAAAAAATCATGAAAAACATATTTTGTGCATATTTTAGATTTTTCTTTTTAAGACCTTTCCAAAACAATTATGGATATTCTTAGTAAGGAATATTATAGGCTGTGTTGTCTCCCAGGGCAGCTAAAGTTTCCAAAAGGAAGTTCAATCTGTAATATGTCTTTCACATGTTATTTTAATAAAAAATCAAATATCATTTGTGTTTCCACTATTAAATGGAGACTCATTCTTTGGTTGTGTTTCCATACATCAGCAAATACATTTAGAAAGAATAAAGTAAACTATACTTCAAGTTACACTGATCTCTCCCAAACTGCGTATGTCTAACAGATCATGTTTATGTTATAGTATAAGTAATCTGAGGTTGAACATGAAAATAGCTTAACTGGTGTTTCCCTGTATGTGTCTGTGTGCAGTTGTGGGTTTGTGTTGTGGGTTTGTTTTTTTTTAATGTATGCATTCATTTGCATGTATTTATATTTTCAACTTCTGATGTTAATTGAGTTCTCTCACCTCGCTCAAGCAGAGAAAATTTCTTGATATCAAAGTACTGTGCAGACGAATGAATGAGAGAGAAACTACGGTTACTTATTCTACTGTTATCATTTTTCCAGACCAACTTGTAATATACATAAATAAATTTGAGGGAACCTGTTCACTGTATATAAGTACTGAGCTGCATTGTAGAATGAGCAGCTATTTCACCATTGCGGACCATTAGTCTCAAACATACTGAAGGAATTATAGCAAGTCTTTACAGATTTATAATCCTCTCTAACACAAATTTAAGTTTGTGTTACTACTTTCTTGTCCTTAGTACTGGTACAGAATGGGTCAGTCCCTTTGATGCTTTGTGAAACATGGTATCATAGGCAACATTTGTTTATCTTTATGATTGTCTTGTTTCTAAGACCTGGTGAACACTGACTTGTTTAAGAGCATAAATTAGGTGCAAAACCATTTGAATGATGAAATCTAGCTTTGTTAAGAATGACAAGGAAAACATCATTATAATCAGTTTTCTTGAGAAAATAGTTATGCTGCATGGATGGACTTTGTGTACGGTTTGTAGGTTGGGAGAAGAGGAAGAGGTTGACTCCTCACATCTGTTGTTTTGTATAGAAAAAAAAGTAGTTCCCTACTGATCTTTGCTTATATAAAACTTTCACACAGAATTTTTATGGTGGTGTCCAGGGACCTGCCTTAATAGAGCAAAACTCATAATCTGTTGTGTATATATTAAGAAGGATTTCTTCCTTTAAGAAACAATCAGTGTCGGGAGGAAGTGTTCTGCTGAAATTGCCTTTTTTTCCACTTCTCCACAATAACTGTGAGTTAATTGGCACAGTGTGTGGTTAGTGATGTACACTACAGCCTTACCTAGAAAAGCTGTGCCAGCCATTGGAAATGATGAGGCTGATGCAGGGACAGTAGAGTTCACTCAGCAGTATGGTACAGACAAGGGAGAATTTTTCCAGCTCAAGTCGGATTCCATCCAGCCTGTGACTTCATCCAGTCTCTACAGGAAGAGAGGCTTGGTTAGCACAAGAAGGGGCATCATCTCCCTTTATACTTGACCCAAATATCCGTAATGGCCTATTCAAATGTGCTGCAGGATTTTGTGTCTTGTGCTCAGACATAAAATAAGAAAAGGGGGTTCCATCTTCAGGTAAGTTTTCCTGTTGTTTTTTCAGGCCTTGAATGATGAAAGAGTTACTGGACTGTTCCCAGTGGGACTGTGAAAGAACATTTTATTCATCTTTGGTTTAGATATCTTGGAGCTTCCTTTGCCCACGCTGATGATATGTTCTCTTTCTCCAAAAAAGTTCTTCTTGTTTCATGTATAAACTTGTTTCTTGTGACCAGGGAGGTACTGCATGCTGGAGACACCCAGCAAAAATACCTACTAATACCAGTAATTCTGGTTGTGATCTCAAGGGCTACCTGTTCCTGGCTAGGGAATAATTTCTTTTATCTTCTTCTTCCTTGTAACAGAAGATTTTAAAGGATGGATTATGAAAAGAAAGAAAAGTTGGTCTTTGGTTCAGTTTGCTGAAGCTTTAGTAATCATGATTTCTTAATAGAATAGGAAAATAATGTGAGCAATTGTTATTGGGGAACCTTAACTTTAAAATGCAAATAGCAACAACCTGGGTTTGCTAGGTTTGTCAGAGCTGACAAGAGGTTCTTTGGCAGTCAAGGACTTCTATTCCTACCCTCTTAGTGTAAAACGAAAGTGACTTGGCTCCCTTTTGGGATTATATATTGTTCGGTTTTATATATTGATCAGTGTTTTCTAAATGCTTTTAAGGCTTTTAGACCAGGTGCTATTTGTGGAGTCAATTTCTCTGTTCTTTGTGAGCTTGCGGAATGCTGGAGTGCTACAGAGTGATTGACAGGGCATACTTGTGATTGTGTTATCTCATCTTCATGTGATAACAAAGAAGTAAAAGAGAGGAAGTAGAGAAAAATGTATCAGCTTGTTAGTTTTGTGTAATAATTTCTAAATGTTGTAATTTTTTTTTTCCTAGCAACACCATAGAAACTGCAACCTATTTATGAGGAAATTGATGTAACTTTTCTGAAAACTGTGCTCTGGAGTTAAATTCTATCTGTGTTAACTTTTTATTTATTTATTTATTTATTTTTAGTGGACTGCATAATTTGTGAAAATCTGTCAATTTGTAGTTGATTCATGCTAACTCTGAAGGTTGGTTGCTTGGTCAGTTTTGAAATTTGCACTACTCGTTATATACTGGGAATATAACCTGGCCTCTTCGGTTGTTGTCAGTCTAAAAGCACTTTCTAGATGATATAATTGATGCATCATATAAGTAATTAAAAAAAATGAAGCAGTTCAATGACTCACAATAGCACTATGTGCTAGTTTAGGACAGGAAGTGTGTAATAACTAGGTGCAGCTGGGTCTGCAGGATGAAATTAAATAGACAGGAAATACTTAACCAAGCTGGAATTTAACCACATCCAAAATGGAATTTGATGTGAATACTTGCACCTTTAATTATATGAAAAATTTTCAAAGGAATGCTTGTGGTCATATGTGACCACAATCTTAATTTTCTTGTGTTGACACTAAAATTCAATTAATTATTGAACCAAATTTTTCTTACCTTGTGAAAATGATGTGGTCCTAATTGTTTTTAAGTTATACGTTCCTTTTCTGTACAGTATTTAATTCTTGAATGGAAATGCACTTATGATTTCCCATAATCAAATTATCAGTCAGTAATGATTGTTTTTATTTTTATCTTTCAATTTCTTTTCTTGTTTGTTTTTTTTTTTTTTTTGCAATTGTAGAGTGTGGACAGAACTGATTTTGGTCGGTATAGTGTGAGTTACACGTGTAGTGAAATTATGATCAAAGCTCCTCTTTCTTTCCTCTCTCCCCCTGGAACCTTCTCAATAGGCTATCACACAAACTTCACTTTTTGGATTTTTTCTCCTGTTATTGTAGTATCTTGGAACCTTAATGACCCATCCAAACACCACTGGGGTGCTACCCAAAGAAACATTTCCCATTGTAGAGAGTACAGTAGGGAAAGCACAGAGAAATAAGATCAAAACAATGATTTTGGTCTGATTTATCCAGAGTTTCCAATGCTGGAAGTTTATAGTAGCCCTAGAAAAGAAGAGGCTTTTCTGTGTGCTTATGGAAAGCACTTCATCTGCTTGTGGGACAGAGGGGGATAGGAGCAGATAGCTACTTGTTTCAAAAGGGTTATAGCAAGTGGTGAATGCTCAGAGATAATCTTGTGTAAGGTGGGTATGAAAGCCTTGGAAGGGAATACAAGTAGCTCCTCTTGATGCAGTCAGGAAGGAGATGAATGGAAAGTGATCTTAGTAGTTACAGCCTGGATTTCTTCTCCAAGGCCAGCTGGAGTAAGGTGATGTTTGCTGAGTTTAAGCTATGTAACAAAAAAGTAAAGAAAATGTTATGTACAAACTGTTGGGAGAATTGAAGTCCTAGAAAAGGTCTGAATAAAAAATGTGAATTGAACATACGAAATGTGGATTGAACATGCGGGTCTTGTCTTGGGCAGAAATAAGTCAGGACTTGAATAGAAACAAAAGACGAGAGAAAGGTCCTTTAACTATCATATCAAATGTGTTCTTGGTAATGAGATTATCTGCAAGTAGGCTAGAACTTGAGATGTTCTGAAGGTTTTTTAAACCAACTCTGTGGACCTGCATTCAGTAACATTGTCTAAGATCTTCAAAAGATGTTCTGAGGAGTTTTAAGAGAGTTAAGTACATCAGAAAAGGGAAAAGCTATGAAAGTTGAGAGAAAATGAAAATTTCAGAAGTAAGAACATGGTAAATTTTTCTACATGCTGATCGGTGAAGATTTTCTCTTCATTAACTTGTTGAGATACTTGTATTTTCAGAGTTGGGAAGAGGTTTTTTTATAGACTTTGATTGAATAAACCTGGTAATGCAACCTGCATCAAAGATTTACTATAGCATAAAAGGAGGAGAAATTGAGTTTGGGTTGGAGCTTGATGGCCATTTATGGAAAAAACAGGGTAATATCCAAAACATGGCTGAGGGGAACTTGGAGAGAATCAAGGGCTGTTAATCAGTGGATGTAAGGGACGGATGATGTAACTACCTGTTATTTTTATCATGCATCTCTAATCTCGGTGAATTATAGCATTGATTATAGCATATGCTACTTAAAACTTAAAAAACATCGCTATAAATGCTCTTCTATTGTCTTTCCTCCTATACTCATTCTTTCCTTTTCCTTTTTACAACAGTTGGTAAATCTTTCGCTTGCTAGTTATATGTTATATGATTGGTTCATTGAGGCACATGTATCAGCACAGTTCATAAACAGAAGCAGCTGGTTTCCTCTGCACTTATGAGAATGCACAAACACACAACTGAGATCTTCAAATCCTCTGTATGCTTTGGATACAATTCCTATCCTGAAAAGCCATGCTGTGATTTCAATTAGTGCAGATGTGCACCAAGCCACCTTATTGGCTCAGAAAAGAATTCTTTTGTTTCAACACTTGAACTGCTAGATCTGGTTAATGTTACCAAATGAAAAAAAAATAACATCACACCTATGGTATTAGTCTTATACTCCAGTATCTGAAAAAGCCTTGCCAGAAAAAAAATGTTATCATCTCACAGGGAAAAGCTGAATTCATACACAGGAACTCCAGGATTACTTCAACATTTTACTAGTCCCCTGTAACACCAGCAAGTCCCATAAATGCCTAATGGAAA
The DNA here is from genome assembly GCA_013399175.1 of Odontophorus gujanensis. Classification (NCBI taxonomy): domain Eukaryota; kingdom Metazoa; phylum Chordata; class Aves; order Galliformes; family Odontophoridae; genus Odontophorus; species Odontophorus gujanensis. Next base: position 119,872 of record VXAB01013882.1, read on the forward strand.
AACATCAGAAAATGAGATCTGCAGCAGGCCTTTAGAGATCAAATTTATGTTGCTGAACACTTTTTTCAGGTCAGGTTTAAAGGTCAAAAGAAAGTGGATAGATTAAATTTGCTGATTTTGCCAACTTTAAAGGCCCCTTTTAAAGGTTTTCTGTTTCTATGGGCAGCCCTAGTATGATTTTGGATAGTTCTGAGCAAGAACTGAAATATGTAGAACATCCACTGTGTTTTTCTCATGTGAGAAATACATTCATATAACAACACTTAGCTATCACCAATGTTCTTGAGCAGGATCTGATTTAGATAATCTTGAAGTAATTAATATTTCTTAATAATAAAATTTGTACTTTATATTAATTTCACATGTAGACTCAGACTCATCTATCGCTGGGCCAGCTGTGTCACCACAGTGACAAAAATAGTCACTCCCTTTTGTTTTCACACTTGCTGGAGTTTGTCTCCCTGTTTCTCACACAATGTTTTTTTCCCTCTGTATCTCCAAGCAGAAAAGTATCCCTCAGTGAGCATCACTAACTCTTACACTCTGTGCTCTCTTAAATGGGAGTAGAATCCAACTACATAGTCACTTGAGAAGGAAGAAGGTAGAATACAAAATCTTATCACAAAGAACATCTGCATCATCAATCATTGCAAATACTAGAAATGAAATAAATGACTAGGAAGATGACTGTTGTATAATATTATCAGAGTCATAAGTAATTTGCACATAATGCAGAAGTGTCATTTCTTGTACTGTCTTTTCTGCAGGTTTATAATAGCACACAAACACAAGTTGAGTTAGAAGCTTGGTTTCCTTACATGAAGTGGTGTAGAACAAAAAGCATGTTTGTATACCTGTATTTCATTATGTAGCTTTATTTATATAGAGTTACTTAATCAGCCTCTAGAAGTATGAGTAATTCAATATTTTTATAGTGCAGGATGATTCAGTAGCAGCTTAATGTCAAGTCTTAATACTTCCCAATTAAAACAAAAGAAAGATACTTAGCCTCCACAGTTAAAATTTACTTCTCCTCCCCGTAGAAAAATCTTGAACATGTAGCAGTTGCAGTTGTTCTCTCATTGCGTATGTATATGTGCTTGTAAATTATCATGCCTAAACTGGTAGTCCTTTTAAAAATAAAGTAGAACTTCAGTTTTTTAAATGTTTGAGTTGTTACATTTCTAGAATGTCATAATTTTTAGGGCATGAAGTTTTCAGTAAAATAGTTAAGAATTTTGTTAATATCAAGTTTGTCAAAGACTATATAGACAAGTATGGCTTGACTTTCAACTGTGTGAGTTCTCTGTGTGCTTTTTAAAACTGTGTTGGAGTGGAGAAATTGACGTCGTTAAGAACAGGTTTTCCTGAAATTCTGAAATCCATTAATAGCCACTAGTTTAGGGAAAGCATTTCTCTCTTATCAAGTTATAAATGTTAAAGAATCTTATTTTTGCAGTACAGTTCTTCTGCAAATCTGCCAGGATCTGAAGAGCTAGCTTCTATGAAATCTGTGCATCTTGCATATAGTTGTCTCATGGGAGAGTTAGATGTTTGAACTCTGATGCTAGTTACGATGCTTTTCAGACTGAACCAAACTGGACATAATGATTCCAGGTTCAGAGCTAGCAGAAAAAATGACTGAAGTGGGAGCCCAGATATGCAAGCACTTTTAGTGAAATATAGCTTTCTCTTGCGGTCACAAACATAGAAGATTGTCTGACCAGATATGTAACTTGCTGAACTAAATGAAGCAAAACCAAAGGCGTGAGCTTCAACTTAAGAATAACTTATCACAGAATGTGCTCAAACTGAGGGTAAATTTGAAAATTCTCCTTGCAGAATGTAGCTGATGGGACAGATTTTAATAAAATTGGATACATCTGCAGTGGTATCATATATCAACCAAGAGGCAGACAAAAGAAGTAGAAATTTATTGGAGGAGTCCATCTGACTTTTCTTGTGGGCAGAATTACATCTGGCATTTGTGAGAGTGTGCCATTTCCCAGATCTTCACAGTATGTTGGCAAACTATTTTAATAGGCTTGGATGTTCGTTTAGGAGAGCATGATCTCTGGATAGATATATAATTAACTGTAGTAAATCTAAGGTACAAAACTCCTCAGAACAAACTCCTTTGCCATAGGAAGAATATTCAGAGGCAAATACAAATTTGTGACAGGCATTCAGAAAAGCAAAGTATTACTATATCAAAATGTCAGACATTCAGATGTTTTATAAAAGTTTAATTTTTCAAATATCTCCTTGTCATCTGTATCCTCTTCTGAGAACATGGAACGATTATAATGGTAATTGTGGAAAATTGCTAGTCATCAGTGCTGTTAAATATCTAAATTCTAAAATGTATCATACAGTCTTGAAGTTGTTGAATATTTTCCAAGGACTATTATTCAGTGAGAATTCTAAAGTTCCTTTGCTCTGTGATTAAAACGGACAGGATTGCAGTGGGGTACATGAGATGTAAGCAATCATTCCTATGGAGTGTAGTTGCCAGAAAAGCAGCTTCACAGGGAGACTCTGTGACTCCCATGCATCTGAATGCAATTTGTGAGGAGTAAGCAGGGTCAGAAGAAAGCTCTAAGTCTAGCTTCAGCCATGCATGCTGATGTACTGCTGTGCTGGAACCCATTCTCTGTAAAAGATAAACCAGCTTCACAGGCCTAAGGCCCACATTCAAGGAGCCACATAATGTCTTCCTTTCCAGTCAAGGCCAGGACTATAGTTTTTAATAACTGGTAATACTTAGCTTTGTTTAATTGAAGCAGTTATGAGGTATAACCATATTCTCTTATAATTATATCGGTATTCCCGCCAGGAAGATTGGTTGAAGTTGACTGACTCTCATCTGGTTCTTGTTAAAACTGGAAGAAATCCTCTGTGTAGTGGCAGGAAGAAATATCAGCTCCAAAGTAGTCAAGCTAGAACCTAAAAACTAACTTAAATCATCCTATTGTGAGTAAAGTCTTTCTTCTGGAGCAGTTTTGAGTCTTTCAGAGTCTAAAAGGGAAGCTTTCCCATCTGCGTGCATGTCAAGAAAATCAAGTTCTAAACATAAGTTCAGTAAGCATTACAAAATTAGGTCCAGTTTTACTGCTAGCACAATGGTACTGATTTGCAAAAGCTAACATAGAGCCTCTGCCAGCAAGAGATTATTCCCCTCTTCACAATTCAGTTCTACATTCTGGTGATTAATTATAATTTTTAAAAATTATTTTAAGTGATGGTGATTTATAGGACCAGTGGAGAACAGGTGTATGGATAGGAACATTCATGATCAAGTCTACCTTCATAGGTACCACTTTCCCACAGTAAATACCTTTTCAACAGATGTGTCACTTGCAACTTTTTCAAAAAATAGCTAAATGTGTTTAAGTGCTATTTTCACCTGAGTGACAGGTCAGAAGGAGTACATCTTCAGCCTGGCTGGTGGCCTTTTGGGTATGGAAACAATAAAGAAATGTTCTGTTTATTTATGGATCCTGGTTAAACTACTGTTTAGGACAGGTAGTGTTCTTTAAAAAAGTTATTTCCAGTTATAAATTTTTTTGCACTGTTTTGTGGAATAAAATTTCCCTACTACAAAAAGATAAAGGATAAAAGAGAAGAAGTAAAAGGCAGTTTGCACTTTAAATTAATATATCTGAAGTGAACAAAGCCATCCATTGTGTTGCTTTCGTGTGACTGTTGTTAGATATTAATTTGATAAGGACAGACTGTTAAAATGGGAACTGAAAAAAATGTTGAACCTTTTTTTTCCTGACTGCTTTATCATACATTATAATGTTTATTGTTGAGATTAAGTACTCTCTATTCAAGCAGTAACAAGTTTCACAGTGGAACAAAAGTAAGCAGCACTCAGAAAATTCATTTTAACAAAAAGAATGAACAGTGAGATATGAAAACTATTGATTATGTTGTCTGTGGTGACATACAAACAAAGTGATAACTGTTCACATCTGTAAAAATTGAAGAATGGCAATGTCAAATTGTGCAAAGATTAACATAAGAATCTGACATCTTTGGTGAAAATTTATAATTACATTTGACGCTTTGGTAGAGATTCGAATGAGGGTGGAATCTTGTCAAGTAATTTTTTTGTTGTTGTTCATGTCGTTACTAGCTGCTTAACCCTTTGATTAGCAACAATTATTACAGTGGATAAACGAGGATACTTGAGATGAAAATATGTTTTCTTGTGATTTATAGGAGTATTCTAACATCTGTTTCAGAAGGCAACTTCTTAAGTTTAATTCTGCTTCAAAGATGATGTTCTGAGTAGGCTCATATAGATACCACCTTCCAGGAAAAGTTTTGTGACAAGAACTGATCTGTGTCTCTCCTGCTCTCTCTGAAGAAAATTTGAGAAGTATCAGGAAGTTGAAGAAATGTGAATTATTTATTCGTGGCTTTTGAACTTTGGGTTGGAGGTACCACTGTTGCTTTCTCTTCTTGCTCTCTGTGGAAGCGTTTGATACCACTGTGCTAGTGCTTGGTTTCTTTGGGTTGCTCACAGGGTCAAGCCGTAAATGTTGACGAGGAGGCACTGCATGGAAAAGAGTAAAGAGAAAATCCTTGTTTTCCTTGGTTAACTGTCCTGAAGAGAAAACGAACTCCAGGATTTCCTGTAAATGAGGGAACACAGTAATACAGATATATAAAAATGTATCTAAAACTTGTGACAAGGACTTTCCACATTAGCTTTGAGGAATGCATACTGCATTTTATTTCAGTGCGGACTAATAATTTTTGCTCTGTAAAATGAAGTTATTTATGATACAACTCAACAATGTTCTAGTTTGGATGTTTTAAAAGTAGAAATAATGTTTATATAGCTTAAGGAATGAATTTAAACTCACAGAGTTTAGGAGGTGATTTTGAGAGATCCCAACTTCCTTTTCTTATAAAAGTACTAAAACACAAGCTTAAATGCTGATTTGAAAAGGAGTACTTTTTCATTTATCTTTGTGTCCCATGTATCAGTTAAAGATTCATTGATATTCTAATCTAGAGAATTATGTTTATAAATTAGCACACAAGTTAATACCGAATGTTAAATACATCACAATAACTATTTTTCTTATTTGCACTTATTTTTAAAACCTGTTCTCAAGGCTGAACAGTCTTAGACCTCTCAACCTTTCCTCATAAGGGAAATGCTCCAGGTATATTGTCTTTGTGTCCCTTTGTTGGACTCCATCTAGAAGCTCCCTGTCTTTTTTGATCTGGGGTGCCCAGAACTGGACACAGTACTCCAGATGTGGCCTCACTAGAGCAGAAAAGATGGGAAGGATCACCTCCCTCAATGTGCTGGCCCTGCTCTTCTGCATGCACCCCAGGATGCCATTGGCCTTCTTGACCACAAGGGCACATTGGTGGCTCATGGGCAACTTTTTGTCCACCAGGACATGTAAATCCTTCTCCTCAGTGCTCAGTAATGCATTTACGCATTTACTCATAATGCATTTACACAGTTTGCAAAGCATTGGCATTTTGTGGTGTTTATTTCAGAGTAAAATAGCTGATTTCTTACATAAATGTTAGAGATATGTGTAGTGCCTGGGCTACTCTGAAATAATGTCTTATAAGTTGATGGAGCAGTGGAGAATATATGGTTTTTCCACATAGTATATACTTTCCAAAAAGCTAAATATCTGCTTTTACCATAGACTTCTGGAATAATTCAGGCTCAAGTGGACTACTGGCCAACTTCAAAGTTAGACAGGTGCTTTATGTTCAGTTGAATATCTGAGGATGTTCTAATATTTGACTCTCTACAGTGAAAATTCTTTTTCTGTGTGAAAATTCTTCAAATGGTTCAAAACTCACTTCAGTGTTAGGAACTATAAGAATTAAATAATTTCAAATACAAATTTTTAAGAATATATTAACTCCTATAAATCTCTTAATTTCTTCCTCCACACTTCAGTGTTTAAAGAGCAAGCAAACAGAATTAAAACAAATTATTTTTACGACTAACAAATAGAAGAGGCATTGGTTCAAATTGTTATGCTGATTTCTAAATCCAAAATTGCCACGTTGCCCTTGAATGCATCCTTACTTACATAATATAACAGTTTTGGAAGCTTAAGTGAATTAAAAAGCAAAATCTTCAATTACCAGCGATTTTCTGAATTGTTACGTGCATTCTGCTGTGTGGTATTTAATCTGAGAATTGATTTGGAACTATAAATTTTAATTTATGTGACAGTTTATGAAATCCATTTGTCTGTCATATGTTAAGTGGAAAATACTGCCCACATGTTTCTATGGTTGCAGAAAAAAGGAATACAGAGTATTTCTAAACTCAGCAGCATGTGTTCCTACTGTCAGAAATTTGCAGTATGATGTCTGTATGTGATGTATGTATGTATGTGTACATCTTGTTCAGAATTTGATGAATTGCACTTTGCCAGACATTTGTGTTTTCAATGGAATATCTGTGACTTGCCACCATTCCTATCAGAAGCTATATGGTATATGACCATTTAGTAACTAATTATGATAACTGAAATGCTGCATGGGTTTATTATATTTCTAAGGTGGCTAAAGGGATATTGACATAGGCCACATATATTCTTAGCGAACAAATAGGTGTTTGCTTACTGGGTTTCCTCTTCTCAAAATTATTTTACTTGAATACTCAGAAATGTTTTGCAACCAGCAAGACAGGTTGGTTCTCTGCCATTGCTTGACTACCTAACTTGTTCTAATAATAATTTTAGATCTGTAAAGGATCTAGAAAGTGGTTAAAAAGAATTCTTCAATATGTATCCTGTATTTGTAGACTGATTTTCTGAGAAAGAGGCCAAAGAAAGTGACAGAAGCAGAGTTGTTTTCAAGGAGGAAAATAGAGAAAAGCACTCAAGAGAAAATAAAAACTTACTCAGAATATTCAGGCATCTTGAATAGAAGCATAAATTGAAGCCCCTACTGGAATGCGCTTCTCCACATGGCGTTGCAAAACAGTACCTTCATAGAAGAGGTCCCCCAGGTTGTATGGTCTGGGAGTAAAAGGCTACCACTGCTCTTTGTGGCTGAAGTAGCAGTCCCACCAGTATAAGTTGATTTCTGAGGTGTGAACTCACGGGTTCATGAGAAACAGACTTAATATAGTCATTATTTGGCTCTAAAAAGCTAATGATCAGGGATAATCCACCTCTGAAGGAAGTACTTATTCAGTCTGTAGTGATTAATGCCGATCAATTATGTGACTCTTTATGTTCGAAGTGTTCTGTAGACAATTATTAGCCAAATTAAGAGAAAATATCTTTGTCCAGGGTTTGACAGCTGTCCACGTTTAATATTTCAAAATAATTATTTGAATTAACCTAGTTCATGACCTTCATTTATTTGTGTGTTCAGAAACAAAGCCATCCAGAAGTCTTTGCATAATGAAAATTAAAAGCCTAAGCAATAACATTAATGTTCTTTTAAATAATTAATTTTAATGTGTGTAAGTGTGAGCAGTAAATGTTTTATTGTAAATCCTGATGTGGTAATTAATTCAAGTGATTAGGTCCTAATTGTGTGTTCGTAGTAAATATTATATTTACAATGAAAGTAGTTTTTTTGGAATCCTGATTTTGAGGCAAGATTTGAGAAAGGAGTGGCAGTTAAAAGGAAATGTTCATGCACTTAATTTTAAAACTGCTGTGTCAGAAATTAAAGGAGGTACATCCTTTATTACTTGAGTAATTGCTTTTTCAGTTCTTAAGAACATTTTATTTTACTCTACGCTTAATTTTTTGCTTATACATCAAATTAAATATGTCATAAAGGTACACAAGCTGTTCAAATCAGCTAGCAAATACCTTTGGGAGCCGAAGGGTATTAGTTTTATTAATCATTTACAACTTAATTTGAAAATACCAAAAGCCCAATTATTCCATAAAACATATCATTATTTTCATGGAGAGTTAGTCTCCCTGTAAGAGATGGTAGTTCCAACTCTAGCGGTAGTGGCTGGAGTAACCACACTGCACACACAATGATTTCAGATCTCCCCCAGAGAGTTAGAGAATAGATAGAATTTATGGAGTTTGGATCATTAGTTGTATTGTTTGTTGTTGTTTTCCCCAGCAAAATTGTGTTTTATGACTGTATTATATACATCTGTGGTTCTGTAAAGAGATCTGCTTTGCCAGTTGTGAGGCTGCTTTGTTTAAACAGATTCAGTGGATGACGTAGCCTTGCAGTAGTGCAATAAGCTTCTGAAATCTTTTGTTACCTCTTGATCATTTCTTTTTTCCCTTCTTTCTACCGACCATGCAGCGGTATCAGTGTAGTCTTTCTGATGATATGATCTTTATTAGTGAAATAATATGCTCTTTCTTTGGGGCTCTTGAAATATGTTCTAACGATAATGGTAATGACTTTGATTAATATTTAATCCCCGTGCTGCTATGTTCTTATAATTTACAAGATCTCAAAGGTAGCTGGGGGGAGGGAAGAAAGGTTTCTGCCTAAGTGTTTCAGTATGAGAGTGCTTAGGGAAAAACATGCCTATGTTTTTTTTTTTACCATTTGTATCTTTTTTCTAACCTGATTTTGGGTAAAACCTTTCATAGCATGGCCGTGTTGTTGACAGGGAAATTCATAAAGTATAGAAGTCATGCTGGCATTGGCTTATTTTTCATGGCATTTGACTCCTTGCTGTATTTATTTATATTGCATAACAGTCGTCATTCCTCTGAATCATCTGGGAATGTGAATGTGGAGGGCACAGACACAGCAGTGTGTGCTGGTGTGGAGCGGGAAGTGGCTGAGGGGTTCTTTCCTTTTCTTGTTAGCAGGGGAGCTGGGATTTATAAATACAACAGGGCAAGCCCAAATCAGTTTCCCCGTCCACTCCAAGAGTCACAATATTTGGTGTGCAGACTCACAGAACCAAAATGTCTGGTGCATGTGTGCAGGAGAAGTATTTTTATGGTTTTCAGAGCACGGAATGTTATGGACAAAGTTCTTAGGGAAGCAGTAGCAATGCACCAAGTTGTAATGTTCTCCACAAGACTTTTTACATTTTTAAAGGACCTTTAAATACACAGTCAGTTGATAGCAATTATCTGCTAATACAGTCTGGATTGGTCATTGTTTCAGTCTGACAGTTTTACCTGTACTTATATAAAGCATTGTGTTGGTATAAACACATTTAAATTAAAATATACTCATATTTTTTCTCATTCAAGATTATTTGAATAAGCAAGAAATAGGTTGCTCTATATGTTTGTTTATAGAGCTCTCAAACTGAGGATTAACTGCCTAGAGAATTAGAACCTATGCATTTGTAGTTACATAGATTCTCTCAATTTACTAATATACTGTAAATATTATGTACACACCAAACTTGAATGAATTCAACATATGGTTAATGTTTACATAATTAATGAGATGCCAAATTATATTAATATGAAAGCCATATACTTAAAAGCACATGATGCATGGTCACCAAGAGCTGAAATTAACCACACCTTTTGTTTATTTCCTGAAATGCTTATTTGCCAGGACAGGGACTCCAGAATTGTGCACCAAATTGTGGAAATTGGGATTGAAAAATCAATTACTTCTTTCTTCCAAACATCACAAATAATATAAATGTCAATGTTGAGACTTGTTATTTTTTCGTTAAACAATAGTTAGTATGTTTGATCCTAATTTTTAGTCTAAACACAACATTACCATTTTGTTTATAGATGGATTATGCGTTGCTAGTTTTAATACAGAGTTGTTTTAGATGGGGGAAAGGTGAAAGGAAGCAATTCCTCTCATTAGTCAACAATTAACAAATATTTGGCAACGCAGTGTTTTCTCAGTGAGGGTTCAATTGTTTTTCAGTGAAGAAAAAGTGCAGCAAAGTGTTTTGAGAATACTAGGACAAAAGAAGAAAAGTGGCTTATTCTTGATCATAGCTTGTTTGATTTGCAGCTTATATTTTATTGATGTTAATACCCTCTACTTTATAATACCTTTCAACATAGAATTTCAATCATTTCAGTAATGTTAAGTAATTAAACCTCCCACTGGTTCTGCCAATGGAGGTATATTTATCATTATAACTATTTTGTAAGAGGGTAAACAAAGACAAAAAAAGGTTGAGTTACTTACTGAAAAGAATAAAAAATCCGGACTCCTGTTTCTCAGATGATGTTTCATTAATAGCTCCTCCCAAAATATGTTAGAAATTAAGTATGTATAAAAACACATGTCATTCCCTGAGCTTTAAATAAACGCACATAAAACCGTGCTGGTATGTGGAGAGAATAGAGACACTTTTTGTGTCCTTACAGTTAGGTAGACTTCAGGGAGCTATATCAAACCATCATTTTAAGATCTTAATTCATCTTTTGAAAATGAGTTTAAGTAACTTCACAGTTTCCAGGGAAATGTGAGGATTTTTTTGTTTGAGATAACATAGTCTTACACCAAAGCTAGGCATGTTGCTGCTCTCTCATGCATGCATGTATCTGCACCTCAGTGTTTAGGTTATCATCCATACATTTTGCAAGTACTCTTCTTGTAAAGTCACACAATTATTCTAAGTATGGGCTTGGAAGAACTTCCTAGATAATACTTAATTTAATAGATAGTAATCAAAATGGAAAAATATTTCCAATTTGTTTAAAATTTGAAAGAAACTGCTAGTATAAATGTGAAATAATTATTTTCTTTAATATGCAATGCCAAATATTGGAGTTTTTCTGCTACTGTTGTAATCTGATAGATACTAATATGGCAGCAATCAGAGTTCGCTTCAGCAACAAAGACGCTGTTCAATTCTGAAAGCAATCCTCTCCTGACACATTGGCACCATCACAGAGGAAAATGTCACGGTCAATATAAGCACATTTACTGACAGTTAGGCTTTTTCCTATGTTACTGAAAAGTGTTTGAAACTTGGCTTTTATCAAAAACAGAAACTTTAACCACTCAGAATGATAAAACAATAGTTTACAGCTTAGTCATTTTCCAGTTATAAAGCAATACTTTAATGAAAATAAACAATGCATACAGGAACAAGGCAAAACAATTACTCAGAAAAATTGTTGCATTCTTGCCATCCGAGCTTTCTGATTTCCAAGAACCATCTCCAATACAAACTAGACAAAAAGCAGTGGGTTTTGTCTCGGTGAGTAACTACTTGCTGACCAAGATAAAATGCAATTTGAAAATGTAATTGGTATGCAGGTACTTACTAAATTCCTAAGTAGCCCATTACTTGAAGAAAAGATACATAGATTAAAATAACTTCTATGTATATAACTAATTTACAGACTGAACATTACCAGACTTACATAGTGGTTTTGACTTTCTTAGAGGAAGTGGAAAATTAATTAAAGCACAAGCACCATAGTTAGTAAAATGTGTGGTGTTTATTTGATTTATGTGGGTGTTTTATTATTTTCTGGAGTTTTTTAGCATCAGGAGTATTTTACAGTATGATATTGTTTATTATTGTTTATATTAACAGTATGATACTGTTCTGTCATATCTCAGGAAGAAAAGTGCTTTAATAATTCCAGGCAGTTGCAAGTACAAATACTCAAAAGTCAGAAAAAAAAAAGGAGTTAGTAAGCCAGCTGATTTGACAGTTATGTGGCCAGATATTTCAGTGTTAAACACTTTCCTATGTTGTTCTCTGCTTATTTAAAGTCACAGAAATACTACAATGAAGAGGTTTGGGTCTAATTTTCCAAGAAGAATTCTTTAGTTTCCTACCCACTCACAGTGGGTGAGACATGGACTGTACCCAGACTGGGCTGTATGCAGCTCAGAGGTCAGAAAGCATGGGTCATTTGGTCTCCTCTGGTTGTAAGGGCACATGGAAACCTTGTGTAAGTCATTCTGCCTGGAGCAGTTACCCCAAGGTACATTCCATGTCCCAAGACCTGCCATGCATTTCATCTTTGCTCCTTCTGAGCCCTGATGGTTCTGTTGGGCTGCAGCAGACATAGTGGATGGCAGAGCAGAGGAAAAGTCTCCTGTGCCCAAGTGCGTGCCTTCAAGTTTTCCTTGTGTGCAGAATATGCAAAACTTAGGCAACTCTTTAGTTGGTTATCTCTTTAGTTTAGCAGAGCACACTGTTTTGGCACATGAGCAGTCTCACTGATTTTACTGGAAATGCTAGCATCCTTGAAGCTATATGGCTTCTGCAGGGCTTTACTGAATCATGATATTTATCAGGACTCTCACGGCAGAACTGTCAAAAAATCACTGCCTGAAAAATTCTTCCCTTTAAATGGATGAGTGTGTGATGTCATCATAATTGCATTTTTATGTAAGTCCTTGCCGTAGAATAATTTTGGATTAAATGATGTGTTCTTTCCATGTTGCCAGAATATAATTCACCCTTAATGGCAACAGACTGTATATATCTCTGAAAGTTAAATATTTTGATTCACACTTAGGATTTATTGATTTTTACATTGTTACCAATTGGCATTTCAAAATACCAGTTCAGAATACGCTGGTTCAAATCTAGTAACTTATAAATGCATTTTCTTGTGAACTACTCTGAAAATGGGGATGGCAAGGAGATAGTAAGAGCTGCAAAGAACAGAGGGCAAACGGAAGCATTTTAGTGTGTGGTAAGTTTGAGTGCAATCTCATTTTTTATTATCTCTATTTGAACTTCTGTTGTTTCTGTGCTGTTAATAATAAATCCAGAAATGCAAAGCTGTTAGTTATCATCTCAGTCTAGATTTGCCTAAAGGTATAGAAACTTAAAGAAAGTATTCATTGACGATAAAAAGAATTGACCCTCATGCAAGTATTACATGTATGTAATCCAGTTGAATCCAGTGCAAGTGCATTTTTTTCATGTGAACTAATGATGGCAAGACTGCTCTGTTTGGACAAAACACATTATTCAGAAATGCTTTCACCAAACCCAGGGTAGTTTTGGCTTCATGAGATACTTCAACACTGATTCTGTGCTGCCAGTACTTCTGGCACCCCTCATTTGCTGCATTTGTGTGTGCAAATGGTAATGCTACGTAAGCGCAGTGTAGGTGAGAAGAAACAGTTAAGTTTGCATGTGGTAAAAGTGAGAGGGATGCAAGGTCGTTGCCTGTGTGCAAACTTACCAAATTCTTTCAGCAATTCTATTAACAGTGGAAAAAACCCACTTGATCATAAAGAACTGTCCCATAACCATAGTATGTGGGCATGTTTTAAAAAGTGCATCAAAGAATTCCAGAATATTGCAAAAGCATGATAATTTCATATTCTCTCTTGACTTTGTCTACTGCTGTAAAATTCAATATCTTAATATTGAATTTTAAAATCTCTTAAGTTGTAAACAAGCTACTGTATCTCCTGTAGCCATGTGTCTGCAACTCACAGATGTGTTTTTCTTATTTCTTCCTTTTTGTTTCTCTTCTTCCCACAGAGAAAACATTATTCTCCACCAAAGACCTCTATTTAAACAGAAATACTGCCTACAATGGGGGACAAAAGTGTATTTGTGTTTTGTGTTTTTATACATACCAGTATACATATAAATAATTCAATATATCACTTTATTTTCCCGCTATGTATATTTGCTCAGCTTTGCTTTCTGACTTGTGGTATGATGGTACCTTCCTCCTGGCACAGAAAAGACGCTTATTACATTTTGGGAATCAGAAAATAGTAGCATATCATGAACCAGTAGCATCTGGTATACTCAGCCTCAGTCAGTGCATGCCAAAGGAATACAGTGCTGCAAGTATGTCTGATAGCCTTTAATGTTTAATAGGTTTCTGTAGTAGAGTATTGCTCTCTTTTACTTTCTTTTGACTGCACTGATTATCATGTCATTGTATGTACTGCATTCTTTTGCAGTTCTTGTAAGAACTGCAAAGCTACCATGGCTATTGGAAGTTTTGCATATTAACCAAGTGATTCTTCTTTTGCTTACAAACATTTTTGTTGTAACTGTTTCAAAGCCTTTTGTTTTTGAGGATGAAAAGGTTCCCAAAACTCTCAGAAGTAGGTTGAGTTGTGTAGATGGATACAGTGTGGTTTTTGAGCATCCTCTTAAACTACACGTCAGTGGGAATAAAACTTCTTACTATTGCGGTACTAAGTCATCTAGACTAGTGGTCTTTATCATGTATTTTGGGAGACTTGGAACTGACAGTAAAGAATCTATAAATGTTACTGTGAGATGAGATCACATGTACTGCCCAACAGTTTGCCCAAGGGAAATGTCCAAATTGGTACTGCCATTAGGAAAAACAAACAAAACAACAAAGAAATCCATCACTAACACAGAAAATAAATAACAAAGGAGGAACTAAAGAAATTAAGCAAAGGTATAATCACTACTGGTTCTCAGCCCATATTCCTCCACCTTATAAACTAACTTATTTGGCATCTGAAAACTTCACCATCCTGTCCCAGAAGCGATACCTAGACCCAGTTATTCTCACACTCAAAGCTGATGCTGGCTACCAGTTAATTGCTGGAGTAGGTGGGGACAGTTGGATACATCCTTTGGATGTGTCACTGGCCAATGAGCACTGGCAGCTGCAAGAGCAGGAGGGCTGTGCTACTAAGGAAGATATGAAGTGATTGTTCTTCGTTATGAATCTCAGATAAGAAAACCTGTTTATTTTGGAGGAGTCCATTCCTGTTCATAATTGTAGCATGCTGCACAAGTGTTCTGTGGCTTATCTGGCTGAGCTCCAGTGACAGTACTGGCCATGGCTGTAATTGGCATTGCCCTGAAAAATAGTCATGGTCCATTTAAATATTTACAGGTGATGAGAGGAGTATCTAATTAGCTTCCTTTAAATCTTGATCAGTTCAGATTTTATACATTTCCTTCCTACTCTATAAATTCCACTGTGTGAATTATTCTGCAACAACTTTTTTTGTTTTATTACTACAGTTTTTATTTGCAAAGAAGTGTTATATTTGGCGAAGTTGTATCAGTAGTTCTCATATGCATAATTCTTAATTTATATGTGTTTTAGTACTAGATAATCCTTAAACAAAAATATAAAAGAAAGAGCTCTTGAAAGAATGAAATTAAATGGGAGAAGTGAGCTTTTGGAAACCCAGAAGTCCGAGCTGTAGCTTTTAGAGAGTTCTATCCCTTTGCTTTGCAGGATCTGAAAAGCAAGCTCTACTATCTGCATTTTTAGTACTTTTATGTTACCTTTCCAAAGGAAAAAGGAGTTGGATGCAGGCCTGAGTCAGATCTCATGGGGATAGTGTTCTGTACCTTAAATTACAATCAGATGTATTTTATTTCAGATGCCGTTTTCATCTGAAAATTGGTAAGAAGCCTAATTATTTGACCAGGTTACTATTTACACAGACCTCTGTATAGCAGTCTGTGATTTATCCACAGCTGGCAACACGTGAGCCTTGAAAGGTTTTGTTTTGTGTTTGGAACAGTTTTTAAAAAATCTGACTCTGTTCATTAAATGAAAAACTAAAAGATGGTAGAGATTGCTATGGAGACAAGATGTTATATAAACTGTTCATTTTAACTCTTCAGAATGTAAAAATAGCAAAGAAGCCTGGATGTTTACAGGCTTCCAGTCGTTCAAGGCACTGAGTGACTCCACAAGAAGCAAAGCATTCTTATGCCCTTTGGACTTTTATTGTCATGTAACGAGTCATGCTCGGATTTTGAAAGCAGTCGTGCATTTGTTACACTGGAGCGCATGGAGCATGGAAAAAGAAATAGACGACTTTCTAAGTAGTCTTTAATCTATGGACTTCTCATTATATTATTCTTGCAGCAAGTACAATACCTAGGATGATCTGTTAGTTGAAGTACATAGAAGAAAAAAAGTATATTCGGTAATTCAAAGATAGAAAAACATGTATGAAAATGGGAAATAAGATTGTTTCACTACTGTACCTTTCAGCGTTTCATAATGACAATGTTACAGATAAATAAAACCACATCTCAGTTCTATCTGGCAACCTTCTCCCCTCAGTGTTTCTGTTTCTGTATCTCAGACATTATCTCTGGCCTTACATTTAACAACTGTTGCTTTTACTTGAAAATTACTATTATTCCCTGAGTTTTGAAAACAGTTCACGGAATTGCAGAACCATAGGAGTTGGAAGGGACCTCTGGATATCTAGTCGCTTAGAGGATTGCTTCCTTCCATGTGAAACCAAGTTGTTCCCACATATCAAGTTACATTAAGTATCATGTTCCCACCTACTTCTCTTAGCATAAATCTGCAGGCAGGTGGATGTGAAAGCTGTCTAATCACAAAATAATTATGAATTTAACTAGTGTCTACAACACAGATATAGTATTTAGAATGGTAATGTAGTGGTAGGGGAAAGGAAAACGAACACTGCAGGCTTCAAATCTTACTATTAAAGAATGAAGGACAGTACTTTTGTGGAGAATTATAAACTACATTGTGCCATTTTTAAAAGATTGGGCATAGTGATTGTAGCTGAATGTCCCACTGAGACTGTGGAGTCCACCTCTGTGTGAGCTGGAGGACGGAGCTACAGGTCAGCTCGGTGATTTAAGCATCCTGGTCTCCCTTCCTGCAATCACCTGGATCCCTTTATGGAACTGGTTGTTGTAGACAAATGAAAAATACTGGGCAGAAACATGAAAACCCATAGATTTCTCCTGTAGAACAATTGCACCATACTCAGCTTATTTATTAAAAACAAGGTACTAATTTTTCAGGCAAAGGATTTCATTAATCTCTTAGTTGTGCATAAACCATCGTTTTGGACTTTGAAATTAAGCAGTACAGTCTGACTCTCATTCCAAAGAGGGACATTTAAAATTATAATATGGTACCTTTTAAAATACAAATAGTATTCTTGATTGCCATGGGAAAGTGTACTACATAGAGGGCAGAGGTAGTGGGAATGTTTTTCCTTCTCACCATATGCAGCGTATCCCTAGTACATTAATGTAAAGGCAATGTTTTTATCCATAGTTGTGTGGTTTTGTTTGTAGTCTGCACGTGGCAACAAGGTGGGATTGGGGTGACCTTCTAGAAACAGCATACTTAATGTGGTTCCTAATTTGAAGTAAATAAAAATCTTTGTTTTGTTTGGATACTTGCAGGGATTCTTCCTGACGGTGTCACCAGAAGCAGTATTAAAAGTGGCTACTCAGGCTTCTGCAAACAACAAGATCTTCAGCTTGAATCTTTCCGCACCATTCATTAGCCAGTTCTACAAAGAACCTATGATGAAAGTCATGCCTTATGTTGACGTCCTTTTTGGAAATGAGACGGTGAGTCCTATGAAAGTATTTGCAACTCTTGCCCCTACCTGTTTGTGTCTGCCAGCCTGCTTTCCAGTCCTCTGTTACACGGAAATATGGTGACCATCTAAGAAATCACCGGAGAATGCAATCCATAATCACAAGGCTGTGAAATGTCAGTTGATGCCGAATATGTAACTTGGCCTGTCAGATTTGCCACTTGCTTGTTTTAGTCTGGAGTCACATGAAGAAATTATTCTAGATTAAAAGAGGAAATTTTTTCTAGATTTTTAGATGGTTTTCTAGATTAAAACAGTCTCCAACTGTTGGCTGCTGCCTAATAGCTGCCCATATGTATGACGAATCAGCCCTGCAATTTAATCTCTGTGGGGAAAAAACATATGAAGGGTCATTGTAGAAGTGCTGCTACTAATTTCCATACTCATATGGCTTTTCTTGATAACATTTCTATGATGAAATAGACTCCTTTGGGAGAAGTATTAAGAGAAAGCTAAAAAACAGTCCATTGGTTTAGAAGTCTCTCAACAGTTTTCGTGGTGAAGAGATTGGTAGTCCATTTAAGGAAGGTTTGTTTTTGCTATGCAGCATTTGAGAAACATTTTACATGAAATCTTACCTGGAAATCCATGGTAATAGGCAAACTGAATTCAGATTTCACTCACTGTGGTGCTCGTTGGTTGTTTTTTTTTTCCATTTCAGAAAGTTCTCTTAAATATTAGTTTTCTTGGCACAAAATGGTTTAATAGATAAATATGTCTTGGAAAATGTGGCGTACCTAATTGAAGTGTTGGCTTGTCTAAAGGCAACTACATTAGTACT
Organism: Odontophorus gujanensis; assembly: GCA_013399175.1. Taxonomy (NCBI): domain Eukaryota; kingdom Metazoa; phylum Chordata; class Aves; order Galliformes; family Odontophoridae; genus Odontophorus; species Odontophorus gujanensis. The sequence goes on from VXAB01013882.1 coordinate 137,918, forward strand.
GCAAAAGTAATGGAAAAGTGACTTATTCCTGTCAGTGATTATTCCTGGTTGTGACACAGGGAGTTGCACCAACGCAAATCAATTTTTCTACTGTTGCTGTCTGCAGATTAGCACCTGACATTGTTATGGATACAATACTTAAAGAAGTATTTTTAAAATGAAGGAAATTGCAATGTTTTTAAATGCAATAGAATAGGAAATATTTCTTAAACTGTGGCTAACAAAACAAGTGGTATTTTCTTGGCAGTTTGCTATTGCCAATTTTTGCTTTATTCTGCCTTTGCGATACAATCCTCTCAAGGATGATACTGAGTGTTATGATTTAATAGCTGTATATTATAAATAAAAACAATTTCAGATATCACAAATTAGGTAGACTAAGTCTAGTCAATACTTGGGTGGCAGAGCTTCAGAGGAACTTCTTGGGCTAAGAATATCTAGTCTTCTATATAAATATTACCTCACTGAATGCATATCACAGGAGTTCATAATGTTTTTCAGAAGATAAAACATTGATTGGTACTATTGTTATATTTGCATACTTAATAAGCAGTAGTCCCTTATACTGGCAACATTCCAATCTTTGGAAATTATATTCAGAATACCTTGATTTCCCTTGCCATTTCAGTTTGCTATGGTATTTTTCACCTGCTGTCATGAAATATTATATAGCACTGTTGTGTGCAGTAGAGCATCTAATGTCCCCTACATTTTTGAAGCATTTTAGTGTCTTTCAGGTGAAAGACGCTATTTAAACTGAAGTGACCATCTTTAGACTTGTCTGTAAATATTTCAGAGTACTAGTCTTTTATTCTTCTTTTTGCATGTAGTGTATTTGGACTTTGTAATCGCTTGAAAATCCTGGTCATCTTTTAGTCTCTGCTTTCCACTATATAAACTGGTCATTGCTGTTTTTGGGTTTTAGAAATTATATTCACTGTGGTTTATTCTCTTGTCTTTCTGTATAACTTGAAACCACACCCTTGGCATGGTATACGTCCAGTTTATAGTAGCTGCTGTATCTTGTAATTGCTATTCTTTCTACTCTTTGCATATGGTTTGTGGTAAAGTGTAGTTGCAAAACTGAAGAAAAGCTGATTCTGATTTGTTCTGCCTTCTGGTAGCTCCCCTCTTTGTTTATTGTTTCTATATTCATTTCATTTGTAAATACATTTAGAACTTTTTTGTCTTTATGCCCTTGATGGGCAGAGAACCTCTTCAGCTAACCAACACCAAGATCTTGCTTATTTACTACGAAGCCTTTTGCTTTTTTCAAAGTTTTCCATCAGTTATGCTAGTTTAGTTAAATACCAGGAGCACATAAGTTAACATACAAGTAAGACATCCTACATGGTGTGGTTTTTATTGTATTAGTACAACAGTAGTCTCAGACATGATTTTTATTCCTCTCTGTTTATCCTCACACTACATTATAGACCAGTGCAATTTGATTGTTAAGCACTGAGCTGTTTATTTTTTTGAGTAATACAAAAAACATCCAAGAACAGCAAGATTCCAAATTGCTGCTATTCCTAAACTAAAAACAATCGGCAAAGTGATTTTAAATTATATCTTCTACTTAAAAATTTACATTTGAATGGAGATTGGTTATTTCAAGTTTCAGCCAGATGGTAATTAAAATGGGCAAGTTATAAACCTCTTGGAATAAATGTCTAGTTTACAATGTAAATGCCAGCATACCCTTATCTGCAGTCGAGACAGTGAGCATGGTGGTAAGAGCTCAGTACATTTATAAGTTTCAGCACTAGCTCAGTGACCACTGGTGTTTTGATCACTGTTTTTAATCCCTTTTATAGCTAGCCAAACATCTTGCCTTGAATTTTTGATATTATTAACTGTACTTCATGTAACAAATTTAGTACAGAACATTCAGAATAGGAATAATTACATGTTCATTGCTGCTAACCAATTAAGGCCATTCTGCAGTTGTAGTCTAGCAATACATGACTGGAGAACTTGATTATTTTTATTGCTTTTAATTTTTATTAAATTAAGGTTTTTTTTAATAGTGTCATTTTGCAAATGATTCTTAGCTGTAATACCTTCCAAGCTACCATAATCACTGGATAATTAACCTGCCAGGATTAAGCACACTCTACTTTGCCTCAGGATGCTTAACTCTCGAATAAGGTCAATTATCTCCTGATGGTAACTGCTTTGTCACAAGTTGCTGCTTAATTCGTCTGTAGAGGCTCACCTTAGAATACATATTTTACAATTGAAAGTAACTTCTAGCAGCAGAGTGATCCAAGGAATGAAAGCTTTTAATATTACATCCCTACACAATGTTGTGCAGTGTTTCCTAAACAGCAATTACCAGTAAGGGGGACAAAATTTGCATGTAATTCTTTTGTAGACCTCTTTCTACTTTCCCAGTTAGGGCCAAAACTTGCTGACTCTGGTGCACCTGTAACAGGGTCAGCCCAGGGAGCACTGCTGCTGTACTACCTTATTTGCCTCTGAGAGCCCAAAGAAGTCATGTCAAAGGAACATAAGCTCCAACTTCTAGTATCCCCCAAAGATGGAAATGACATCTCCTCCGGGAAGAAACTGCTACTAGGGAAAGATCTGTGTTTTGGAACATGCAGAAGGATAGCAGTATGTTTTCTGTGGAGGTCTTCAGAATTGAAGGGACTCTACAGAGCTTTCATATGATTAATCTCTGCATATGGCAGTCATTTGTGACTCAGAGCATTAAGATATTGATGTGGTGAAGAACTTCTGGGTTCTCTTCCTTCGCAGAGGCAGGACATCACTGTGAAATTTTTAGATTTAGAAACTTCAGAATTATAGACGTGCTGAGCTTTTCATCTGCTGGTTCACAATAAGCAACATGATCAATATAGCTTGTATTATGTAGTGCACAACAATCAATAAAAGCTAAGGAGGGTATGTAGAATAGAAATAATGGATTTTTTTTTAAAGCAGTGGTATTATAAAGAAAACTAATAGAACAAATCTTGGAAATGAGATCCTCCTCTCTGATGTATAATATTGCTGCTTCTAAACACCCACTTACTGAACAAATCAATTTCAAGACTGTAAACTGAAATTCTGCAAAGACAGATACTTCTGCTAGGTATTTCAGGAAATTGATGCTGGTGCAACAGCAAGCACGCTGAAGAGATGAAGCTGGGTGCAAGACTTTGATGAGCAATGGTAACATAGTAATGGTTATGGAGTTATGTATCCTGTGCTTTAAAAAGGCATGTACCTTTGTATGCAGTAAGATATCTAGCAGGTCTTGTCATTTCATCCTATAATTTTGTTGAAATTGTACTTTTGTGTGTGTGTGTGTCTTAATTTAAAACGCTTTCAAACAATGGATCAATTGCTAACATAAATATTCCCACAAATAGATGTCATTTAAATACAGTCTTTATGAACCTTTATGAGCCTTTATAAAGACATATCTCCATAATGACATGGAATCTCTTCAGTGTCTGATAACAGTCGTTAAAACTGATAAACTTCCTTAAAGTTTTAAGCTGATAACAGTGATTAATGTTCTCCTGATTTTCATCTTGCAACCAGCCTGTGGTTTTGTGCTTATCTTAACTGTAGGAGTGAATGCAGTTTTCTGGCATAAAATGTTCTTCAGTCCACTGGGGTTTACACCTAAATGACAGTTTCCAAGCAAATTTGTCTGTTCCTTTCCTGTAACCTTTAACACGTTTACAAATACCTTTCACTGCACATACTTTGGTATATAACATTAAAATATGGCACTTGGACAAACCTCAGTCCTGCCTATAAACTTTAATGGATTATAACCTGGGACCAGGTTGCATTAGGAATCTGCCCACGGCTCGCAAGAATGAGATTTAATAGCCTTTGTAAGGTGAACAAGCCATGTGGTGATTCTCTGTAAAGTGTTGTACATTCATAATGGTGTAATTGAATTGATCTGAATTTACACCAGTCTAATTGCTTCTGTTCATACACCTCGCAGATCATTTCCCACCCGTACTGCATGCCTTTTCACACTGGTGAATTGTCTGTTTCCAAGGAAATGATTAAGAGGTGAGAGACAGGAGAAAATCAGGTGACGGGTATAATTTGATGTGTGGAGGAAGTTTGACTTTTGATGAATGAGGAAAGGGAGGCAAATGTTTCAATCTGTTCTTCTATATCAAGAAGAACAGGGATATAGCAAATGATGGCTGATCGTGCCATGAAACTCACAAAGTTGTTTTTGTAATTAATTTCACGTGAGCGTACAAAATCACTTCTGAATATTTGAAATTATTAGCAGAAGACAAACACTAAATTCTGTTTGGATTGAAACTGAGTGTCTTGAGGAGGCTTATTTAATTCAACAGTTAACTTGCTTACATGTAAAGAGCTTTAAGAAACATTATTTCTTTCTCTTTAACTTATAGGAACTGATGGATGTTGAGAGATTATTTTCAGTAGTTGTTTGTAAGATAGCTTCCTTATGAATTCCACCTTTACATTCATTTTCTTAATCTTTTTTTCATTATGATTAAAATTTTCAGAAATATTGTCTTAAATGAATTAAGTTGGGCATCGATGTTTTTCATTCCAATTTATTTGCCAGTATTTTCCATTTCCTAACGGTTTTCAGAAACTTGCTTCACTGGTGAGGGTGATTATCTTCATTTCGTAGGCTGAGTGTGAAAGTGAGACTTCCATGTTCCCTCACAGGGAGTTTGCAGTTGCATTAAAAAGCATAGTCAGGTGTTCTGACCCAGTTTATTAAATACACATGGGGAAAAAATTGTTAGGAGAAAGCTTATCTTCTCTTTTGTTTTAGCAGGTAGAGGTTTTTAAAGTCAACTGCTACTTCTGTTTGCTTTTCTAAACTGCTGTAAACAGATGACAATTTCTTTTTATAAATCTTATATTTAAGACTGTCGCAAAGGCTTTGGAAGGACCCTGGGAATTAAGAATTATAATTTTGAGTGGAGGAAAAATAAATGTTATTTTTCTTCGGTGTCTTTGTAGAATCTTGACACTTATTTCCTGGTGGAGATAATGCATTTTCAATTATAGGAAGGCTGTGGTGTTTTAATACTGCTGCCTAATTCACAGAATTAGCTTTCTTAGTATTGAGATACCTAATAAATTTTGGCCAAGTGAAAAATGAGAGTGTCTGTAGCACAAGGGAGGTTGATAATGTCAATGGCATGCCATAAAGATGTGCTGTGGGATGGATGCTGAAACAGCCTTAGGCTATTTCAGCTGCAGACACTGAATCTGCTTCTTCTTCTCTCTTCTCTCCCCACGTACCTTGTGAACTGCAGTGGCTCTCTAAGATGAAATACTTTTAAATCATTTCTCAACCTTGCAGCCATCATTGATAAAAGCCCTGTTACTTGAAATGATATGAATCACTGTGGAGTTAATCATACCTTATACAACAACGTATTTTGTTGTGATTCATTCTGTTTCAATTAATCATCCTATTTATCTACATTGTCTCAGCTACTGCACTGAAATTCATGAGTAATAAGCAAGTAATTATTTTAGTATATTTTACCTAGTACATTATGAATGAAATGAAAATTGAGAGCCAAGTATTTGAATTGATATTTAGTGCTGCTTTCAGCTAATGTCTATCTATTTAAGTAATTTAAGAATCCTATCTCAAAAATGTTTCTTTTCTTTTTGTGGAAGACAAGTAGGTATTTGGAAAAGAAACGTATACTTTACAACAGGCTTCACATCTTCAAACCAGAAATATTTTCTAGTAGTCTCTTGGAATGCTTAGGGATATTTATTCTTCCTTATGCTACGCAGTGTTGAGACACTTCTAAGATTACGAATGCTGTACAGAATGCAGCTCAAGATCGAACATGTCCCATGAGAAGGCAAATTTCACTGTGTTTCAGCAGCCTGTGTTTTACTGACGATGATTGATAACGTTTTTCACTTTGTAGCACTTTCCAGAATGTTTCATAGCACTTCATAAACATTAGAGCTCAGAATAAACCAAGAAGGTGGGTGTGTAGTCTTGTCTCTGTTTTACAGGTGGACAATTGAGAGGTTACTTGCCCAAGGTCATACAGCAAGTCAATAACAGAGCCAGGAACAAGCAAAATTGAGTTCTAACTTTTTTTTTCTTCTGATAGTGTCCGGAAATGTCAGCTGATGAATATATCTAGGACAAAACTCACCTGTCTGGAGGAAAAGACCTGCAGAGTTTGGCTTTCAATTTTTAGCATGCAATTAACATACATCTTTGAAAGCATTCTGAAGATGAAATGCATGCGTTTTCAATAACCAAAATGTTGGTGCAAAGAGCAAATATGCTGTGGAAAAGCTGCATAAATAAGGAAATGAATAAAAGTTAGCAATTCTTTGTAAGAAGTAGAAAAATGGAGACAGAAACTTTCAGAAAAAACATGTTTAAATCAGCATAAATTCAGAACAGTTGAGTTTCACAGGGTTATTTGCAGATAATGAAGGCAAAACATTTTGGATTTTGTTAAAAATAGTTGGATCAAAATTTTTTTGGATCCAAAATGTTGGATTTCCTTTTCCAATTCATTTGAAGTCTGTTCTTCAGCCAAACATCTCAGACCCATTTTGAGGCAGGTGTACGTAGTTTGTGATTCAGAACAGTCAGATCACTCTTACACTGTCAGAGTCATTGACATGTCTTGGGGATTCTCTCCCAGTACTGTCCCTATTGTACTATGTGTAATATGTACTATTCCTTTAGACAGCTTGAAATTCGGTTGTTTTTGAAATAATTATAATTTTTGTGATAATGTATCTTATAATTTAGTGTTGCAATTTATGTGTTCAAGCACACTACCAGATTAATCTTCTGTCAGGAATGTCCTCCATCACAGCAAACTGTAATATTGCATCTAGAACTTAAGCTGCAAAAATACAATGCAGTACAATACAAAAATACTTGTAGTATACACTGAGTTGATAAAAGAGAGTAAGAAACTTTCCTGTACATTTTTGTTTGTTTGGTGTTTTGGTTTATTTGTTTGTCTTTGAATGGGAAGTGGAAGGAAGATACTGGTCTTTGTAAGTTTGTTTCCATGGTTTTTTTGCATTGAAGCAAGGTCAGGAAGAACATACAGTGTACATAGGAAGAATGAGTGTTAGGGCCTACTTCAACACCCGCCACTGATACATTTAGATTATCCCAACAGATATTTATCCAGACTGTTCTTGGAAATCGCTAAAGGAGATCCCATAACTTCCTTGCTTTCCTGCTATCCTTGAGGTATCAGAGCTTATCCCCTTCCCATCCAGCCTGAGTTTTCTTTGTCACATCAAACAAAGCCAATTTTCTCAGGCTCGGAAGACAGCTAATCAATAATCTCACTTTATCACTTCTGAAGTATTCAAAGATAATGGTGATACTCTAGCTCTTTCCTGTATTTTCTGTTTTAGTTTGTTTGACTACAGGAACTAGTAAACAAAGTTCAGGCCGCTAAGTGCCCTGAGGTAACGTGTCAATTTTGGCAAATACAAAATACTTTGTCTTAACTTAGTCTCCAATGAAAGCAGTTGCATAGAAACCCCAGAGCCATGAGTATTCAGTAATGCAGTTGTATGAAATGGATCTCATTCAGTTCTCAAGACTTCTAATTGAGATTTTGCTATGAATGATACTTACATAATTGTCTTCTGCCTCATTAGCTGAAGAAGTTAAAAGCTGTACATTACGTAAGGTAAAAACCACCTTGGTTTTACTAACTAGTTATTCACATTTTCGTAGATAGATCTTCTCTGAAGAACTGAATTCTTCTTTGTCACAAACTTCTAGTGGTGACTGAAGAACTTTTTAAGCCAAAATAGTCAAGATTGCCAATAATCTTGTATTTCTTGTTTCCAGAATAAACAGGGTGAAATCTATTATACCGAATTCTAGCATTATAATGTAATGAGATTCTGACTAATTATGTATAAAATTACTTGTGTACTCCCAAAAGTTGATCCTCAAGTTTTCAAAGTGTTGCATAAGACAATTTCATAATTTCAACTTCTTAAATTCTATCTCCTTTTGCCTCACTTTCCCAAATACACAGTGTGAACTGCATCATACCTCACTGAGTTACAAAGTTAATCATAACTGAGCAGTGAACACTGCAGAAATATCTAGGAGATCCTTTGAAAAATACTGTTTTCAGTGAGAAGTAGTATGTTGAATGGCTTCAGTGTAGTATATAGCTCAGTACAGCTCAGTAGTGTGCATACAAACTAAGGAGTTAGATGCCTATAAAAATAATATGAACTCATGTAATTGGACTTTTATCTTAAAAAAAAATCAAAATGAGATCACTCTTAGATTGTGCAAGCTTTTTTTCTGGTGTGTGCTTGCTTTATGTGCTTGATGTTGCAGCATTCCCCATTCTTCTCACATGAGCTGTGTGGTATCTCTGCAGTTCCCAGAGGTTTTTTATGCACCTCCCTGACCTCTGGTGTCACAGGTAGAGTCATCAGTATGGCACCTTCTTGCTGACTGAAGTGTTCCTTTGAGAACTATTTAATATCACTCACGGTATTACTCCCATGATTAGCCATCATTGAACATCTGTTGCCTATCCAGCATTTTGGAATTGTATACATAGCTAGTTTGACAATCCTGTGGGGAGAGATATTTTATAACCGGATGAGAGAGCAAGTACTTACACTACTGAATTTTTCAAGAAAATATGCGATAATATTATATACACAGAGAATAAAAGTAGCTATGTTTTCCAGACTGCATGAGAGCAAAAGTTTTATGTAATAATTTTAATACCGAAGCTGTTTTAGAAGAGAGGTGTAAATTGTGCGTGCATCATTGTACAAAAGTGTGTTGAAACTGATTAGAACAGCTTTGAATTTTGTATTTTATTTTTTATAAAACATATATTAGGAAATAATATTGAAAACATACTTTGGATATTTAGGAATAAAATGGGCAATATTTTTATGGCATTAGCTTGTTTTTCCATATTGTTATGTAGCACTTTTTTAAAAGCAACAATTTAAATGCTGTTCCTTTGCTTGTGTTATCTTTTTCTATCAACACTTTTCTTCAACTTGTTTATATAGCACAAATACTATTTTTATTCATTCAGGAGAGTTTCACATCTGATTACGCAGCTATTCAGTAGTTTCAATTTTCTGACTTTCTTCGATGAGGAAGGGCAAAACTAGGCATTTGAGCCCTCTTTTTTAATTTCTATCCAGCTGTATAATCTTCTGTTACCAGGATTGCTACTGTTTTTGGATTTGATAGGAAAAAATATAACCCATGGGTGTTTCATTAAGACTACTGAAAGATATTATGTGCAAGTAAACGATGTAAACGTATTTTTCTTTCATGCACAGATGCATACATTGAAGGTGTTTGAAACTGACTTCCTCTAAACTGTTCTTTATTTAGTAAAGTCTGTATTTTAATTTTGAATTTAGAATTAAGATACTGGAGTTGCTAATACTGAGCGTTTTGATGATTTGAATGTACTTATTTTATAACTGAAACATCAATTTGTCACTCCTATATATGTGATTAAAGGGAAAGCTGAATGTGCACTCTACAATGAAGCATATTCAATGGGTCACAAATATATGCAAAGGTTACACAAATATTTTATGAATTTCTAACTAATTTTTCGAAGATTTGTCAAAAGCGAGCTTCCTGCAACTAGAAAAATTTCTAAAATTTCAAGGAATCTCAAATATATTCCACCATCAGTGTACCTGAAAGGTTTTTCTTAGATTTTTTGGGATCATGTATGATCTATGTGGATGGGCAATCAGATGGCCCTTACAGCATTTAGTATAAATGACATTTTGGGACAGTTAGGATTAATATGTCTTTTTCCTCTCATTGCTGTTTCTGTTAGACCAGTAGATGCATCTGTGAGTGGTCTTGAACACATAACAGTTTCAGATAAATTGATCAGACTAGTTAAATTCTATACATATAGTTGCCAAACACTATGCATTTGATTTGAACACCAAAGGAACTGCCAGATTTGGGTAGAGCTGCAGCTCGGTATAAATGAATTATGATAATGAGTCAAAGTACTGAATCTAACTGCTCAAAAAAGAACACTCATCATCTGGAACCAAATTTATTTCTCTTGGAAACTGATTTAGCGAAAAGAGCTGAAAAAGGACATAGCCTCATGCTGGCCAATTGTAGCCTGTCTCTGAATGTGCATTATCTGAGAGGTGGGTGGACAGATGTATGAGTATTCTGAAAGGTAGCACTGGTGGGAGGTGGACCTATTATTTAGAGTGCACCATGACATGGAAGTGACAAGGTAAGTCATCCCAAAGTTATCTTTTGATCTAATGAAATGATATTAAGTAAGATAAGGTGCATTTTTTTCTTTCTTGTATCAGACTTGATTCAAAGCATACTTGTTTGTTTTGCACCTCCTGCACTAGAGTTGTTTTTGTAGGAAATTAAATGTCAGTTATCTCTTTTTTCTTCTTCTATTCTTGAGTAAGAGTTTATCTGTTTTGTTATTTGGAACTTAAAAATGCATTGTCTAGAATGCAAAGAATAGGATAATTAGACAATATGGCTCTCTACAGTTAATATCCTTTTACTTTTCTGAGTAAAAGCCAACTTCTTAATGAAAGTTTTTTTAAAAAATGAACTTTTCCGTAAACACTTAATTACAGGGTTCCTTTCAGCTTTCTTTATGACAGAAGCTAAGAATTTTCTCAAAGGGCAGGGTCCTAGTCCAGATAGATTGTTGATGTGATTAATTGTGGCCACTTCAGTGGTCCTTGAGCAAAGATACTGCTTTGGAGAAAAGATTAGTCAGATAATTAGAACTCTTCTCATTTTACAATTTATGCTACATATGGAAAATTTTCTAGTGACTTTTTTTTTTAATTAGAATTGAACAACTGTTTTCAGTGCTCCTGTTTTGCTCATCTATTAATAAGACCTCTTGCAATAAGTTCTTCAGGATAATGAATAAGAAAAATTATATTTCATGTAAATAAAATTCCCAAGAGTAATTTTGAAATATATCCAATTTGCCTTGCAAACTGTTTCAAATGTAGCTAATTCTGTCTATACTAATCTGCCTGATCCACTTAACATGGTATAATTTTTATTTAAATTAGTAATGATGCTTACCTTTTCATAACATTTCCTTAACTATCTATCTTTTATTTATTTCTTGCATTCCATTTTTCTGAAGTCAAATGCATCATACCTGACGACAACCTGAGATACAAATTTGGTATAACTATGCAGTGTTTTCCTATTTTAGTTCCACATTTTACAAACACTTGCGTGGATCTTATGTCACTTATCTCATTTGTGTGGAAAGTTTGACAAGGGCTTCGGTAGTATTATTGAATTATAGTATTATAACTGAGCATAGTTATTATTATGTTTCAACACAACTGGTTAGTGTACTATGAACTACCCAAATTAGTCAGCTTTCTGCTTTAAACCATCTCTTGAAAACCCTTTCAATTTTCTTGCTCCCAATACTATCCCTGCAAGTATGAAATGCCTGCCTAATATTATACTGACTAGAGACAAAACATGCAGTGTTTAGGCCCACATCAATATCTTTGGTCTTTGGATGGCTATAAATGGAAGACTGACAATACTGGGCAGGGGAGATCCACAGCTTGTCAGCAAGACACACAGAACTTACTGCCTGGGCTTGAAGGCCTCCAGAATATCAAGCCTTACATATAAGTTTACCATTTATCAATAAACTACTATTGGATAGCCATATATTTCTAAATATTTTCCTCTGAACCTTGTACAACTTACTGACTTTACAGACAAATTCATATGAAAAATTCCATAAAATATTTCTAAAGTAGTTTTGCTTTGTAATGTACCATATATAGAATATATAATGGATTGACATGGTAAAATGATTTTATGGGTTCTCTTTTAAGTCAACTGGCATTACATGATAGTGAATTGGCCTTTTGAGTTACGTGAACATCCCAAGACAGCTTTTCTAAGAAACTTATCATATTGTTTTTTTTTTCTTGCGTGTCCCCTACCCTCATTGTTACAACAGTTAACTTTTCAGAAGGTGTTTGCAGTACTGTATGCTGTAAAAAATCAGAGGAAGAGACAGGTATTGTCCTAAGAAACTTTCATTCTAAACAGAGGCAAAAAACAAAAAATCAAAGAACTGTCTAGAAAGATGAGATGTCATAAAAATGATTATACACTTGATCAGTGCCGCTTCCAAAATAAGTAGCTAAGGTTTCTGCCCTTTAGTCTCAGGTATCCATTTTTTAAAAAATGCAATCAATGTAAAAGAAAAAGGTAATGATTTGCTATGCTAAATCTGGATATATGTGTCCCTTCATTATGGTTGTTTTTGTTTTTTTTAGTAATTCTTTTGCACACCTAGTTTTGTTTTTCAGTCTTAAATGTCATGCAGAATTAATGCAGTTCATGATCAGTTACAATTCTGAATATTTAAGGATGCAGTATGGAAGATTAACTGTTCTCCATTTACTGACTGTTACTTGGAACCAAAAAAAGTCTTGTGTTTTTGTAAGCATAGTAAGCTACACTGTTTTTCTTTAAACTTTAGGGTATGAATTATATTCCTATAATGACAGCTGCAGGGTGGAATGTTTTAACACACTGGAGTGAGATATATCTTGGACACATTCTTGGTATCTTAAGTTCAACATGCTCCATATGGTGCCACTGAGCCAGTGATTTTGAAGAAAACAGTCAAAGACTGCTGAAACAGCGTAAAATACAAATTAGGCTTTGCTATATAAGTAAAAAATTCACTGTCAATCTCCTTTCGGCTTTCTGCATGAATACTTCCAGCAACTTTGAATAGTAGTCTCTATGTTTTAAAACAATGTGAGTTCTAGTAGAAGAGAGTAAAAGATTGTGTGCTAAGAATGCATACTCAATCTTAACAGTGTTATGCCTAACTCTTGTGCACAACAGCAATGGAAGGAGAGGTTTGGCTTGCCTGTGCTGTTGCTTTAGCACTTGTGTGTTGCAAGATTTGCAAGAAGTAGGTTGCTATTAACTTGGCCTTCTGTCAACACAGAAGAGCCATTAACAAGCTATGTCTTGGGAATATGTCTTCATACGCCTACTATTAAGAACACTAATAACAGGATTATGTAGTAAAACTACATAACAACCATTGTTATGACTTGATTATTTTTTTTTTCTCTGTGTGTGTTTGTGGTACTACATTAGTTGAGAACTACGCTTAAAGGACATGTTGGACTTTGTTTTAATTTGCAACTGGTTGGAGTTACAGTATGAGTAACTAGATTGTCTATTTTTTATCCTGATTTGATTGATTTTTTTTTTCCAGTATGAGCTTAATGCTCATAAAGCTTAGAGATTTCAGAATTTTCGCAGCATACTTGCAATTCTTAATGCTGAAATTACTGGCTCATACCCTCAATTTAACCCCATATTGACCTGATGTATTGTAGAATCACTCAGTATCCCAAGGTAGGAGGCATCGTTATGTTACATTACCTGTGAATTTACAAATGGAATGTATAAAGTTGCAATCAGATATTCAACTTGGAGAAAAATTTGATCATGTCTCTTTGCTAGACTTCTGTAAGACCTATCTTACAAGAGAAGAATATCCCTCAATTCACAATCATGCCTTATTCATGGCAGTATGAACGTTTGTGAACAACCTTTTTCAAGGATGAAGTATACGAGGAGTAAAATTTCATCAAAAAACTTTGATTCTATATAGGACCACCCAAAATTCAAACTTGTCCCAAACCCTCCTTGAACTCTGGTGGCTCGGGGATGTGACCTGAGCAGCCTGCTCCATGCCCACTTCCCTCTGGGGCAGAACCGTTCCCTAGCCCCCAGCTGTCCCTCCCCTGACACAGCTCCATGCTGTCCCCTCGGGCCCTGTCGCTGTCACAGACAGCAGAGCTCAGCACTACACCTCTGCTCCCTGTGAGGAGCTATAGGCTGCCATGAGGGCTCCCCTCTGTTCCTCTGGGTTGAGTAGACCCAGGAACCTCTGCTGCACCTCATGCAGCTTGCCCCCCAGACCCTTTGCCATATTCATAGCACTCCTTTGGATGCTCTTTAATGGTTGTATGTTCTTCTTACATAGTGGCACCCAGACCTGCATGCAGTGCTGGAAGTGAGGCTGCGCAGAGCAGAGCGGGACAATCTCATCTGTACTTCTTACTCCTGTCTTATTACTATGTTTTCTGTTTGATTCTTTATTTGTTTTGGTGTATGTGTGTGTGATAGATGGACTCCAAACAAAAAATTTAAGGAGCACACAGCCATGCAAAGATTCTGTCTTTCAAGGTGTATCGACCTTAAATCTTTTTGTATTGATGTTGACTCTTAAGAACTGATTTACAGATATAAAAGACTGTTAGAAAAACAGCCACGGTGCACTGATTTGTTAACCTATGCTTGTGTACCTTTTCTATCGCAGAGCACCATAATGAAATGAGAGTATTACTGATAAATCAAACCCTTATGGTAGTTATTTCCAGAGTTATGTTCATTCAAAGTTGCACATTGCAGCCTGAGTTGATGTAAGAATTTATTGCTCCTGGAAGAAGGGAAACCTTACTGCTTGCTGCTTGGTCCTCCCCTTTACAGAATTGTATCTTCTGTTTCAAGTTCCTTCTGCACAGCAGAGCAAAGGCAGCAGAGACACAGGGAATGTTTTAAAGAACAGGCCCATGGAGGTGTGACCATGTTTTTAAAACAGATTTTATTTCAGAGAGAAAATCTCAGAGAAAGAAGCCGAAACACAATGCTTGAGCTTCTTTCTCACTGATAATCTTTTACGATTTATAAAACCCTCAGTGAAGACTGTCAGGTAACTATTTTCTCTGACATCTTAGTATTCTGTTAGTTACCTACTGTGCTGTAGTCAAGCTAGATAGAGTTAGAGAATTCAATAATTTGGTCAATTTTTATGTCTTTAAATGTAGTCTGAATGTCAAATTTCAAATAATTACTTCTGGCAGGTTTATTAAATTCTTCTGCATACAGCTCATGTTGACATTGTGGTAAAAGACCACATTGCCAATGGACTCCATTATGAAGTTCTTGTACACTCAGAAAGTAGGTTCAAAGCGTAAACACAGATCAAATCTCTGCTTTGAAAAAGCAGAACTTAGTATTATCTACAGAGACATGACCAGAATATCAGTGATACATTAAGGCAGATGCTTTCTCCTCATACATAAAATATTATTACCACCATTTATTTCCTTCACAGCAGCTGGATTCTGAGACGTCTGTCCTGTCACTGGCCATGCACTGGTGTATGTTCTGTGAAAGATTTATTCAGCTTTACCTGCTTTCTCAGTGAGAATTGTCTAGTCCTTCCAAGTTTCTGTGACCATCCTAATCCATTTGCTATGATATAATTCAGCTGTCACAAAACACTATTCATTTTCTTTCAGAAACATAAGACTTTGAGGCTATGTGTGTAATCTAACCCAAGGAAACAATCCCTAGGGATCCAAAGAACCTCATATATGCATGTCTCCATTTTGTGCCATGGACAGACTGGATTATTTGGTCAACATTGCAGTTGTGGTCTAAAATGGGAGACAACTGTACTTTCCTTCTCTGAATATCAGTTCAATATCACTGTGTTAGAAGGCAGCTTGCTGTTAACTGCTCCGCAATTAGTTTTTGCATTAAAAGCATTAAAATTGTGCTGTATCGCTCAGCTGGGGACAAAAGGAGAACCTCTCTCCACCAAAGATTGCAAGTGATTAAGGCCATGACAGGAGAGCAAAACCCTTGTATATATTATTTCTGTTAACTTAAAAGAGGACAATGTCCAGCCTGGGCTTTTCTTAGTTCTGCATCTCAGCAGTGTGGCAGAGCAGGAGATAAAAGAATAACTGAAGAATTTGAGAAAATAAGGCAGAACTCTCTACACAAAAAGGGCTCTGTATTTGCCAGAACTGGAGAAATATCTTTCCAGTTTCAAACTATGCCCAGTGGATTAACCTTGCCTTGGTACATAAGAGCCTGGGAATGGTTTCCCTCGTCAAGCCAGAAGCTTGTTGATACTTTGCTGCTTACAGGCCAATTAATTACTTCTTCAGAAAGTTCCTTTCTTGATAAATCAATCTGCTTGTATGTTTGCACTCTATTATGTAAGAAGAGCCTTGTCATCTTCTTGAAATAATAGGACATTGCAAGATAACAGGTATTTATAGCCAGATTTAACTATTTTAAAGGAAGCAAATTATTGCAGCTCCAGGGCAGCAATAACTTATATAGTGACAACTTATACATGTTTTATGTACCTATTTATTTCAGTGTTTACTACAGAAGTATAGTTACCATAGCAATGACAACGTCACCAGATTTCTTTGCTAGTTCTGGAGTACAGACTACCCGTGTAGTACTTGAACTGTGGTTATTTCTTGCACAAGTACTAAAAGTAGAAGTTGAGAGTATTGCACACTTTTCTAAGCAAACAGTAACACGTTGATTAATAAAACATTTTATGGTTAGAAGCAATTGGTGCAAGTGAATCTCTGGTTACTAACATCCCTGGGATTGTAAATCCTTTACCACTGAGCTGAAAGAAAAACTTTGCTGGCTGTTATCTGCAGAGACTCCTCTAGTATACACTTAACCTTTAATCTTGTTTGATAAGTTGGTACATACTTGCAATATTACAGGAAAATAATATTTCGTGTTCAAGATGACATTTTCCCTTATTTTAAGTTTAAATTTATAACAAAACAAAATCTTGGCTATTTAACAGCTTGTTAGTGCTATATAAAATGCCATAACAAAAAATTGTGAGTTTTATTCCTTTCTTCTTGTTCTACTTTAGAAATCATCTGTTATTTATTTAGTGGCAAAATTGTAAAGAATTTAGGCAGCATTCTTGTGTGTCTTGAAGTGCAGCTTGCTAACACCAGTAGAAAAGAGAAAAGCCAGGAGTGCAGTTTCCCAAATTTCCATTAACCACTGGTGCAGTGGCAAGCTACCCCACTGTGGCTCATGACTGATTAAAACTTTTTTTTCTTCCAGAGATGTAGACTTCTCCCTCTTTTAGCTGAGTTGTGTTTTCTTATGTGTAGACAGCGTGAGAAAACTTGAATGCAGGTAGCAGTTGTGAACATGGATATTCAGAGAGAAGCAGTCTAGAGATTTTAATGGTGCTAGATGGCCCGATATAAACATGTCCAAAGATTTGCATTGTCTCTTACTGACAGGCAAATACTACTCCCTCTAGTTCCTATATAATTTTCCTGATAGTCTTGAACAGTGACCCATGGTAGGGGTAAGCTGCAGCAAGTCAATGCAGTATGACTATGCAACTTCATGCTGATGTGTAGATATGGGGGAAAAATCTCACCTCTCTCTTTGAAGCTGACCAGCTGTGCAGTTTATTAAGCTGGTCACTCTGTCCATATCTCTGCACTTTCACCACATGCTGCTTTCTTAGCCAAGAGTGTTTGTACCAGCCGTGATGTTAGAAAGTTTTATACCTATAGAAATAAGCCAGCCAGATTTTTTTTTAATCATTATTAGCAGTACACTCAATAGGAAAGTACATTCCTCTTGTATATGGTGAAGATATGATGTGCATTCACGTGTGTTGCTTCTGCAACACACTTAAGTGTAAGTCTTTCTCACCTTCTGGATTAAGGCTGTCCTCCTCCTGAAGTCTGGTGACCAACTCCTGTTCTGCAGCTACTCAAGTGTTGTTTTTTCTGTCCTCATGCTGGTGTAGCCACATTGGCTGTGGTGGATTCCAGAGACTTGTTCACACACATGCCTCCCTGCTGCCAGGAGCAGAGGACCTAATTTTTTGTCACATGAAAAGAAACTTGCTGGTACAGTACGTTACTAAATGCTAGAGACTTATTTCATGAAATGGGAACACCGCAGGGGAATCTGGCAAGAACAATATGTTTATGTAACTGAATTGGGTGTTGCAACCACCATCACTTAGTTCCCTTGGCTGCAGTGAGCAAGTTGTGAGAGAAAAGCAATCCAAACAGAGATCTTCAGGCGCCAAGGGCAGCTCTAATTACATACAAATAATTAATAAGAATGAATTGAAACATTATTAGAAAACACAAATGCTGTTACTTTTCTTACATGTTCGTGCATAAGGAGTTCATGAATAGAGTATAAGCGCCCAGGTTTGTGCACTCTTATTTGATGCACATATTCTTCGGGTGCCTTCAGCACATTCTGATATCCTGGGGAGATTCATGACACAAGAGTAATTGCACATAATGTAAACAAGATCTGCATTAGTTGGCTCTTTTACTCAAACTCCCTTTCCAAGTCCAGATGTGTGATGTGTAAATGTTAGGAGAACGGAGTCCTTATGAAGTAGCTTTATCAAGTGCAGCTAGTCTTCCAGCAAAATGGAGAAAATATAAATTAGAGCTCAAGACCTTGGTCAAATCTGGTGCGTAAAATTTTATGGTTATATTTAATGTTCCATATGTGCTTTGGACAACTGCCATGTTTGTAAAGAGCTGCTTCAATATTATTTTTTAAAAGTGACACTTTTAGCACAGTATCCTCTGCAAACTGTTCACTGCTCACCATGTGAGGCAGCCAGACTCTAAATAAATTGTTTGTTTTCATGGTCTAAACCTAAGATCAAAGTTAAAAAAAACTGCCTTTTAGAGCATGGCCGTTTTCAAAACATAACATGTGACTTTTTGAAATGTAATTTAGAGTGAGATGATAAACGATGATAAACTGGTACTGAAAGAGGAGAATGGGATGAAAAAATATGACAAGAGACACGGAATTAGGAAGATGTATACATGTCTGCTGGTGCTGAATATGTTCTAGCTTATTGTTTATAACTTAATTACATTTTATTATGTTACATGAGTGCTACATTTCTCCAAGCAATTTTAGGAAAAAGAGATCAAAAGAAGGAGGTTCAGCAAAATCGTGCCACTTTTCAGAGGTCCTAACTTATTTTTTTCTCCATTTTCCAATCCCTAAATGTCTGTCCTTTAAAAAAAGCTTCGAATTCAGTGTATGGTGTTCTGTTATTGCAACCACTTTAACCCTGAAAGCACAACAGTAATGTTTTAGAATGTTCCCAGTCATTTGTTGTATGGTATTTAGGCAAATGTTTATTACTCATATAAGAGAAAGTAATAAATTTTCAGAAGCTCGAAACAGGACGCAGTCTAAGTAGAACAGCAGTACTACTCTGACCCTAGAGCTCTTTTCAAATTTTGCATAAAATGAAAGAGATGCAGCATCATGGAAAAAATTGCAAGTTTCTTGTCTTGTATTGGAAAGTATGAGGCAAACTAGAATGCGATAGCTCCTGTTATATTTAAACACAAATAAAATGCTACAGATAGAAGGAAAGAAAAAGATTATTTACACTTCTAAGCTCTCAGGAGGTGTGAGAAATCTGTAGTGAAGGGCAAGAGCAAGAATGCAGCTAAAAATAACCTGTCCAAAACTGAATTACTGCTACTACTATCACTACCACTACTAATTTTGGCTTCAGGATAACTTGCAGTCTTAGATTTATCATGTAATAAAATATGAAATGTATCTGGTGCAATTTTAGGCACATTTCAGGTTCGTTTGAAATATACCAATGTGTATTAAGTAAAAATATAACTCTGTTATTTCAGCAATTAAAAAACGTTTGTTAGACAAATCCTAACAAAAATGTAGCAGTTTAAAGGTACAGAATTAGAGTTTTAAGTGGTAACTGTCCTGAAGTGACAGTGAGCATTAAAAAATGCTATTGCATGAGTTATTTGCATGTTATATGCATGAGTTAAATTCAGGGATATCAAATTAGTTGTATGCTTATGTAGAAATCTTTGAAAGCATTACTGCTTGAAAGCCTTGGCATACTCCTGTGATCTTTTAGAATGTACAGCTGATGCCATTAAGAGTGTGCCCTTGCTTAGGACAGAGATTTAGAGAACTGCTCTGTGAGAAAAGAGCTCAGTTGAAACTGGAAGTTTTCTCTTATTCAAATATGGACCAGATCTTAACATTTCCCTTTCATGTGAACCATGACCAAATTTTGCTTTTCACTTTGTCTTTAAAAGTTAACTGTGTGAATTTATAAACTGGAGAACAGTAGTTCATAGTACATAGATCATATTCACAGTCATAACACTGCAAGAAAAATCTGTTTGCACATGAATGTTTTACATCTATTTAATGTATTAAATGGTACCGTTAAGAGAGAATAGATACTAATTAATTTCTACTACATGTTACTAAGGTGAAATTAAGTCATAGTAACAAAAAGACACATCAGTACTATTAAATATGAATTCTGATGTAACTAGTATATAAAAAACAATAGTTGGGGATCTTCATAACCCTCAAGGGCTCATAA
Source organism: Odontophorus gujanensis (assembly GCA_013399175.1). Lineage (NCBI taxonomy): Eukaryota > Metazoa > Chordata > Aves > Galliformes > Odontophoridae > Odontophorus > Odontophorus gujanensis. The sequence goes on from VXAB01013882.1 coordinate 158,245, forward strand.
AACTTCAGAGTGCCAATAAGTTCTGGTAGTCTGCTGCTGTGATTCCATAGTGGATTTTTCTTCTCCTTGTTATAGCTCTAATGTGAACGACTGGTTTAACCACAAATAATGGGTGCACGTTGAAGTCTGAAACAGGCAAATTTGTAGAGAAGGAAATTGCCTTACTTTGTTTCACTGTGAGCTATATAAATACATTTGGGAAAGTTTTATATACATTGATATATATATGTATATGCACATACATATATGTACATAAAGTTAATTAAACAGGAAAGGTAAACAGCTGACAGGCAAAACTGCAATGGATTCAATTTCTTGTTGCATATTAGTTGAAAAATGATGATGCAGGAATGCAGTTGTTCACAAATTATTTAATTTTGGAATTTTATTTTTTATTATAGCAAATCATACATATTCATCATTTTGCGTTCTTTCTTTTATAATTTTTCTTATTTTCAGTGAGAACATGATTTCTTAAAGGAAGAAAGTAATGCCAAGAAAATGTATAGTTGCTTTCTAGAAGAGGAATTTTGAACCTCACATCTTGAAAAAGTTTAACTTCATCTTTGAAGACATGGGTAGCAAAACCAACCAGTAGGATAGTCATGATCTGATTTTTAAAGGAGAAAGCAGTTATAATGGATTAAGAGTAATTTGAGTGTGTGAAGAAATTGGTTATAGATTATTTGAATGTATGCAGCCCAAATCAAGTCAAATTTATTAAAATCAATGTGAAGTAAATATTTAGACAAAGTTCAGTAGTCTAGACATTAGAAAAATTGCACATTTTCTTCATCCTTGGTTTACTTTTTGAAAACAATTAACCTTTTGGACAGCAGAAGCTGGGTAGAGGGTTTTCTGTAGTCTCTGATAGAATCTGCTTATTTGTTGCAGTTATGGTTCACTCCTGGAATCCTTGCTGTGTGACTGTAGTTATTTGCTTGGTTTCTTTAGTTGTATCTTTTTCCATCCTAACAATCATATAGCTTTCCTTTATACATCAATAAAGTCTTTGTAAACAAAGTCTTTCTCCATCTACCTAGCCCCAGCGTGGATTTTATCCTGTACTTCCAGTCAGTAGCTACTATCTTAAAGCAAAATATAATGTCAAGTTTTTAATGTCAGATTTTGACAGAATGGGGAAATGGGCTGACAGGAATCTCATAAAGTTCAGCAAACGAAAATGGAAAGTACTCTACCTGGGGAAAAAATAACCCATTGCATTAAGACAGGCTGGAGACCAACATGGTAAGGAGAAGCTGAGAGCCTCAAGAAGAGGTTCAAAGGGGTCTTATTAACAACTATATACCTAGTGAGAGGTGATAATCAAGATGGATCCAGGCTCTTCACAGTGATACTCAGTGACAGAACGAGAGGCGGTGAGCGTAAATTGAAACACAGGCAACTTTGTTTAAGCATAATGAAAAAACCTTCTACTGTCAGGACGGTCAGATGCTGAAAGAAGTTTCTCAGAGGAGCTATTGACAGTCTGTCCTTGGAAATATTCAAAACAGTCTAGGTCAACCTGTTTTTACTGACCTGGTGTGACAGAGTGGTTGTACTAGATGAGCTTCAGAGGCCCTTTTCAATCTCAACTTGGAGTTCTATAATAATTCTTTAAAATACTGTGGATTTCGTGGTCCTTCTAATTAACTAGCCTTTTTCTCTCTTAACTTGCTTTCTCTTTCATCTTCTTCCTGAGCCCATCTCAGGCCCAGGCTGGCTTCTTTTAGGAGTTTGGACAAACGTACCAAAAAGATACTCACCCTCAAGCAATTGTAGGTCAGAAGCAGGCAAATACTGATTATAACTATTAGATATATTTTTAAAAATGGTTCAAGAAATTAGCAGCCCGTCTGACTGTAAGTGCCTTAGTCACTTTGGGAATTAGAACTCATGTTCTTCAGTTGAGACCACAGCGACCTACCTACCTGCGGTCAGATTGAAATGTTGCTGTTCCATGCAATTATCATGTTGTGAGAGAGTCGCTAGTGCAGACTGGGAACAAGAATTTTCTTTTCAGTAGCTAAAACTGGATATACAAGTGAAAACTTGAATATCTGTATCTTGAACATAAGTACATGCATCATCAAAATAGTGTGAAATAGCACAACAAACTCTAATAAGAAAATTCAAGACAACTGGGTTCAAACTTAATTGAAAGGGTAAAATGGATAATATTATTATCTGTTTAAAAGTTAGCGTTATTACTGGAGACTGTAGTGAGCAGTTGTTTTTTTTCTTGCTAAAGTTAACAAGCAGTGCAAGTTTAGCGCACGGGGAGAGTTATGTGCTGATTATTCTTTATAGAGTTTCTAATGCCAAATTCTTAGTTATAATTCTAAATGTGTGTGACATCATGCAAAACCAAGTACATAAAGCAGCTAAATTCTACTGCTAAAAATGTGTTAACCTTCTAGCTAGAATAGAGACATGTCCTGTTGTATCCCAGCACTTTTAGCACAGTATCTGATTATTCTCTTCAACTGAAATTGCTAGATGAGAATATCTTGTCAGTGATTTCAGGCTACTCTGAGTGGTTGCAATCACAGAAGGCCTTGTTGGAAATGATGCAATCTTTTATTTCTGTTTGTCATCCTTCAGCCAGAAGGTTAGTACAAAGAGCTTATAACATGCAGTATTAAAGGCTTCAAAAGATCCCACGTATCTTTTATTTTTTTATATGTGTATAAAACTCTTATCCTCTGGCTATTAAATTCATTTTATTGTTTATTTTCATTTTTATTATGTTCTATTCCTCCGGTGATGATTAAAGAAGGAGCCTCTCTGTTCTGATCATGATGCATTTTATTTTTAAGATAGCGATAGGCACATTTGTATAAAGAGATGGTGTAAGGAAGTTCACTAATGTGATCCTTATAATCTGTGAGGAGAGAGAAATGTGCAGTCAGAGCCAGTTCAGTTCTTTAGGTAAGGATGTAGAGTAGAGATATAAGTAATAGCTTTTTATCCGTCATAAAATTTCAAAATGGCTCAGAGGCATATCACTGCTGCAGCTGTGGCAGACCTTGTTATGGCATTATGCTCCAACTCAGGATGAGTTTTTCCATGGAAGATTCTAGCAGCAACTATAGTTCTGGTAATAACATAAGTAGGAGAATAAATAACTTGAATATTAACAAATTGTATATAATACAGATGCTCCAGCATGAACCCAAGCTGGAGAAGAAATTGCATTTCCTTTCTCCATTCTTTTCACACTATGCTTTTTCAGACAAAACCCTCTGGTAGAATGCCAGAACCCCCTCTGAACAATACGACTTTAATCCCATATGGTATTTCTGCTTGTTCTGATTATCCATTTCACTATTATTAAATTATATTTTCACTTACAGTGTTAAGGTAGTAGAGTTGTATTTGCTAGTATCTTTCATATTATTCAAGCAAACTGGAAAGTTATTTCAGATTTTAGCAAGAAATCCTTGCTATTCTTTGTGAAGATAAGCAATTTTCAAGTCTGGGGCTACTCACGGCAAAAGTAAAGAAAGGGAGAAAACATTTGGTGTTCCTTTGTGATAATCTGCCCATGCAACTGATGCCAGCTGTGCTTTCTTCAATAATACCCAGTGAGTGATAGATACTTGCTCAGATACTGCCGATTCTCAATGCTGGTTCTCAGGCTGTCTGCAGGGTCTGTCCTTTCTGTGACCAGCTTTTATTGATCCTCTCTGAAATGTGAACAGGTGTACCCTACTGACCAAATCAAGAATTAGTGTTCATCAAAGGAAAATAATACTGAAGCATTATATTCCTGTAACACATCCACAAGTATAGCTCAAACTTTATCAGCAGTAGCAAAATTTCATCAGACACATATTTGTTTCAGAAAATATGTTGGGTGGTTCTTCAGACTTCTGTTTCTCAAGTTCTTATGTGACCCATATTGAAACAAGTGTCTCTGGAGGGTGGGGAAAAAAGACTAAAATTGCATTCACCTCTTGGCCTTTGTAAGTTGCTATCTTTTAATAAAGACATATGAGCTTGTACTGCTTTTACACAGTGAAATGTATTGGTAGTTGACCTTACAATCAGATAACAATGATACACAAGGCTGGATAGGGCAATCTAAGAGTTTTGAGTAACTATTGATAGCTATTTAGCACTGAATTGAGGAGGGATGTGTGTAACTTCTCACAAATCACAGTAGATATACTGTTGACACTAAAGGTTAAAGATCCAGCTGTAACTATGTTCTATAGATTTTCTATCAATTGATTTTCAAGTAACAGGATGGTAATAGCCATCTGTTGAAATCATGTTTTCAGTTGATCATCAAGTAGTCTAACAGTGTCTGCCTTTGGTTCCTTAGGTATGTCACGATTATTGTTACCCCAGCTTTGACATCACGTTTATTTCATGAAATCATGGAATCATTTGAGTTGGAAGGTACCTTTGAAGGTCATCTAGTCCAGCTCTCCTGCAGTGAACCAGGACATCTTCAGCTAGATCAGGTTGCTCAGTGTCCCAATATAGCCTCCTCTTGAATGTCTCAAGGAAGACAAATCAAGTTTGGCTTTTTGTCACATACACAAGAGAGAGTGATGTTAGTGTGTGAACGTGTGACATCTTAAAATTTGAAGGCAATGACTGAAAATCCACTGTCATGTCTGTGTCTTGAGACGAATGCCGTTACCAGGATCATATTTTGTGTAAACTGGCCTAGAGCCGCAGTACATCACATGGCATGACACTGCTCTTTAGTCCACGTCCTTAAAAACTAGCTTAGCTCCCACATGTTGGTGAGTATTTTGTGAAAAAAAAATAGAAAAAGCAGAGGCTTATAGTGATCTTGAAAGTAGTATTCTTCATGACTGTATGGCTGATGAATGATTAATCTCACATAATAATAGGGAGCTTTTAACAAAAGAAGATGACTTTTAAAGGACTGTATTCGGAATTACTGGACAAAACATACTGCTGAGACCTCAGATTCTCAGTACCTATGGAGTTTGTAAAACAAAGGGTATAGCTATGAGAGCAGAGTTTTATAAGAAAGTTCTTTGTTAGGAGTGGAGATGACAAAGTAGAAGTGACAGAGTAGCAGGGTAGTAGGTAGGACAAATGTGTTTGCCCAAGGAAAGCTGAATTAGAAGTACAAGTGTTTGTAATTTTATTGTAATGAAACAGAAGATTTTCATGTCTGTAGTATGGTGAGACAAATGTTTTTTAATTCTTTTTTCGGCTGTTTTAGAATGCTTTATGTTATGTTAAGATATCATGAATGAAAACATCTATTTCAGAAACACAAATCGTTAGCACCTGTCTCTATTCTTTGAGTCAATCTTGTGCAGAATTAGGTTGTAGATATCAGTGTACATCACTTGCATGAAAGTCTTCCCTATATCCTCATTTGCTTATTTTAGTTTGTTGTCAGCCATTTCATTTAGATAACAGGGTCTGAATGTTAGAGAAGATTTGCGCAACTGCTAACACTTTGTTTCAGCAAACACATCAGGCTGTAGAAAAGCAAGAGAGAATACAAAGGAAAAAAACGTTGTACCAGGATTAGAGATGAACTCATCAGTGGTTTGATAGTACTAAGTGATTATACCATAGGCTTTGATGTGTTAAAGGAAACAGTGTAAATGGAAGAAAACTAACTGTTCATACTTCTGAGAAGGCAGTTGTGCAACAGCCATACCCTGAAGCTGGAGGAAGAAATGTTTAAGATATATTTGTAGAAGATATCAGCAGAAAAAGAAGTGTAGTGGTGGAGGTGCTATTCACGTAGTCAAACAGGGCTGGCACCAGTAGGAGTGGTTCCAGCAAATGCAAACTGTCCATAGATGGTCCACATAGTCATTTGCTGTCTTTTGTTTGCTGTTATTTGCTTGTTTCTTGTTCTTGTTATTTGATTTTCTTGATGCCTCTAATTTAGCGCTGTTATTCATGTTGTATAAGTGTTTGGTGGCTGGTATTATGAGGATTCATGGCATGGAGTTAAGCCACTAAGTTCACAGATTTGTTGTGCAGAGAAAGGGGATAGTATTCCTGAAGATGTGAACAGGGCTTGTTTTTTGGGGGGTTATTTCAAATAAATTGAGAAGGTTACAGTCGCTGCAATGTGATTTATATCAAAACCTGTTTTTTTGTTTCTTTTCTTTCATTTCCTTTTTTTTTTTCTTTTTAGTGAGGACAGGATGTGGAAGGGTGGGAGAATGGCAAGGAGGGGAGGCAATCAAAGTTAAAGAGAGAATTAGAGGGAGCTGAACAGGGCAGTGCTGTAACTCACGAGTTAATTCGGCGAGATGCCTCCTCTACCAAGAAGGATGGAGGCATGCGATTTGCTCCAGCATCTCCTGCGTTTGCATTCTTGTTTAATTACGGGAAGTGCATTCAGTGTGCAAAGGTATCATTGCTGTCCTGCTGTTTTATCATTTCTTTATGAGATAATGTTGATTTCAGCAATGAAATGCAAATTCAGTTTACAGTGCTCCTTTTCTCTGTACAAAGGTTAAAATGCATTTTGTGGATAACACTGTTGGTGATGCTTTTGAAACAGACTTTTATCATCTAATTTCAGCAGTACATGAATTTAAAGACTGCTCATTGCAATTTAACCCAATATGCATGTTGTTAGTGTTTTGGCTATAATTTGACCAACTTATCATTAAATATTTGTACCTACAAGAAATTAACACATAATGCGCCTTCTGTGTGTTGTGGCAAAATGAACATAAAATTTTTTGAAGTGGAGCCATCTTAGCTCTATAATCTCCGAGTTCTCCTTACACAGAGGTTAATTCCTGGGGGTAAGGAATCTAATGGTTTCTGTGTTAGGGTGTATTTTGGTTTACTTGTGAACGAGGTGTCTCTGTTGCTGATGATAAAAAGGCCCCAAATTCTAACAAGCACTGTGACAATTGACTGGAGTGTAGGTTATAGACAGCTCTGTTTACTATATGCTGGAGCTCCAACAGCAACAAAATACATGCAAAATGGGAAGTTTTCAGCTATCAGGAGAGTCAAATACAACAGCAAGACCAGTACTGGCAGAAGTTGTCTTTTTATAATTATCTCTTTATCTTGCTTTCCTCTGTAAACTGCTCATTATTGTGCAAAAAGAAGGGTGTGTGTGGACTTTGGTGACATTGTATTACTCCATTAAATAACACTGTATGCTGTTCACTTCAATGTGACTGTATGTTTTAAGATTATTTTTTTCCAAAACAGTATAAGCCAAACATTTCATCACTATTAACAAAACCTATTTCCGCTTTAGGTGGTACAGCAACAAATGTGCTCTTGTGGTTGATAAAAAGACTATATAAAAAATGAGTGGTAATGTTTAAAATATATTTAGAATTTAAGAGAGGAAAGGTGGGGAGAGGGTGTTATGAAGTGAGATACACTGTAGACACGAATGGAAAATAGCTCTGAGAATGCTGACTTGTAGTAATGAACGTACAACACCTAAAGTTTATCAGAATCAAAAGAACTCCTGACATGAATTGAAGCCTCCTAAGAAAATTCTGTTCTGTTGCTGTTTTGCTTTGCTGTTGTCGCATGTCATGCATGAATGGAAATGCTGCATTCTCCAGGGAGCAGTAAAGCTTCTGTGTAGGTTGTTTATTTCCTTAATCCCTCCTTCTCCGTGATTTCCAATGTCAGATATAAAATGGAAAGCCTGTAAATACAGTGATTATCATACTGATTATCACCTGCATCAGGGAACGCCCTGGCTGGCCGCCGTAACCCCAGCAGTCTCCACATGTTACAGCCACTTCGATTTTAACCTGACTACTCTATTAGGTATGTGAGGCTCAGTATGAGGTGCCCTAAGGCTGCACAGATGGGGTCCGCTTGTTTCCTGTTCTCACTGTTATTGTGAGTAGATACTAAAAGCTCCTCATTGCTTTTATCTGGTTAATTTACTTTGAACTGGCCCTGTATTCAGGGCCTGCCGAACATTTCTCACCATTTTGCAAACACTAAACCATAGCCTCTAGAGGTGTGCTTTGCACTTTTCTCTCCTTTTTTCTAGGAGGGCCTTAATTCTCAGGGGCTGTAGTTCTGGGAGATGCCGATTCTCAGGGAGCTGCAGACTCCTTACTGGAGGAAGCTGCTCAGGAGGTGCTGTGGGATTTAGTTGATAGTAGAGAAGAAAATTAAGATTGCCATTGTTCTTTGGCACGTACAGAACCCTTAGATTAGGGGTCAATTTGTGATTGTGTCATTGCTTATGTAGCTGGGCAATAGACCAGGCTAAAAGATGAAGCTCCAGCAGGAAAATCCTAAGATTAGATGCTTCTTGCCAAATATGCAATCGTTTGTACTTTCGTGTGGAAGAGCCAGCTCTTTCAAACCACATCTGCTATGCATGGGTGCCCCAGAACAGAAAATTAAGATGAATTCTCTCGAAGTCTCTCACATAAGGAAGTACTACTTAACTGGAATAGCTTTTATTTCACAGATGTAAGAATGTACTGGTGTCCAGTTTCCTGGCCAAACAATAGTTTAACACAGATGTTAATGTCCCGCTGCCTTGGGGCATTAAAGAAATCCCTTAGGACAGATCAGTGCAACTTCCAATTTCGCTCACATGGCCAAAAAACCTGATGCTACAGAAGTTATTTGGCTGCAGTACATAATTGTTAGTGTATTTTCTTATTCTCTATCCCCCTTATTATCACTCTCTTATTTCTCTTATTTTTGTTCTGTGGGATTTTTTTCTATGTCCAAGCCCCATTTGAGGCTTTCTTGATTGTTCTGTGGTTCTTTGTAAGTGCATCACTGTATAGTGGAAGCTCACAGGCTCCTTTTTTCATATGAGCATAGGCTTTGTTAATCACATGCTGCTTTAGGAAAACACTGCATGATATCTTTGAACCCTACGCTCCTTCTTGACAGCCAGGCTAGCAAATGTCATTGACTGTGTGATGTACAAGAAGGAATTCAATTGTAAGTAAATTGTCAAAGTGGCTAACCTTGCCCGCTCCCAATTGTCAGGACCATGATTCAGTTTTTCTGTCAACATCAGCTAAGGCTAACCCGGTCAGCCTTATGTTTCTGCAGAGAAGCAGCCTGAGGAGTTGCGCTTTTCAGCTGATCACATTTTATTAACCTCAAGTTACTGTTGTTATAATCAATTGTACCCACTTTGGATTCTTAGATTGCCCCCAAATTGGCAGATCATATAGGTCCACGAGTTTGTATTTTCTGCAGTATTAAAGCTGTCGTAGAGAGCTGGCCTTAAATGGTGTGGTACAGTAGTTGTTTTTGTTCAGTTGGATCAGCTCTCTATTCAGTCTCAAATCTTATCCTTCTATTAATATCACTTGGCAAAGATAATCTGGAAGACTGCAAGTTAAAATGTAAAGACTTCAAGCGTTGTCAACAGTATTTGCAATGCTGAGGTAGACAGTGAATAAGGGAAAAATACTGCTGTTGTCTCCTGTCTCCTTGCTTTTATTTCAAAAGAGATTTTAATTGCTCCAATTAATATAAATAAGAAATGAGGACATTCTGATACCCTAATGTTTCCTCTGTTCTTTCAGGAAAAGAACATAGTTAAATTGCCTAAAGCAGTGATTAAGACATCAGAGTGTTTTAAAATGCTCATCTGATTCCACCACAAGGATTTGAACACATTTTGTGCTCCTATTTTTTTTAATGCACTGTAGATGACAAATGATTTTTTTTAAATGGCTTAAAAATTCGTATCCCATGAAGTGCGTCAATGGAGATAATGCTGTAATTTCAATTCAGATTATTTCTGAAGGATATTTGCCTGGATTTGAAATTGTGTTTTCCTACTTAAAGTCCTATGTCCAGAAGTAACTTTCCTCGCCTGGAAAATACTATATATTGTACCTTCGTTCTTTGAACTTGAGCAGTGTGCTGACATTGTGCTGCTGCTGGGCTGCAGGAAGGAGGGGGAAGCTTTGGGTGCAACTATCAGAATTGAACAACTGTATGTGGGGATATTGAGATAATCGTGTAAAAGGAAAACTGGCTGAATGAGTTTCAAAATGTGTTATTTCTTCATTATCTAGCACTTTATAATTAACTGTTCTTCTTTTATTATTACAGGAAGCTGCCACTTTTGCTAGAGAGCAAGGCTTTGAGGTGAGTTAACCCACAATTGCACACTAAACAGATCCTAAAGGCTTTTTTCGTGCTGATAATGAAGTTCTTTTGGACAATGATTGATGTGCTATTATACTCTCCAAGCCTCGCAGCGGTTACCATGGAAACTTGGCAGTCGTCATGGTTTCTTTGTTCTGCCAGCTCAGTGTTATGACGCACTCTGCTAGGTCTGCACCCAACATCGCCTACAGATGTTATTTATTGAATTTTGAAAAGCCTCTTGGGAAGCCGAGAGGTTGGGCACGGTTTCAAGCTGCCTCTGCAGATATGGGACCTGTCAGTTTGTTCAGTTAAAAAGCTACCTCATTAGCTGCATTACACTCCACAAGGATTCGCTGCTAAAGCAGTGGTGAGGCAAGACTAAATAGAGAAATATAACACCGCTTAAAGAACTTAAACCCTGCCATATGCGGATTATCATTATGCAAATGAATTGTAGAAAGGTTGTATATAAAATTGGTAGGTACTGATTAATGTAAACCGTGCTGCTTTTCGAAGGGATAGTGTGGAATTTCTGTTTCAAAACAGATTCAAGTTGGTGCTTTCCATCTGTGCTCTAAAAATGCTCAATTCCCTACTTTCTAGAACTGAACACTGTTGATTTTTCTGCGGTTCTCAGAGCTTTTGATTTCATTTTTCTAAAGGTATTTATTTGAGTGCCTAAGCCTTTTTGTTGCCCCTCCCATTGGCTACATTCAGATAACTCAATCTGGAGAGCTATCAGCTATTGGTCTCTAATGCTGAATTCAAATAGGCAGGTTTTAAATACTATAATTAATGTGACAACAGTTGTACTAATTTCACAGATAGTAAGCGATCTCACTGAAATCTAAATTGCAGAACTGAATGCACATAAATCCTGTTATGTGTTTTTTCACTGGAATAAAACCCACCTTAATTGATTTGTTTGCAATGGGGAAGAATAGATAGGAGTTTGAGTACTGAACACCCATTTTGCATAAATAATAGAAGCCGCGCGATTCAAACTGCGGCACTTTAAGAACATGCCACTTGTGTGTGGATGGCTGCATAGAAGAAAAAAAAGGGGAAAGACTGGCAGCTTTTGTTCTGCAATTTAGATCTCTTTAGAGCCGTACAGCAGCAGGTACATCAATGCCATCAGTGTTTTAGATATTAAAGCTGTGGGCTGGCCCATTTCGTTTTATGTTTCTTAAATTCATGCGGCTGCTTTGTAGAAATCCAGACATTTTATCACTGTCAATTTTCATTTGTATAATCTGTATTGTTAGCATAAAAATACACTTTCAATTTATTCTATCAAATGAATGAATTTCACAGATGCCTCCAAATATATTATGAAGCATAACAAATTATTGGTACCCTCTGGTAGCTAGACAATAAAAAGGAAAGGAAGTAGTGTATTAAGTCTACCCATTCTATACTTTTATTGCCCCCTTGAGCTAAAGACTTTGAATATGCCTGGTTTAAATTCAGTTCTAGTGACAAACTGCTGTTGCTGGTGTCTGCTAACTACCATCATATTAACCTTTCCATTAGTGCTTGCTTAGAGATTCTAGCACAGCTCCTTCTGAACATCCTAAATCTGCCACATTTGATTACAGCATATCAGTAAAGTGCACAATGATTATGATCTTATCTCTTATTACCCCCTTACTTGGCAACAACTCACACATCAGGTTTCCTGACAAAAATTTGATAAGTGTCTGCTGTGTTGTTTTCCCATTGTGCTATGAAGGCAAAAAGATAAAATCACATTACTAAGAATGTGTCTTAGGAAAAACTTAAGTAGCTTCACTTAATTTCCTTAGTTAAAGGAAAAAGTTCCAGCAGGTCTCAAAATCTTATAAAATTGATTCCGTAATTTATATAGAGAAAGCATAGAAAGGTAAAATAGAGAACTGGAAAGACCAAAGCAAAAATTAAGAGGATATTTACTATAAAAGTAATGAAAAGTTGCTGTTAACTGAATCTGAATTACAGATGGAATTTTTTTTTAATTAAAAATCAATTCATCAGAAATCTTTATCATTGAAGAACAGTTGAGCCTTTGCTTTTTTTTTTTTTTTTCCCCTTAGTATTATCTCCATTTCTTTCTTGCACTTAATTCCACAGTTTATATGACTTAAATGCATGTTATAAATGTGGATTAAGTAAAATGAAGTGAAAGGACCAGATGTTCCTGTGCCATGGAAATAGTTTTTCCTGTTAAAGATGATGCTTTTCCATGAAGTATATATTGGTTGGGGAACCAGATCGAAGGCTTTTGATACCCTGGGCCAAATTTCAGTCTTAAAAACAGTGAAGTCCACTCCACAGGTCCACTGTTTTCAATGGTCTGATTTATGCTTGTTCAGTACATGGCTCTGATGGTCCCAGCTTTTTTATGACTGTGCAGAGACAAGGACCAGACCTGCCCAACAGAATCAGAATCAGACTCAAGTGTATTCTAAGGTATGCATAAGTATCCTGTGAATTCGTGACACCTTATAAGAGGCTTTAAGTCCACAAACCTACTGCCCAACCATGTCTGTAGGTGCAGCATGTATTGAGTCAATACGAAGTAAATATTATTCGTTGTAGCTATTTGACAATGTTATGTATATCCTGAGCAGAAATAGGAGATGACAGCATTTCATACTGTTTGCCTGACTGTAAAATGAGGGACACAGTACTGCTGCAACCCTAAGCTGTAAATATTCACCTACAATAAAATGTCACCACTGTACCTTCAAAATGTAGCACAGTGATAAGGCAAAGATACTATACTGGAAAAGCTAAAGCCTCCCCATCTTTGAAGTCCCAGCTCTTTCACTATATAAACTATTTTATTTTCTTCCTTTGACACATTTCAGCATGGAAAGTGAACTTGGCTGAAAGCTCCCAAGTTAATTCTTTTGGAAGATGGTACTTAATTACTTTAATGGTCTTTGTAAGCAGACACAAGTCTCCAAACCAGCCTGTTTCAAAATTCTTACCTTCTAACAATTCTTTCTACTGGTTACCTTTCTTCTACTGTTATATGACTATTATGTATTTAATTCTTCCTAAAAGCACGTATGCATTCAACTTTCTTTTACAGTCTACTATATTTCGCCCTCTACCATCATTCTTCACTCGTATTTTTCCTTGGAACCCTCTTTCCCTCATATGAATTCATCTTTGTTCTTCCTTAAACTGAAGGAATCATCTGTTGATCTTGTAATTTTCTCCAATTATAGCTTCCTTACTTTCCTCTTAAAATTTAAAGTACATGTAAATACATTACACAAATGTCTTCTAACTCTTTGATTTTTTTGCCTGCTTTGTTCCACTGCAAATGTGCTTAATAAGGTCATTAGGAACTGCTTCCTCCTTAGCAAAAACTAACCTCCTCTCTCCTGTTTTTCTTGGTATCCATGATTGCAGTTTTATTTCATGGATCTCTTAATTGTCAAGACCTCAAGTAGGTCAGAATGCAGGCGAGCCTTCAAAAGCCTACAAATTACCAAGTTGAAGGGCTGTAATTCTCTACGCATGCCCTATCCAACAGCTTATGCCACCAGCTGATACCCTCTACTCACAAATCTCCTCTTAAAAAAAGACATTTGGAAACAAAAGAACAGCAGTTGCAATTATTTTCTCTGGCATTTTTAAGGGGCTCCTTGCCTTCTTGGAATTAGAGGTAAGATGGCCTCTGTTTGCTCTCCATCTGCTGATGGTTTCAGTGTTCCTTAGTATTCTCCAACAGGAGAAGTTCCCTCTTGAAAGCTCGTGATAAGTCTAAGCAGGAGGAAGGATGAAATAACACAGATATGTTAGTGTAGTAACCGTACATGGAGATTAAAAGTATGAGAGAATTAAAAAGAGGCTTAAAGCGAGCAGCAAGTAAAGGCAAATTATTATGGTATTTGACAAAAATGTGTATTAATCAATGTGAGCTCACTGACTACCAGAGAGAAGAGAAATTAAACTGAGGCTAGAACTATTGCAAAAGAGCTGGATAATTTTCACTTAAAGGAATATTGGTGAGTGCATAGCCCAGGCTTGTTCTCTGTCCATGGTAAAAGTGAAGTGCTGTCAGTGGTGTGATCAACAAGATTGCTAAAGAGCAGCAAGTAACTGGATGGTGTGTAAATTATAGTTCTTACACTGCTTAACTGAGCTGCTGATGAAAAACAAGTGTACTTGTTAAAATCAGCAACCACAGTCAAAACTGCTCATATGGTACCTGGTTTTAAAAATAACACTATATGCTGATTTTGGAGGAAAAAGTCTATTTATTAATACAAATTAATTGTAACTCTGGTAAATGACTTGATACCACTCTAGACAGCTTTATAAATGAACTCTATTAATTATGTAATTGTGTTAAAATGAGTTGGGTTTCATAATGAGCAGATCACTAAAAGATGCAGAAAGTATAGTTACGCTTTCATATTATATTCAACATTAGGCCCTTTCCAGGTCTGCTGTGTTCACTGTGGTTGCGCGTACATAAGTGCACACACAGTGCGGTGTTACTTAACACACATAGGAATAAAACACAGCACAGTAGGTAACACAGAGAATAATCTTATCTGTCTTACTTTCATCCTGTTAAATATATATATATGATGGCAAGAAATAGGTTTATATGTACTAAATTTAATCTGTGGAACTTACTGACTTGAGATGAATTGGAGAACAAAATCTTCCGTAGAGCGTTATAAAAGGATTTGGTGCTTCTATCAATAACAGGAATATTTATATTTAGATTAGAATAAAAACTAAATAAATTAGAAGTTACAATGGTTGTGTTTCAAACCATACAACAACTGAAATATGAGAATAGGAAGGATGGTATTCTAGTGACAAGCTGTGCTGTTGTTGGGTTTCTTGCGTCAAGTAAAACATTTCAAACTTGTTGCTGCCTTTGGATGGATCTCTGGTTTGGTTCATTATGCCAAGTTCTCAGTTCCTATCTAGATGCACTGTGGTGTACAGAGTCCCTTTAAAGGAAAGATTCTTGAATTTTTTGCAGCTTTTCCTCACTTCAGAAAATTGTGGGATGTTCTGTGCCCCACTGAGCGGCTCCCACCTTTTCCTTCCCTACCTCTCAGTGATGCAGAGAGCTAGTGAGCACACAGCATGTCCACCTGGGCTCCACATCTTCGAGGGTGCTCCAGGGTGCAGTGGGTTTGTATGTTGGGATCAATTACTGTAGGGGATTTCAAGAAACAGTATTCATAATCCTTCTGAAATCAGAAGGATTATAGTACTCTAAAACCTGACTAAATGGAATGAAAATCAGGCTCAGAGTTTGTCTGAAGTATTCTCCTGCAAATTTTATTTTTAATTTTATGGTAGGTAAGGTTAGAATCCAGTCAGCAGCAAAAAAGAACAACACTAATTGCTCATTAGGAAATGCTCTGTAATTCCTTTGTTAGCTTTGCAGTTTTTCAGCAATTGGAATAGCTGAACTGTCATTATCAAGATTAAAAACAATAGTTCATAGTACTACGTAAGCCCTTAGGAGAATGAAGTATTCCCCCATTTAAAAATCTTCTACTGACAATAAAGTCTATTCTATACTAGCCATAAGAAAAAAACATTTTTATCTGCTAATAAAGTTCCAGTCTTTCACTGCTCTAATGTGCTGGTTACAAGAATTTTCTTTCTCTCTATTAATAGACTGAAGACATTAAAGAGATAGCCCGGAAGACACAAGCCCTGCCAAAGGTGAACACTAAAAGGCAACGAATTGTAATATTTACCCAGGGGAAAGAAGACACTGTAATGGCTACAGGTATATTTTTCATATCTCTGTTGTCGCTCAGTAAATATTCTAGTCAAGCAACTACGAGTTCTGATTTTACCTGTTGTAATTGTTAAATGGTAGGCAGAGTGTTTGCCTTTTGATGTTAGTGTTTCTCATCTCTGCTATGCTTCTAATTGCTTTAAGATTCTGAATTTGAGAAGTTAGTATTTCACAGGAATGCCTGAGAATTTAGTTCTGAACATGTGAAGTACTTTAGTATAACATAGATCTAAAATATTGATCCAGTTGGTTTTGCTCAGATTTTATGACTTGAGTTTTTATCTGTGTAGCCATCTTTGCTGCAAACAAGAACACACTATGCCCACTGAGAACAGCTGTGCAACAGTATAGTATATTTAAACATTTGTGAAAAGGAAGAAGTGAAATCCAGTACTAAGTGAATTTCCAGGCTTTTTTGCTTTGAGCAGAAAGCTCACTTCAAGCTTTTCTCAGCTGTCTGCTCTTCTTTTCTCAAAGGAATATGTGAGAAAAAGGTGTTCTAGCAGGGATACAAGTAGTTTGTGCTGTCGAAATTGATGATGTACAACGCGCAGATTTAAGCATTATAAACACGACTGCCTACCTTTTGACAGTCTCTTTAATTTTGTCCACTATGCTTCTAGACTAAATAAAACTATTAAAAACATGTGCTATGGTGAGCCATTGTAGTCATTCATTCCTGCACAAGGTAAGTTATTAGTCAAGGCTGAATTCCTTTGGAAATCAAGTGAAGTTGAGGAAGCTTTTCATCTGAAGAACCAGTGCTTACTCATTTATTTGCCTCAAAATTAGAACTTGCTTCAGCCTTTGGCTGCAAGGCTAGGCACTAAGTAGATGTATCACTGGCATATAGATCATTCTTAGCAGCAGTTAGAGTGATTTCTCCAATAGTTTGCTCCTTGTATTTTGTTAGATACAAGCTGATTTAAAGGAAATAGAAAGGAATCACTGAGAGTTATGTATGTGTATCTTGCTGAATAACAATGAAAGCATTGCTTCAAGAAAGTTACTGCGTTATGTGAATGGCCCATATGGAGGCACTCCACTGGAGTATTGTACAGTTGGCTGAAAAATAGCAGTGTAAAAATGTTTTTACACATGAGATAGTAATAGTGGTAGTAAACCTAAATCTTATATGTAACCCTCCTGTGCGCTTATTTAATTTTCACTGTGTAGTTATTTTATTCTTCAAACTGGAGTTGTTAACAAATCCATTAATCCCTTCTTTGATATTTTTACAACTGGGGGCTTATTTGAGGACTGACACTTGCTAATCTTAGCTGTTTGTTTGCTATTAAATGAACTTAAATTAGAGAACACACTTTATATGCATGATAAATGCAAGATGGATAGAGAGTGTATGCAATGGTGTCAGCTACAAAAGCAAACATGATAAATGTTAAGGCAGTTTTGAGCCGTGGGATAAGCTATTTGGTGCACGAGCATAGCTGAATCTCTTTGCTATGTTGTTATTCATGGCAGCCAAATAAATGTCAATAATAAAAGAGAATTAAAGATTTTCATTTCCCAGAGGCAGTCCTCTAATACAGCTTGATCTTTCATTTCATTTGTAATTCGTTCTCATGTCAGGATGCAATCATTCGCCAGGCTCTGTGTGTCATGTTAAGTCATTTAATAATGATTAAGAACATAAAAATGTTTGGCCTTTGGGGCAATTCTCAAAAGGGATACCAATTTGTTATTGTTTTCCCCCTTTTTCCATCCTTTGGTATGGATCATCTTTTTCCCACCTTTTCACATTAAAATAGTGATGAAAGTAGGAAAATGTGTCCCTTAATTTAGCATATGATGGCACCACACAATGGCACAGAATACTGTTAACACTTGATTCAGCACCAATTAGGTCTAGTGCTTTGAAACCTGCAGTGGAAAGTGTAAAATGTTTCTAAATGATCTTTGAAAGACTTGCTGTGTTTCAGATTAGTTGCCAGTATAAAATTAATTTTCCCTTTCTAATGCATAGGACAAGAGTAAGTTATTGAAAAAGCAAGCTTTGTATAGCTGTTTTTTCCTCCCTTTTTGAGGAAGGTCTATGTTCTTAAAGGGTTTGTGCCTTGTGCCTTGCTTGAACAAGTATTTGCAAAGTAGTAAGTGAGCTATGGATTTGGGCTTAGTGGATGTTCTGCTTTATACTTCATCCAAGTCAACAGTAATAATAAGAACATGGTTCCAGGATATTTAGTAGTTGAAAGATGATTCTGTCCCTAGTGACTTAACTCAACCAGAGGGGCATCAGTATCCAGGCAGAGGATTCTACTCTTTCTTTCTTTCCTTCCACTGCTGCCATTAACCATCCTTCACCAGCTGTTGGGTAGATCCCATCTTCCAGTGTTTGCAGCTTATGACCTCTGGATGGAGCTGTAGCTTAAGGGTGTAAGAGTGTCCACAGTTTATGGGCCAGTTTGGCCCGGTTCCGTGACTAATGGGGCAAGGGACTATGGGCTCACACCCAGGTGAAGAGAGAAAAAAGGGAGAGGGTAAGGAGATGAGCCTAAACGTGAAACAGTGGCAGCGATCTGAGGAGGGGAACTAAGTTACTAAACAAGATATCAGAATGCAAAATGACACAATATGATAATAAATAATTGGAATTGAAACTAATAAATCAAATAAAATGAGAGAGTGTCTGAAACCAAAGCCCTTACTCTTAAGCTGAAGGTGAGACAGCTAGGAAGCTCTCACTGCAGATAGTGCAGCAAGAGAAAGCCTTGGGACTCACATGCAGTTTTATCTTTCCCTCTGAGTGAAAAACGAGAATGCAAAGTCCTCTGGAATATGTAGTTCCTCTTTTGAGAACCAGGTACCTGGAAATTAGGCAATTCATGGAACTGCAGCATTAACTCTTTAACTCCCAGTGCCCTACATGATGTTATGATGTGGAATACCAATAACAAAAATCATAAAACCATGACAGAGAGTAAAATTGTCCAAGGTGAATTTGGCCTTTGTGTTTTTTCTACCTTTTTTTTTCTCCTTTTCTATTTTCCCTGTGGAAAGCTTTCTGGCAGCAACATAGATTCAGCCTTTACTGTAGCCCTGGGAGTAGAAGCGAGTGCCTTGGACTGTGCTGCTTGCTCTATGAAGAGTTACATGGACAGCTACCTCTCCATTCCTACCCAACTCAGACCAGGAAAAACACAATGAGAAAGACAGTGTTGCAGTTGTAATAGCATCCTTACCAGACATCCATTTCCTGTGCTAAATACAGCCTCTGCCTGTTGTCCTGGACAGGGCAGCAGTGGCGCTAAGCTGAGAAAGACTGGATTACAAGAGTAGGAGTGCATCTCTTTGGTGGGTTATATATAAATTGAGTGAGAAAACAGAGAATGGAAATAATGAGGGGATCCACTTCAGTATAGTTTTGGTTGGAGGAAGAGGAAATGAGATAGATAAAAGGGATTGCTGCAGGTTGCCGGAGAACAGAAGCATCAGTAAGTACTTGAGGAGTAGAACATAAAGCAGGAGGGTGCAGATCATTACCAAAAGAAAAGAAAGATTGACTAAAAAGTTCAGAGAATAGAGTTTGATAGCTAAAAAGCCCACTTCCTTCAGGAGTCTATCCCAGCCCTACTGCAAAGATGTTGAATCAGTTTGTGAATTGCTGCTGTTAATCCAACATTGTTTTAATGCCCACCAAAACCATTGGTGGCTCACCTATAGAAGCCCATGAACTGTGGCCACTCAGGCACTGACTGACAAGCAACTTAGAGACCCACACAGCTGGAGCAGATCATGAAAATGGTGGGAAGTACTGCATCAGCCATCCTAGTCCAAGCCATTCCTACTTATCAGTACAAATTTCTAATCTGTCTGAATTATTTCTGTTTTCGGAGGAAAAATGTCTCTATCATGGAGCACATTGGGTCTTTCTGCTGTCTGTTCTTATCTCCTCCATCACAGTACTCTGGCCCCAAGGCTCCTTTCCTCTCCCCTTCCTTCCTGTTCTCTGTCAGTAGGAATAATTGCAAGGAAAAGGCAATCTCATATTCAAGCTGAGTGTGATCAGTATGTTTTATAGGAAAAGAAAGGAGTGTTTGGGATTGGCACACAGGCACTGCGATAGATGAAATGTTGACTAAATTAACTGTCAGCTTCTAATAAGGCTCCTCAGAGCATGTGATCATTGTGTGAAGTTCTCCTGTTTGTGTCATTTGGGTATATTTTCCTCTGATGTCAAATTTTACCTTTTTACTGAAAAAATGAGAAGGCATTGGAGCTTCTTAGTGACTGTAAGAACTACCAAATGAGACAAATATAACTGTCTCTAACAACGGTCCCCAAAGTGACTGAATTTCAACAAAACTCTCTTGAAAAAAAGTAACCTGAGACTTACACCTGTGATGAAACCTTGCAGTAAAGAGGACTATGGTTTACAGAAGATACTAGTAAATGAAAGTAGGATCAATGAACTTGCTTAGTGAAGAAAGATTATTTGAGAAACAACATTGGTTAATGCCTTGTGTTTATGTTTTTTGGCCATAGTGGGAACTGCTTGGCTATCCAGACTCTGGTCCCACTACACTGCCTTTTTCCATCTGTTCTGAGTTTGACTCCAGGTTCCTGAGTTGGTGGCATACATTCATTTCATGTTTCAACACTTTTTTATCCCACAAAACACTTCTTGACCACAGAAAATACATAGGCAAGGAAAGAGGGGAAGGGTTGATGAACATAGCCAGTCTCTTTAATTCAGCAGGTAGAGCTTTTAATAAACACACCAAAAGTCACAAGCTCTGACAACAACATATATGTCATATCTATTTGTGTGCTATATCATTTGTCAAATGCTGTGAAAAGTATCCTTTTTTACAGAGTTGCTCATAACATTTTTAAACAAATTACTCTAAGTCAGATACATTTTATGACTGGTCTTGGTCCAAAGGGAAATCTTTGGAAAGTCTGAGCAAAATCAGTTTGGCAATGGAGAAATGATTTTATATTGAAATATTTGCATAATTCAAAAACAGCTGAAGCTACAAACTTTAAACTTAGCTTATTTTATAGCTTTAATAGAGGAAAGAAAAACAGTCCCAATGTAAAGAAAATCTCTTCAGCATTTTTCAGGTTATGAATGATGAAATCTGGCTTGTTCAGGCCTGAACATAGAATGTTCCATTTTTTTTTCCCCCCAGTGTTTGCAAGACCACCTCTGTTAAGGGCACATTTGTAATAGGGTCATTTGTTAGAAAATAGCAGTAGTAAAGAAATGAATTTTTAAGGATTTGAGCATTAAAACCACCTGAGTTAGGGTCTGCTGAGTTAATGACACTGCTTACATATTTTTCAGTTTGTTGAAGGATGGATTGAGAATTTTTCAGGAAATGCATTTGCTTTGACGTAATATGTAGTACAATGAGAAAGGTCCCCCTTAAAAATCCTGAAGTGCACCTAACACGAAGTATACACTGAAATAGTTTGGGGAACTTCTACTTGTTATTACAGCATGTTATTTAATCTATTCCATGAAATACACAGCACATGCTATACGGGCAAACTAATATGGGACAATAAAACTTGCAACATTACCAAATTTTAGAGCCCATAACCAAGCTTTTGAGGCTGGAGTAATACTAGGTATTTGCTTCTGCCTGTTATCTGAAACAGGGTACTGAGCTAAAAGGATGTTGGTATAACCCAGTACAACCATTCTCAAAGTAATATATGCACATAGATTCACAAATTAATAGTTTCTATGCATTTGGAAAGAACCAAAACCTGATCTAAATGAATATAGCAACAGAAGAATAGAAAGTCTGTATTTATGAATGAGGAAACTTCCTGTTGTAAGGATATGTTAAATATTTTAAGAGGAGAGTTTAAACTGATGTTTAAGCATATAGCAGTCTAAACAGAGGTCAGTAGGTTTTCTTTGTCAGGTTGTGCTGCAGTCATAGACCACCATGTGACCTTGTAAGCTTATCTATAAAACAAAGAAGTATTTATTACTATTGACACTGCTGACATTTTATGGTCCTGTTTGCAGCTCCTCTTTCTGTAAATTACTCTGTATTGTTTGTTTGCCTGTAAGAAGCAAGAAAAAGTGCTTTTCCCTTAGGTCTCCTAGCTTTCATTCTCAGCCTTCCAGACAGGAAAAATCTTGACTAGCTCTTTTTATCAGACAGCCTTTCTGTATGTTTACACAAACAAAAAGTCATGTCTCGGACATGCAGTTGGGTTATATTACAGTGCATTCTCTTTTTCGTATGATTTCATGGCTTCTCTATTCCCTGTCCTGTCACGTTCACAATTATGAAGTAAAATTTAAGTACTAAAAATGGATTTACGAATAAAAAGGACATTTTGGTCTGCTAGTGACACAACAAACAAGCCAGAAAACCCAATAGAATTATTGTTAGTTTAGTTGTGCCTTAGAAGCCACAAAACCTAAATTAACAATGAACATTTGTTGATAGGGATTAATGAATAGCAAAGCTGGTAATACCTTTTGTAATTGAGACCACTCATGATTTCATGCTGTGTGGGAGAGGAGATCTGAGCATTTTATTAGGCGGCTGAAACACGTTATTAAAACCTAAGTTGCTGGACATCTGTATCTTAACTGAAATTAAAGGTCAACAGTTGCATCTCAAAGAATGAATGTACCTGTAGACCTATATGCATATAAGTAAATACATATTTATGTATGTAGGTAATCTGCATCTGTGTTTTCAGTAATTTTGTCTCTGTTTGGAGAAGAGTGTCTTTTCTAGTCTAATGTAATAACACACCAGTTTAGCCCAGCAATTAGGAGTAAAGTTGGGAAATGCCCATTTCACATATAACCACTAGCAGTAAGAAATTTTCAAGGCAAAACTGTACCTTTTGTTAAACTCAGCCTGAATTTCAGGTGCTACAATTAATTTACATGCTGGCATTCCAATAAAAAGTTATATCTTTCAGCTGTGAAAAGTATGTGTTTCCCTACCCTATGCCTTGGGACTTGTCGTTATTTCTTCTTACGCAGGAGAATTTCTATATTTATTTCTCAGTTATAGATATGTAGATCTAGGAAGTCAATTTTTGTACCATAGGTCTAAAAGGAATTCTTGGAGATGTAACCGCTAATACACTGGTTCACTAACAGCAGGTTATGTGATTCTGGGGAGTAGAAAAGGGAAGCAGGACTGAGTTAGTCCAAAGGTCCATCTAACCTAGTATCTGCATGTGCAGTAGTGGGTGCTTATAAAAACTGTTTGGATTCAGCCACTTAAGAGCATTACTGGCTGTCTCCCTCTTCTTGCATTGCAGTGGGCAGTCAGTAGTCATTCCAAATACAACAAACTTTGCAGAATTCTTGCTTAATTCTCCTTCTCCAGTCTTCTCTACTGGACTCCCTTCCTATTTTGTTTGCTTGTTCTATAATTGTGACACCCTTACTGCCCTTCCCTACATCTTTTCTCAGTTCTGTTATACACATTATAGGGGGGGGGCACTAGAATGTTTGACACGCCTGAGAAGTTTGCGAAGTGATGTAATTTTTTACTTTGTTCTTCATTCCTCTCATAATAGTTCCTCGCATTTTATTTGCTCTACTGGCTGCTGTTTTCGTGTTGTAACTTCTTCTTTATAGCATTGTAACAGGTGGTTTAGAGCCCATCATTGTGTATTTAAAGATGGATTTTTTTTTTCATAAGTGCGACATTTTAATAAAGATTGGCAAATGATTTTGTAGCCCAGTAGTGTGGGATTTTTTTGCAATCCTTCACACTCAACTTTTGGTTTTACCTACCCAAAATGAGTTTGAATGTAACCCAAGAAGATGATGTGCAGGACACTGAAGAGCTCCTCTTGGAAGCACTACACATAGTTTGGAGATACTGTCTTTAACAGGCAGACACAGTTAACGTCAAAACAGGACTTACATGGGTACTACTGAGTACTAGTGCCAGCATGGGTACACAGAGCTCAGGAAATGCAGTAGAAAACAAGACAGTAAAACACTACAGTACCTGCAAACCGTGCTGAATTCAATTAGTGCAGAGCCTCACTCAAATTCATGCTTTATTTTTAACTTCCATCTGGCAACAAAGACTGTAGTTCCCAGGCTGGAAGGAAAGTTACTTGAGCATCAATTGGTAATATTGTAGAATTATGTCTGTTAATCAAAGAGCAAAGAATAAAGAGACAGCTATGAGTATATTATAAACAACAACAAAAAAGGCCTTTTTAGCGTCTTATATTTTGAAAACCAACAGTTATATCACAGAAATGTACTAAAAGAAGGGTGAGACTGCAGAACCAGTCATTTGACACCTAGGAAATACTGGATCTAATGACAGTCTTCCAAACTGATTTTATGCTTCTTGGTAGACATGTAATTGATAAAACTTTGTTGAGGTTATACCGTTTTCTAAAAATGACACCTCGGGCACTGAGTATGAAATTCTGGTGACTTCTGGTTTTTTCAGCCACTGTTTTTGCAGTAACAGTGTTAAGAAAATCTAGAACTACAGTAGCACCATAATAATCATTCTATAAACTTTCAACTTTTTTTCAAATTCAGGATTTTCCTTTTCCGTACACACGTTCTGTGTTGCTGCAATATCCTGTCTTGTATGCTACCCATTTCTCCTTTAAAACATATGGTTTCATGCTCTGAAATCTGAAGCCCGTGGTTTAAGGGATTGCAGTGCATAGGCTTCTCCTCTCCTGATGCTTGGGTTAAAATCATACTAATAGAGTGACTATTTTATGTAATCAGTCCAAAAGTAAGTTTGTTGCCATTCATTCAACTGTCAGTAGTTCTTAAGAAGTATCTTTTCTCTTTACCTTGATTTGATGTGATTATTTTTCTCATGCTAAGAAATTAAATGTATACCTTGTTCAGCAGGTTTCATAATAGATCAATAATTTGTTGGCTTAACTTTTTTTTTTTTCCTGTGGAAATGTGGGAAGATCAATGTCTATAGTGCCCTAGGTCATGATCAATACTTTTAATAAAACTTCCTTTTTTTTTTTTTTTAACCTCTGTACAGTTTTGCTTTTATTAATGAGCCTTTCCTTTAGTTTCAGACCATTAATGGTTTTCAGATAATGTCATACTGCCCAAGGTCAAGGCCAGTTTGAACTTATGACTCTACTTATCAGTGATTAAATCTATTGGATGGGCTTAGATGTGTTAGGAGACATAAGAGTTCAAAACACTGCTTTGTGGGGACTCTAAAGAAAACAAATCCTCAACCTTTTGGGAAAACTACACGTTAAGGCTATTTTCATTTTCTTTATAAACAAATAATGATTGTCTTATTTATGGATCTTGTATTGACCGTAACATCACAGGTAACTACTATGGCCTTGACTGCTCCTAAATTAAAGTTATTAAATACTCCATTTTAAATTTTATAAAATTTTATTGCTCATTTTGCAACGTGAGTTTGTAATGAGATAGCATATCTTTTGCTGAAAATCCAAATAGGAAGCTAGTAACTTATCAAAGTATGTGTCATCAGCTGCAGTGCTTGCAGAGAATATGATATTATTGTCTCTGAGGCTCAGCCTGGTGTTTTCTGAAATCAATGGAAAGATCTCATTAACTTCATTGGGTATTGATTATGGCCATGGAGAACTTAAAACACTCATGAATATAAATGGTTTTATGGACCTATGTGTCTTTTTGTGTGTTGTACCTTGTCTGTAGTCTCTTGATTCAATTTTTGTAGTCTACCTAGAGGTTATACAAAAAAAGAACTGTATGTTTGCCAAGAGATTTTATAACACGTTTTACCTTAAGGTGTCTTCTTTGCTGTCTGTTACAAATGAGGCGCATAAAAAACTGGACCCTTTGACCGCTGACAGCTAGACAGAATATCTTCTGTAGAAGATCTTTTTTTCTACTGTTTTGGTACTTTTTGCCTTTTTTTTTTTTTTTTTTTTTTTTGTTAGGCAGCAGTTCACTTCATAGCAAATCATCACAGAGGAGTTTCAACAGCAGAATCTCCACTCAGAAGGTACCCTACAGACTCTGATAGCCTATCATCTTTAATTTAGAGATTTTGTTTCCAATCTTGTGATTACAGTTGAATGAACATTGTAGAAAAGTTTAAATTGTAGCTATCCATGGCATGCTTTTGCCTTAACTGATGGAACTTATGTTTTCAAGCCTCTAATCTTCACCAGCTCAAATAGTCACTGTAAAATAATTCCACAGAGTGGAAGGAGAGTAAAATATGGGTATGTATGGTGACCCTGGAAGGAAATTAACTGTAGGAATTGACCTTTTGATTAGAAGTTTCTCTGCTGTAGCATTCAGTCTCAGGAAATAGAAGTTGTGGTAAATGGATGGCTGAATAGAAGACTGATTCTATTCTTCAAGGAGAGACAGAGCAGAGATGCTAGCCAGTGGGAAAAGTGGACAAAGGGGAGGGATCATTGAGTCCTGCTTCTCCTGACTTTGGGGATTTAGGATACAATTTATGTAAGGCAACAAAACATTTGGTGCTAACACATTGTGCGAGTACATTGGAATTCTTCAAAGGGTTGATTGTATGAAAGTCAAATGGTCAGTCTGGCTCAATTATTTCCACAGTAACTTTTACAGGTAAAGTGAAATGGGAATGGTTTAAATCCCATATCTGAAAAGTAAAACGATACTCATATACCAGGGATCTGGCCTTGATACAGCTGGGAGTGACATGGGTTATGAAGTGGCAGTTTAGACATAAGCCTTCAATACCACAAAAGTAAATTTTACGTAGTTGATCCTATTTGAATCAAAGCAGGCTCCAGCTTACTTCCACCTTGTTTTGTTTATTATGAGTACAAAAAGCCAGTAAAATAAGCAGACCCAACTTAAAGTGCATACTGACAGCAGATTTAGTAAATATAGCAAACTTGAATGATTTTTATATTATTAGGTTTTGGCTTTACCTACAAAATGACTTAATAATAACGTTTCTTTAAAAAGAATACAGACAGTTGTCAGAAACCAGATTTGGAGGTTAGTAGGTGACTCCTTTTGACTTTATTTGCTGTCATCTGCTACCCTGGGCCCCCCCTGGCCCCTTGTAATCCATCCTGATTCCTGCAGTCAAAACTAAATCAGGGAGGAGTCCGTGGAAACAAATATTTATATCCCTTGTAATCTGACACTGTGATATTGTACTGGGAACCTGAAAAGATGCCAGGCCATGCTTTGTGGCTAACAGCAATTGATCATGAATGAAACTGCAGAACTCTATTCCAAATTGTTGGCTTTCTAAATTTGATAATAAGTACATTTCCTGATAGAATATAGAAGTGCAATAAAGTATGCATGCACTCTCTTTCTTCCTCACCCATCCAATTGCTGAATGCAGTTTGTACAGTATATTGTCGGAGCTGGCAACCAAATAAGAATTTTAGGAGCAGTTGGCTACCAAGTGATGGCAAATTTAAAGGTTATGCAAATTGTGCCAGTACAGCCCAGCTTGTTTCAGACCTCTTTTCTCTATTATCATATCAATTGAGTCAGCTCATTGTAGACAAAGCAAGGTTATGGGAACCACCTAGAGCATCATGCACCATTAAACATCAATGCAGCATACATGAACATCTGCAACAACGATCTTATTAACAGAGGGCATAACTGAAGGCAATAAACAGCTTTCTTAGTCACTTAATTGTAAAAAATTTAATAACCTAATACTTGCATTATTTATCAATAGCAAGTTGGCCAAAAATTATGCAATTGTGGTGAATTAGATTGTACTATCTATCGCACATTGTGAATTAGCACAAAAAATATGAGAATTGGTCTGAGAGCAGTTAACACTGTAGTTAGTAAAGTGCTAATGCAATTTTCTTTCAACCTCTTACACACGATGAGGCATAGGTATCTGCCTTTATCAGTGTCATTTTTGTATTTGGCTAAAAATGAATGTGAAAAATGTAAAAATTGTTTTTTAATTTCCTGCTTCTTGAAAAATTCTTGACAAATTAAACATTTGAAAAAAATCAAGCTTGATTTGAATGGTAGAATACAGAAATGATACAGTGGTCTTTGTGTGCTCACTCAAAACAGATGCTTAGTGAAACAAAGCATAGCATGTTAGATGTTCATACTGCAAATGTATGTTGGCTCCTGGGCAGCCACTGCACTGAGCTAGATGAGAGCATGTGAAGCTGTGGTATCCAATGGCCCAGGAAATGAGTACCGAAATTAAAATATGTTAGAATTTGAAGATAAAGACAAATGGGGTTCAGTTCTTCAGGGTCAGGTTAGGGCTGGCTGTAGAGAGGGAGGCAGGGCAGGGCAGGAGGTGAGCACTGCGGGAGGACAGCACTGCTCCCCCAGCTGCAGCCTGCATGCACAGAACATAGGGGCACCCAGCTAGCAAAGAGGTGGGGAAATGACTTCTTCTTCTGGGGGGAAAATACCTTTCTAGAATTTTATGACTTCTTTTAAAGTCAGTGGTGTCACTCTATTTTTTGCTGGTGTTTTTAAGAGCAGCATATTCCCCCATTGAGGTTAGAACAAATCTCAGCCTACATTGCAGTGGCATCTTATAATGGAAGTAAACCCTGCAAAGCCTGAGAAAATTCATTTAGTAAGCAAGTTCCATTCTTCAAAAGTAAATAAGTAGCCTAGGGAGATCTTAATTAAAGGCAATAGAGAATTTAGAAATATAGCATGAGAAGAAAAAAAAAGACTGGGAAAATTCTAGATCTGAGCTCCGAGTTAAAAGGCTGAAAAATTAAAATTTCTACGTGTTATTTGAGTATTCAGAAGCAATTTAAATTTCTGAAATTTCTGTGACATGTCTACCTCAGCAATCTCCAGCTAGCATCTAGTTCATTAAAAAAAAAAAAAGGAGAAATATGTTTATATATTAACTTATTTATAGTAATGTTTCTAAGGAAGACTCTTTCATTTTGATGGACTGATTCTATTTATGAAACTAAATTCACCCAGAAGAAAAAGCTCCTTCAGAACTGCTCTGTGGTGACCTAATGCTCACTCCTTCTCTTTTCAGTCTTACTGATGCTCAAGTAAAAGAGAAATGCCTTGGGCCCATTTCTGCCTCCACTGACGACCCGTGCTTCTCAGATTATCATGTAGCATAAACAAAGCTGTCATGTAACATGGCATTTATTTAAATGATGTGATTTCTGTGTTCACCACTGTGAAACTGAGGTATCGCTAAGAAAGCTTGCAAGTTTTGACAGGTGTGTTTGCTGCATTAGGGCAATATGCTTAATGTGTAAGTAATGTAAGGCATAATGCAGCAGTTGTCTTTCTCAAAACCAAATTATAATGTGTTTTTCTCCTTGTTTTAGCCAATGGCCTGATAAGTTTTTGGGTTGAGATGGATTTGACCGGGTGATAGATCAGTATTTGTATGAAAATTCTCCCACGGGAGTGTTTTGATGGTCCAGCTGAGCAGTGGTTTCACGTGTAGGTCTAGAATGGCATGGAATGGAGTACAGTGATTGTGCATTCTTGTTAGTGTGTGGGTCAGGGCAAACAGTAAGTGCAGTGCACGGTCTGCTTTCCTAACTGAAAGATACTTCGTTTTTGTACAGCCCAAGTAGCCAAGTTTCAGAAGGTTTAAGAGCTCCTGTGAGCTAGAACATGGGTCATGCAACTTGGGCGTACATATGTGATATATTGTAAGACAGACACTGAAAACTGAAATTCCTGCCATTGTTTGTATTTCTTGAGCTTCCTGTTAATGGATAGAAATAGAGATTTGTTTGTTTTCCAATTGCTATATGTGGCTCAAAAAGTAGTATATGGGGTCTGGTTTAGTTTGGTTTTCTTACTTTTAATGATGAAGAATTATGCGCACTGATCAAACCAAGTCATGTAGGACTTGCAGGGCTGAAGCAGAGCTCTAAGTTTGGTTGTATCTAAGGCCAGTGTGTGTTTATGCCACACTGTACTTTACTGGGGAGTTAGCCTCATCACTGCTTTCCTTTATTGTAACCTCCCTCTTCTTTCTTCAGTACTGTTTTTGACCTGAGCTTTTTATATGGTGAGCCTTTTCTTAATTTTGGTGTCCATACCTTCATCCTCTTCGCCTTTCCTGAGTCTTTGCCCCCTTCTCCTGGTGCAGAGACTCCAGGAAGCGCTTCAGCTCTGAGCCCTACCTTATGTCCCCCGCAGCCGCCGAGCCAGAGGAGCGCATTTTCTGGCAGCTCAGTGGGCGCAGTTTCATCTCACTCTGAAATCTGTGCCTAGCAGGCAAATGGCAAAGCTCATGTGTGCTCGGAAAGGCTTCCTCAACAGAGTTCATTGCCATTCTAAACTTTAAACATTGTGACACATGCCAGAAAAATTCAGCGGCTTGTTCTTTAGGGAAGTTTTTCCATATATGTAAGTATGCATTTATTTATTTATTTAATATTAGCACCCATGTGAAACGGAACTGTGGTGTTTTCTGTTGACCTCCACTCATTTCCCCATCTTCTGCACACAGCCATAGTGTTCTGTTTACCTGAACAAACAAGAGTTATTCCATGTGAGAAATAAAGCAGAACTTCAACTCCTGTCATTGGCAGTGGTTGTACAGACAATAAAAAAGGCTGAGTAGCTCCCACACCTTCCATAAAGTAAACAAAACACATTTGGGCCTGTAAAAGCTATCGGTGAGTCATTAGTTATGCTGTTACTTCTTTAGCAGTTGTAAGAAACAGAGAATTCTGAGTCAGGTCATATGCTGGAGTAAATCACAAGGTGTTCCAGAGGATTGGCACTGAACTGCCAGGAGGACAGAACAAGGTACACTTAGTTTCAGCGGGTATGCAATGAGTGCAGGAATATTCTTTAATTTTACATCATTTCTAATAGCTAATGTGTATGAGTTCCTCTGGAGGAACCTTATTTCTCTATTAACTCAAATCTTATGAATCACACATATGCTACGAATATGGCATCGGAATAAAAATACTGTTGACTAGATAATGAAGCAATGCATATGTCTGGGCAGAGCTATAAATACAAGACTAGTCTCAATGAATATCTTGGGTTAACTTCACCTCTTCAGAGAGAGGGGAAGTGGGGTCTGCACACTGTTGTTTCCCCTAGATACTCCTTATTATGACCATGAGTAGAGTCATAGAACCTCCAAAACCTTTGGCATCATATTCCTCTCTGTTTCTACTGTAAATAAGTTGCCTCTAAGGGACAGTTGTTTGCATCTTGGCCAACATAACTACATGTACTTACTTTTGCCTAACAAGCTGCAAGAATTGTAGCCTAATTGCTCTATTTGGATGTTTTATTATGGAAATAAATTCGTATTTGAATTAATTTTATCATACCATAGGCATATAAATACATTGTAGATGATGACTACTCTATACTTGTTTTGACTCACATTGTTCGTTATACCTATAAAGGCATAACTTCTTCACTATTTGTTGTAATAAAGTTTTCTTGGCTACGTATTGAATTTTGTTAGAATACAGCATCATTTGTTGTGTACTGTTACAGTATTTGATTAGAAAATCTGAAAGCTTGTGGCTGACTTACATCTTGCTTGTTATACTATTTGACTCCATTGACTTACACAAATAAATTCCTTATTTTTCTGACAAGCCCTTCAGAGGCAGAACAATGCACAGAAATAGATGGAGAAGAGGGAGCTGCTGGCATGGAAAGCAAGGCAAACTTAACATGCACACAGAGAGTGCCGGGGGGCTGTAGTGCTCATACAGTACAGCTATCTGAAGGTCCCAGCCTGAAAATGCAGGATCTCGGTCTGTTGCCTTGAAGTGACAGGTTGAATCAACATTGCCAGATTTGAAATACATCATCACTGGAAGTCATCAGGATTTCTAACTGGGCACACAGTGCCCAGCACCTCAGTCCATGCTGCCTTGCAGCTGTGGGCAGTGCTGTGCTGACAGAGGTGGGAAAGTTACAGCATTTATTTGCTATACACATCAGGTGTGATATCTCTTTGTGAAACACAGCAACAGCAGTAGTTCCTACTGTAGGTAGAAAAGGAGAAAATGTTACACTGCCGGTTTTAAGAGATTCATTAATGTGCTGAAGAAGGTACAGAGGCTTAGAGCCATCAGGCTTCTGATTTCATCTTCTGCAAAGAGGTAACAGCTTGGTATCAGCCAGGCTGATATGGGTTTGTTCCAAATACTTTTCTCATTACTTCTTACCTTATAGCTGTCCAGAGACATTTATAGGTTTTGAGCTTAGGTTGCTACATTCTTTTAAGTCTTCCTGTCCTTTTTATTTTTTATTTTATTTTTTTCTCCCCTTTCTTTATATCTGTTTTTGGCTCCTGATCTAAAGAAAATGAGAGAGGATGGGGGTGGGAAGGAGATGGGTCAGAATTCTGTTTCACAGTTGTTCCTTTTTTTTTTTTTTTGTACAAGTCAAAGCTTACAAAAGAAAAATGATTTTGTCTCCATCTTGTAAGCATCTGTACTACCAACGTCAGCCCACGGATCAAAAGATTATTTGAGGAAGTAGCTAGTCATTTTTGTATATATTTTTGGACTCCCTTCTTCCTTTTATTTTATTTTCATACAAACTTAAGGGCACTCTAACATGTTGCCTGTAAGTGTTCTGTTACAGGTAATTAAATGCAAGTTTACACATTTAATCTACTTTTAAGAGCAAGAGAGACTGGTAAATGACCCAGTTAAAGAAAGTACTCAGCCTAATTGGATGTAATGATTGCTTGCTGGTGTTTATTACTGTACTAAGAGTAGATGTGTAGTCTGTGATTCTAATTTGGTTTAAAAACAGACCTGGAATATTTGCAGCTATCATCAGAGTTCGATTGTTGCAGTTAACATCACAGGTTTGTGTTCAGCTAGTATGGGAGGAACAGCGTAAGTTCAGTTAATATTGTTCTCCAATTGTTACCTCCCCAGACTCTTACCTAAAGAAATAGCTAAAGCTAGATATGCTAGTGCATATTTTTGCCTGAGGAAAACAAAGATAGATTTCCCATCTTTAGGTACACAATACAACACATTTCCAATGACAACATTTACCAGTGTGCTGACTCCCTATCAATGGATAGTGTCTTCAGCCTACGAAATCAGTACATTCATGTTTGATTCTTTCAGTATCATTCCAAAGCAGTTGATCTCCTCCATGGTGACCACTGAGGCAGCTGAATCTAAAATTTAAAATTTTATTAATGCTTGTTACTAGAACTTCCCTTTTTGTACACACCATTTTTTTTTTCCAGTTTGCACTCTTGATTCTCAATTCCACCAAATGATGCCAAACTGGGATGTGTTGTATCTGAGTGTGTTTACCACAGAAGATATTTGCTGCTTAAAAATAGAACACTGGATTTTATGCCCAGAGGAACAGCACTTGGATTTCAAAACACTTATGTAATTACTCTTTATTTCGTAAGCTTTCAAAATGATAAATGAAATCGGAACTGACTTAGAGATGCAAGGCCACTGATGACCAGTGCACTCAGCTGAGGTGTCTCTCTCTCTTCACTGTGATGGATATGAGAGTTGTACAAAATAATAGATCTCATATGAAAAGGAACTCAGAGTAACATTAAAGTCACAAAAGCGAGGATATTCAGAATGGCAATTTGTGCTTCATCTTCATTCACCCTGTTGTGCCTGGCAGTTGCAAGACACAGATCAGTGAGAGCTGTTAGCTATTTTTGTCCTGTTACACAGACATTGCAGGGTAAATTAACGGCAACCTTAGTTCTCAGTACCTTTGGTTTTTTTGTAAGCAAGGAAAGAAACCTCAGTATTATTTTGTTCTATCTTTCACTGTGTCAACCATTTTTGAGCATAGTAGACCGTATGCTAGCAGAAGATCTCATATTGTTAAAGAAAGCTAGTTTACTTTATGGATTGTGTACAGTGTGTGTAGATATCTTTATAATGTATTGTGTTCTCTGAAGCCATGTCAGCTGCTTCTGAGACTTCAGGACTTCAAAATATGAGTTTACTGCCTCTCTTGAAAGTGTGTAATGTCATAGAAAAAGGAGATGGAATGTGCAGTTCAGGTATAGATTGCAAACAGAAGTCAGAAAAAAATGATGACTTTCACATCAACAGATGTATTTTTGGTTTTTAGTCTAGTTCAGTTCCTTGCAATTATGTCCTTGCAGGAGAAGGAATAGAATAAGAGCTCAGTGTGATACTTACCTGAATGTGCTAGGAGTGTAGGGAAGGAATTAAGACAGAGAAGGAAAGAAAGGAGAAAGATGATGATGTGAACTTTCAGCAGAGTCCTGTATGATGCCAAACCCCATTTACAGCATTCCAAATACAGTGCCTGTGCATTATTCACTCTCTGTGCCCAAACACATACATTTGTATGCATATGCAAGTGTCTACTGTGTATTTAATGTAGAACATCTGTGTGTGCCCAAGCAGTTTACCTTATTGCAATGTGTCTTCCACAGATTTATCACTTTGTTCATTGTTTTAGCATTATCCAGAGCAGATCATATATATCATATATTTCTTATGAAATGGATGAATACACTCTGCTCCTCTGTCAGCGTTTACTATAAGACCTCACTTTCTTGATTTCCAATTCAAATGAATCCTGTTAAAATTACTAAAAATCATTACTCTTGAAGGCTATCTTAGGAGTACAACACAGCATCAAAGTTGGTTTCTAAATAGATTTCTTAATAGGCTAGAGAGAGTAGGGCGTTCTTTAATTGGAATATTCCGTTTATGTTTTCCATTACCCTTTTTCCTTTGCCTCTCATGGATGGCTGTTGCTAATGCTCTCTCCCCTCCCCTCCTGGTGGGCCAGCCAACAGTTCCCTCTGGAGGCAGCATCATTATATCTGCCTGGTTCGCTTGTAGCAGATGGTGAGGAGCAGTAGAGCTGATACACTGCATTTCACAGAAACCAAGATCCTTCTGGTACCTCTGCAGCACACACAGACTTGCCTGATTTGAGACTGTGAATTCTTTATGTGCTTCCCAAACTAGGTTTCCTTGTTTGCTACTGTATGCATCAGTGTGGG
Source organism: Odontophorus gujanensis (assembly GCA_013399175.1). NCBI lineage: Eukaryota > Metazoa > Chordata > Aves > Galliformes > Odontophoridae > Odontophorus > Odontophorus gujanensis. The sequence continues at coordinate 193,051 of VXAB01013882.1, forward strand.
AGTGATTTTTATGCTCTGCTATGTTGCTGGACAGTGAGGAAGCTACCCATCTCCAGCTTATAGCTGCTAGAGGATCTATTTCCTGCTTTATTTCTATATTTTTTACAAAACATTAGAGGAGGACAGCTCTGATGGTTTTCATTTTCACTGGTTGACAGGCTTTTCTTCCCCCTCCCCTTTCTTTAATTCCTGCTGTCTTCCAAAGGACAATCTGTTTGCTCTGAGACAGTTTAATGCATACTGACTACCAGAGGCAGAACTTCCATTGGCTCTGTTACAGGGGTAATTTACACTTTAACAAGGTATTGTGACAAGGTGGTAATTATATTTTTATCACGTCATTATGACATTACCACCTGGAAAGCCATAGCTGATTAATTAGTGGCGTATATTAAATTTATAACCCTCGAACTCTAAAGTTATCATACCTAAGTGGTGTAATTATGTTGAACTGTGGTGTGGCAGTGAATTGAGGTGAGGATGCTGAGTATCTACCTTTTGCAATAGGTTTAACGAGTGCCAGTAGAGGGCAGGGAGCTGCAGAGATGGAAATACTTTTTAAAAAACAAATGGTAAGAAAGAATAAAATTGAATTATTGAAACCAAATCTAGATAGATGGATAGTTGCAAGGCTTCTTACATATATGTGTTTTATTGAAAGATGTTATTCAAGAGCACTCGGTTATACGCTAGCTCTACATTTTACTGTTTCATTTATATTTTGGTTCTCTCAGTGCAGCCATTTCTATGGAACTTCTGGAGGCTTGGACAGGCTATTCTGAAAGCCACATCACCTCTCTGCTGCTAATAGAAAGCACTGGTTCTGGCAGGATGGGCTTTTCTTAGTCTTTTCCATATACCCATGTGTTTTATATTGTCCCTCCTGATTTAGTTCTTTTCTCTTATCCTTAATAATAGGAGATAAAGAGAAGGTGTGGAGCTGAAAGTAATTAATGAAAATGTCCACAACAAGTAGCTTAATCAAATTTACATCCATACCCCTATGCAGTTAACACTGCAATGCAAATTATTATTATAAACCAAATCTGTTTTTATCCAAATTATTGTGCTAACAGTAAGAACACCAGTTTTGAATTGTTTTAATTTCACTGTTTGTTTTGCTTTTCTAAGTCACATTTGCAATTAACTGATTTTTATTCTCTCTTTCCATTATAGAAAATGAAGTAACTACTTTCCCTGTGTTAGTGAGTGATCAGAGTGAAATCGTGGATACCAATGGGGCTGGAGATGCATTTGTTGGAGGTATTTCTCACTTCACTACCACTTAGAGATTATCCTATTGCTCTTCCTATTGCTCTTTCTCTATAAAATCTGCCATTTTTTCATGTAACTGTCCCTTAGAATTTTAAAGCTTTTCTCTGCATCCTGAAGTTAAGTGATTTAATTAAGTTCTGATTTTTAAGGGGAAAATGTGTTCTACTACTTTAAAGACAATATGCTGTTATGGTATATTCTGTTCATTTTCATGAGATTAATTGTATCTGTCAGACTGTTGCATAAACAAGCTGCATCAAGTACTATATAGTGTACAGAAATCCCTCCTGGCTTAAATGTTAACACATTGTTGTTCTTTAAAACAGGTTGTAGTGAATATTAAACAGTATGTTAATAAATGAGAGTAGTATCTTCTGATCATGTCAATTTTGGTAGAACATCTGTTTCTAATACAATTATTTGGACATCAGGAAAGAACACAAAGGGTTAATATGTAAAAACAAACCCAGAAAATATCTGGCATTGCTTAATACCCATTTGCAAACTTACTATTTTTTTTGGCACAAGCTCTAAAGAAAAAAGAGGATGTTATGTCTGTGCCTGTTTTTAAAAACGATTCAATATAAGCCAAAAACCAATCTAATCCAAAAGTTCTGTCATTCGTTGTACCCTTCATACATCTAATTCTGTGATGCACTATTGCATCCTGAAGGCTCTGATGTCCAGGACATAGTGTTTCTAAGGAGTTCTATTAGTTACTAATTTACTGGAAACGTTACGTTTTCTTTATAAAGAGAAATCCAGGGCTCAATCCTGTAGCTATCTAGGGGATAACAAGCAGTGTGTTACCCAAATTAAAGCTTCAGAATTGAGTCCTACTTCAAGAAAGCGTTCAAAATAAGCTGAGTCTTAAACATGTGAGTAGTTCCACCCCTACTCAGTACATCACTTAAACCTGTGACAAACTTTCAGTATGCGCCTAAATCCAGCTGAAAGGAGGAATGCTGTTACTCACAAAAGCCATGGTGCTTTCGTGAATCAAAAAGGGCAGAAATAAAGGAAAACACATTAGGTCATGTTATTCATGCACCTTTTAGTGCACACTTATCACTCTCTGTTGTTCCTAACTGACAGGAAAAAGAAAAAAAGACTAAATTTGAACCAGTGAGTAACAGTGACTATTACCATAAATAAGGTCTTCAAGTTCTTATCCTTATATATGTGTGCTCTGTGTATCAGCTGTGCTGATAAGCTGCTGTTCTTGTCATGAAAAAAGAAAAGATCTTGCCCATTTTGTTTTCAGTTCCTGAAAATAAAATAACACTGGGTAGTGCCCAGGTGAGCAATACAGTAGACATCAGCCAAGCTTTGCCTCAGCGGGAAGCAGCTTTTCACGTCTGCCACATTTATCTCAGATTGTATTTATTCTCAGTTCTTCAGATTTTAGGCATTGTATGGAGATCAGGACTTTTATGGTTTTTTTAATAGTCCTACCTTTATTCTTCCCTGGTTTAGCTGCAGGAAGAGAATTACAACTAATTAGACTTTAAGAAATGCCTGGTCTCTCAAAACCATTCTTCTTTAAATTATATCCTTTTACTTGGTACTTCCACAGCTGGTGTGAGGGCTATAAACACTGGCTTCAGTAATTATTCAGAATATACTAAATGGAGTGGTTGATATAAGGCAAACCAGATCCCATTCCAACTGCTGCCTTCCATCAGCAGGGTAAAGAGTTCAGGCATGCCCTATCAGGCAAGGTTTGGCTCAGTTGTGAGATTTCTTTCACCAATTGTCCAGCAGTGGATTTCAGCAGTTTGAAGAGTAGCAGTGTGGATAATGCTACATTTGAATGGGAAGAAAGGAAAGAGGATAACTCTTCTAAAAGATCAACTTCCTTTTGCCATCCTAAACCAGTGAGGTAACATCTCTTGATACAGCAGCAACCTTCAGTGTATGGAGGAATGATGACAAAGGTCCTCTATTACCATTTCTGGACATAACTTTCTTTTCCTTAGTTCCTCTACAATAGCCCTGAGTGCAGTGTAGCATGGCATTATTCTGTTCTCCCACTCACCTCACCAGGTTAGGGAGGACCACAGCTACTTTCACCTCTGGAATGAGAACTGTTTCAGCAGTTTCAAGTCTGTCTGGAACCTCACTGCAGTTCGATGTACCTGAGCATCGGTGTGTGAGCTTAGGTTCTTCTTTCACTGTATTTCATTCTACTATGACTTAGAAACCAGTGTGAGCTTTAAAATACAGTTCTTCCATTAGGTTCTGAGTTCTCCTCTGTCATCACATAAATAATAAATTGGTCATTTATTCTCCTTAGGGAACAGATTTTCCTGAGTTTAGACCAGATGGAAGATTTGGGAGTCATAACAGTCTGGATATGCAGCTGACTCTAGTCATATATACTGTGGTCTCCTCCTTCATGGAGTCATTTCATTTTCCTTCCCATATGTAGGAAATGGGATACTGGGTAGGCTTTGATTTGGTCTGTGTTTCATTTGGGGGGGAATGTCTGTATTTTATCTGTATCACACTTTTCATGTGTTTTCAAAGGATGTACTTGCAGCAGGAAAAGTTCTTTATTGTCTCTTTAAAGAAAACCCTACACAGTAATGTGAACAATACTACCTAACGTGTGTATCTTCTGTTGATTCTTGCGATGAGCCAGATGTATTGTCCTGATAGAACTTTTATAATGGGAAGGCTATGCTTTCTTCAGTGTTCTCCTAGCTTCTGTCTTTGATCGAGGTTTTTATCAAACTGTTACTACCTAGGCAACAGTCTAAATCATGTTTTGATTTTGTTATCCTTGTAGTAAAGTGTTTCAGTGTTCATCTCTTAATTCACAAATACACTGGTTGTTATACCATACTCTCCCAGACACTTAGTCCTTTATTCAAGCAGTAGAGAACAAGAGTTTTGTGGCTTGTGACAGGTATGTTAACATAATGAACGGTGGTTTCGTTGGAGCAGAATGTCTATACTGAGAGGGAAATGTGGGATATAATGAGAACTAACCCCATCAAGCCAGATTATTTTACATTAAGAGGTCAGGTTTGTTAGACTTTCTTGTATTTTGGAAGGTCTTTCACTGAGGCCCTCACCTCCGGAGGTGTAACTCGCAGATTATAAGGAAATTTCATCTCAACAATTATACCAGCTTGGCTAGTCACCCCTCACGTATTCTCTGTGTGAGTGGAAAACAATATATCTGATGTGTTTTTTATTTTTTTTTTCCCTAGAACCTATCTATCTCCTGACAGTCATTAAACCTCAACTCCTGAAAAAGACACAAAGTTTCTAGGCACTTGTGAGTTGATTTATCAGTTTGGTACTCGAAGCTGCTGGCCTCCGAGGGGTGCGATCTCACTCCGAATGCTAGCAACAAAAAATAAACCACATTCTTCAGTTGAAATGTGATTTTATTAAGTTGGCATCAGGAATATCTCTGAGATTCTCACCTCTTACTGCAGGCTTCAAAAGTCACTTGCCATTCAGGCTGGTGCAGTGCATGCATGAGAAATCGGGTTTTAAAACTGCTGCAGGTACCTTTGTGCTAAAAACGCTTCTCTAAACAGTGCTAACAGAGTGCTGCCTTTATTGCTTTCCAACAACACTGCTACATTTTAGAAGTTTAAGCAATAATGATTTACTTCGTAGCATCTCAGCACCTCCTGTGAATTTCAGGGGTGCCACAGATTTTTCAGTTATAGGTCTCTGAGGAACCCATAAATTAAAGTTGCAAGTCCACCTCTGGGTTCTGAGGACATTGACAAATCACTTGAGCTTTGCTGCCATGGCTTATGACACAAGAGTCCTCCTAATGGAATTACGGCCTTATTTTGTAGAGTTTGTGGAACATTCTACTATTCATTAAATTATCATTTATTTATTGCTAGTCAGCCCCATTTTGAACCTCTGCAGCAATGTTAATCAAAGCATATTTAATGGCAGCAAACGGATTGAAATACAGTTTTGCCATCTTACGCTTTCCCTTATGCCTTCCTGCTCTCTTTAGCCGTAGTAAGGTCTGCCTTCTGTTGGGGCTCCTCTTTGTCATTGCCACTGTAACCAACAAAAGCAGCAATAGAATCTTTTCTGATAGTTTCTGTCAACGTTCACTGCAGAATCTCTGCCACTAAGAAGAATTGAATGGAGAATTCATAATAAATGAATAGAAGGTTTAAATCAATGTTTTTTTCAGGTTCTGCCAGTAGAAATATTGACTTGGTAATCTGCTATGATTTAGTTTTATACTGCATGAAAAGTGCTAGAGTAGGAAGTGTAACCACAAATCATTCTCAAGTGATGTAATGAAGCAGTGACAGAATGATCGCAGTACCATTCTCAAGGAGAAGAAATCCCAAGATATAAGGAGCTCTTCATCAAGCATTATAAGGTGCCAAATACAAGCCAATAGCAGTTTGCCTCTGCCTGTATTAACACTGAGTAAACAGCTCAAACCACTTGTCATTTAAAAATCCCATTGACAGCATTCATGTATAGAGGAATGTCACAGAGCTGTTATCTGTAGTTTGATATCTGCATTGAGAATTTTTTCTGGAGCACATGCAGAAGTGACAGTTTTCTCTCTTTTGTGAAACCTAGTGTGATTCTGATGAGTTGACCATCTTCTGTTTCAGCTATCAGAAAACGACTCTGAGATTAGGCAGGGAGAGCAACAGAAGAGGACTTCTCTCCTTCTGTGTGCATTTTTGAGCAAGTGTGCCTCGTGGCATCCTCATCTTCTCTTTGGAAGCCTTAGTAGAGATATTCGTTTATGTTTCTATCACCAATCTAGCTAAATTAAATCATTCCCTCATCTTTAATATGAAGTTAATCCTGAACAATATTTGTCCATCTTAATCTAAGTGCCTCTACAAATTAGATAAAGACCCTGGACTCCTCTGAGTTTGCCTGAAGATCATCACATAGTTCCAAATTTAGTTTGCTTTTGTGAGGTAAAAGCTAATGATTGTCTATAAAGTGGCAGCCAGCTTTAATTTCAGAGTTAAGTAATATGTGATATATTTCTACACTATTGAAATGCTAAAATATTATCCTTAAAGGGAAACCATCTTTGAATATATAAATACATACAAAAGTTTATAAAAATGCCATGCCAGAAAATGTAAATATAGACTTGTAAAGAATAAACAGTGCGCAAAATAATAGCTCATCATTACTTGCCTTCTAAGTTTGATTCAAAAAACCTTTTCTAAAAAAGGTTAGTTTCTGTTTTCCAGAAAATATTGATAAAAATGGAAAGATAATTAAATCTGCTTCTGTAATTCCACAGAATCCATCATTTATGGAAGCAATCCTAGAATATTTGAAATAAAAAAATAATCTTGATGGCATTTATCATGATCTGAACTGGCTCTACTTTAAGCCATGGGCTGGAACCAGTGACCTCCAGGTGTTCCTTCCAGCCCCACTTGTGCTGTGATTCCAAGACTTCTAAACCCAGAGGAATTGAGGACCCAGGTGCCATTTCCTGCTTCTCTGAAAGTCCACCCTCAGTCATCCTCTGTGGACTGTATTGGTTAAAGAGCAAAAGCTGACTAAATTAAAAAATGAAGCTGATACAATGGGAGTTCCATCTTCTCACAATAAATCTGATATAGAGCAAAGATGGGCTGCGTTCATGGCTTTGTTTAATAAGTCTCTCATGTATTTCAAGGAAAGAATTGTGCGGATAGTGACATGTGCATGTGTGTGAGAAATGGGAAACATTCTCATGGATGCTATATGGCTACAGCAGGAGTGCTAAACATGACAAAAAGATCTGATAATGCAGTCAGCAGAGACAGGTGATTGGAGTGGTTTGTCAGAATACTAAATTATGGGTAAGCTTGTGACTGTATTAAAAAGCAAGCTCTTAATGGATTTATAGGACTGTCTAAGACTGTGGAAGAATCTGTTTTTACCAGAAACACAGCAGATGAAATACTACTCTTGCTCGTTGACTTTTTATCTCTGTATGAATCTCTGTTGTAAGTGCTGCCTCCTCTCTAACACTCAGCATCCCCAAAATGTTTTAGATTGGTTGTAATAGGAGCTCAAGGAACTAGGAGTTGTTCTTTAGTGAACAACAAGAGAATGACATCAGTAGCTATTTAATCCACTTGCAGTGGTCTTTAATTTGTATAGGGGTTTTTGTACATTTGAGATACTTTAGGAAGTTGTCATCACTTCTAATCACATTTGATAGAGAGAAATACAGTGGATCAATGTCACTGATGTTGACTACTGTACTCAGAGAATTCCAGAGCAATGGGATGCAGTTTTATTATTTTATTTGCCAGCTCCTTTTTTTTTGTGTGCGTGTGTGTGTGTGTGTGTGTGTGTGATTGCAATTAAATATGCATGTACATGTAACTTGTGGTTTATTTCTGCTGTAACATTTATCTTCATGAGCAAAGAGACGAGGGGATACTTTTGAGATGTTTTGTCTTTTCTTTGAAGTAAAGATAAATGTTTTAGCAGAAATCAGCACTCTGTTAGTCTTCATTTATACAACATGGGTGGCTAATTGCCTCTGAGCAATCCTGTTGTTACAGAGATCATGGCTGATGAGATATGAAGCTTTGAAATAAAAATACCTTCTTAATGTCATCAGCATTTTGACTGACAGCCCATTTTGCCCAACTTTAATACTCCTGTTTTATAAACAGCATACATGATAGCTAAGCTGCAGATAGGGCATCAATCTCTGCTTGCTAGGGGAAATCTTGACATTGCGTTCATGACTTACTGCCCGTGTGTTCTGGTGGCATCCTTAACTCTCTCAGACAAATGTCACATCTGAACCTAGGCTATTAGGTGGCCATGTTATCTCTGTAACTGATCTTTGACAAACTGGTAGATGACCAGATTACATTTTCCTGGCTGGCTTTGTTCAGCCTCAGCTAGAGGCACTTCATTATTCTGATCAATACTGTAGCTGGTTGCTATTACTTTCAACATTTATTCTGGCACAATTTAAATATTTGCCACAGTTTGAATTGCAACAACTTGAACAAAAACTTGAATGGAAAAATGAATGTCACTCAGCACTCAGGAGAAACAAGGAATATTCCTGTTTTCTGTTTAGTTTCATACTTAACTTTTACTAATTCCATTCAGAATTATTTCTTTGAAAGTAATGCACTCTTCTGTGTTGGCATTATAGATGAAGCTGGTAATAATTGTCCCAGTGTAGTTGTGATCCAATCCACTTAAAGTTTCTCTAATTGCTACCATTCTGCAGATTTCTAGTGTTCAGCTTAGTAAGTTTATTGCATACTTATTTTTTATCAAAACACAGTAACCTACATATGGTAATTCCCATTTTTATCTATACAATACTAAGGCAGTCCAGAAAAATATGGAGCAGCATTACTGTAAGGCAAAATTTTAGTATATTTGCTGATGATTTTTTTCAGTAAACTGTAGAAGTGAGAGATCCTTTTAAAAGGATCAGTGAGAGGAAATAAACCCTCGGAACTTTCTCACTAGACTGCAGAGGACCTGGTCCATCTAGCTGCCGTGTCTCTTTTCCTGTCAGCAACATCACCAGTGTTAAGGGAGTCTCACTGTGCAGCAAGATGATTAATATTTGGGGTTTTAAAAGGCCTAATTTCCTTCACCACAAATTCAGAGACATTCTGGACAGGCTTTGTGATAAGCAAGCATTGAATAGGCTGTGTACATTTTCAAAACAAATCCACCGTGTTAAAAAATAGATTTTCAAAACCAACTATGAAGTTCCAATTTTTGACGAATTGACTCAACACCTCAAAGCAAATGATTACCATATGAAATATTTTGTCGTGCCTGCTATCCCTATCCTTACAACATTTTGTTTTACGCTAATGTGTCAAGTGTTAGAAAATCGTGTAATAATAAATAAAATGTTCATGTGGAAGGTTAGAAATTACTTTAATGAGTTATTATTGCCTTGCACTCATACTGTTGGTAATATTTTTGTATTATTTTAATATGTTCTGAGTAGAGACAGAGGCACTAGTCAGATTGGATCATCAAGAACATTCCCCTGGGAATCAGGGCAGGATGCAGTCCCCTAAGAAACGATGTGTCAGATTAAGCTGATGCTATATTTGCAGGAAATACAACTCACAACAAAATATAAAAATACACTAAAATATGTTATCTTTTTCTCATCTGATCTGAATTGGTTTGGTGCTACAGAGACTGACAGGATGATCAGAAAGTGCTTCTCAAGGTGTGGTGTTGGCTAGTGATATACTCATTCTCTTCTATTGCACTGTGGCTTCTTCTGTTATCTGATAGCATAGTAACTTCTCCCATTGTCTGTTCACTTTCCCCACACTGAGATGGGCTCATACTTGAGGTGGGAATGTTGCAAGTTTGCAATAAAAAAGAAGATTAACAAACATGGTCCCAGTGGTTGTAGCAGTGCATCCAGGTTTGTTTGACACTGATCTCTTACTCTGCCTAAAAGGGCATTACTGCTATTGGTGGTCAGGGAATGAAAAGTATCAATCCAGGACTGTGATTGATATTTAAATGGACAAAAGTTACTAAGTGACATCCTGTAGAATAGGAGGCGTGTGAACGTGGTGCTGTGATAGGCTTTCAGCCCACAAAAATCAAAAAATTCATAGGCTACCTCACTGCCAAGTCATTCCCACTGCATTGGTTGTTGCTTTCTGATCCCTTTCACACTGCTTAGCTTGATGGTGTGGAAGTATACCTGCAAGTAAAACCTTACTGACTTATGTTGCTCTGCAAACACAGCTTAAAATTTCTAGCTTTTGTGCATGCAGATCTCAGCCATGAAGTTACATTCACATCGCCATCTCTGTACATGAACATGTGACAGAAGCATCGTGCTCCCAAACAATGTTTAAAACTAAATAGAGATTAATAATTCCATTTTGTTTTGCTTAGGGCTTCATTACTCCTATGTTGAATTAGTGAAATTTTCTCTTTTATCTTGAGCTGTAGATGTAGTAATCTGCACTTTTCATTGACAGTATTGAGAATCTGTCCTGAAGCTCAGAAAATATATTAGTTCCGAGGTATTAATGAGGAAAAAAAAAAAGTGTATTTCATTCTTACGTCTCAAAAATGGCTAAGCAGGATTTCAATTTTTGAAGAACACTTCCAGGAAACTTTCTAGGAGAAGCTTCTAGGAAAAGTAAAGAGAAATATCAGCCTAGAAAATTGGGTGTTTTTTTGTTTTTGTTTTTGTTTTTCTCAGATGCTTAGGCATGATGCAGTGAAGATACCTGCATTATGATTTGGCATGTGCAGCATCTTGTATTGTTCTTTGCAAGCTTAGGGGATTTATTTTTTGTTTTGTTTTATCACATATTTTCCTTTCTAATCCTGGCTGTTGGAGCCAAGCCCAAAGCCACCAGTTTCTGATCCAGAAGTTAACGTTGCCAGGGTTTATCTTTTGGGCTTAAACATGAAGAATAGGACCATCAGAAGTTGTAACTTTGTTATATCAGTTTCCACCATCACTTCTTTCTTGAAGCATATTGTAAAATTAAATGATTCAGCTCCTGGACAGTGAGATGCACTGGGGATTTTTAATAGAAGTTATATGCGACACAATTGCACAAGTGGAGCCCATGGAGGATGGTTCATGTGAAGGGTGTCACACTATCAAACCCTTCATCCTTTCCTCTGACTGAGAGTTGTCCTTCCATGAATATTAGAATTACTCAGTCAAAGCTTATGCTGAGAAGTTGAAGTCAGTGGGAAAACTTCCATCACTCTCAGTAGGGGGATCTAAGTTTTCTCCATCCTTTGCACAGCCTTTAGGACCAAACTGCTGCGGAGCTACAGTCACTCTTACTTGCACAAAGACATCAAAGAAACAGTAAATTTTCCTCTGATACAGTCTCTGATGGGACCAGGCATCTCCACAGGCCCTGGAAGAACGATTGCACCTTACTGTACAACCTGCTGTGAGCTGGCCCAGAAGTCCAACAGTAGCAATCATATGAAGTGCAACAAAAATGTTCAGCCTTGAGTAATTTATTCCTAACGGAGCAACAGGGATATAGTGGAGTTTTATTTCATTTATTGATTGTTACTTTTTGTTGGTTTTTTTTTCAAGAATTTTGCATTGATTTTTTCCACATGTAATGCTTTAAAACATTAGGATCTGGGATCTTTTTTGTTTTGTGTATACAACACCTCTTCTCCAGTCCTGAAGTGGCTGCTAAAGTGATATGAAAACACTCCTTTCCCTTATACCCAGCCTTCCAGTAGTTGCAAAGTTGCGTTATTTGCATGTGTCCATAAATGATCGTGTGAACTCAGAGTAAGGAAACCACGGATCCATCCGAGTGGTCCTGACAGGAACTGAGTGCACTCAAAATATATCTATCCATAAATATAAAGAAAACAAGAAGGATAGAGGCAGCAGCAACAATACTGTCTGCTTTTCTTGAACGAGCATTTGCTTTGATATTCATGTCGGTGATTTGAAAATGTTTGTGTAAGTGAAGTACACAGACAGTGAAGCGCATCCCCGATTTAGCATGTGACCATTTTATAAATAGAGTAGATATAGACTTCCAAAACATTTTATTCGTGATCTCATGGTTTTGTCATTCTCTGGAAGTAAAAATATTGACATTTACCAGGCTATTTGTTCCAGCTTTCTGATCCCCTGCAGTTTATTTTTATAACAACCTTATCGATGAGCCTCTTACTCAGCTCTCTAGGTTTAACTGAGTTGAGTCGATTTGTTACCACAGCTTCAAGTAGCTGTTACAGAACAAGCGAGACATCCTAATAAAGCTGTAAACGTGTTTACTCAAACATGGTATTGATTTTACTTGGAGAGGGAGAAGCCAGTGCTTAGCATGGTGTCAGGGAGGATGAATTTAACTGCAGCTTTTCATTGTCATCTGTCATGGTTGTGAAACACTAAGTGAAGCCACAAGAGGATAATTAGAATTGCCAGAAATTTAGCCCCTAAAATCAGTTAACCACTTGGGATTTTTGTAGTTTAATTAGTTTTTATTAAAACTTTCCTCCCGTGGTATACTCAGGAAGGCTTCTCTAATGTTCATTTCAGCGAGAGTGAGATTTCAAGGTTGCCACTTGTTAGATATACATCTTAAATGACTGCTTTTCTGAAAGGATTGGTAACCTTTCTTCACTCTGCTGTAATTAGCCTGGCAATGCGGTTCTATAGAAGCATAGAGCCATCTCATTTAAAAAGGGAGGGAAAGATGCTTTACTTTGTGCACTTGTTTGTACATACATTTGAATTTAATAGCATGAATGTGCATATGTGGAATACATCTTCCACTGTAACAAGAGAGAACTTAGGTGTGTGAAGATTGAAAGAAGTATCATGTACTTGAAGATGCTTACATTTGTCTTCTATACCATAAGTCTAAAGGTTCAGACCACAGTGCCAAACTACGTGAAAACAGGAGCCAAATCCTACCCTTTATCAAAAACGCTTCCATTTAAAATAGCCAGCATTTGTTTCGATAGCAATGGGCAGTGCCTCTGCCTTACCACAGTTCTTGGCTGTAATATCCACCATCTGCCACAAAATTAAAAAAGGAGAAACCTCAGCATGTTGATGTACGGGCATTCAGTGACTACACTGTGGAATCATCTGATGCCAACATCTTTTACAAAATCTAGGCTGGCTGTTGGCTCTTGGCACCAGCATTGCTAACCACCTCATTTCATCTGACCAGACTCATGGTACCCCACAGTATTAACTCACTCCAAAAGCAGTAAGAGACATCCACAAAAGAAACAAAAAAGCAACCCCCAGTCATGTCAGCTACAAGACTTGAAATTACCAAGGTAATGTTTCTTGAAAACTGCATCTTCCCACGCCGATGGCCCGGAAAGCTGCTGGGATCACTTAAAAATAGAAGAGCACTCAAGCAACTGTGATAAATGCTGTACACAAACAAGAGTGTAGAAAGGTGCTTGCAGCTGCCCTCTGCAGTGGGATAGCATATCTTAAAAAGGTCTTTCACAGATTCAGCTGTAGAAACTGTAACTACAAGAAAAAGGAGTCAGCTCTGTTGCTTATGATCCGGTGCTGGGACAGTTCTGCAGGTGAATGGCCAGGCTAAGTGGAGTATGTTGGGTCCTTCAGGGTTCTCCTGGAAGGAGAGGATTATCTAGGAACATCAGATAGCAAACATTCTTTGATGGGCTCTAACTTAGGGTCAGCTTGTGATTGTTTATAATTAATGCATTTGACCTTTGCATTTTTCCTACTTTTTTCTCTTGCATTTAAAAAGTTACATTAATATTTTCATGAGCATTTCACAAAGTTTGGAACTGCGAAAGAGACTGCAGAAAGACTAATGGTAGGGAATCTGAGTGTCAGAGGCTATAAACAGATTTCCAGCCAGCATTAGTAATTAACAGTCATTAAAATTAATTGTCAAGTGTACAATTTGAAATGAAACATTTGGCTTCAATATGATCTGTTTTTAAGTGTTGTTAAACCATTACTGAAGCAGACCAGAACTGTTTTAAAAAAACAGCTATTGGACTCCTACGTTTCCATCCAACTGCAGTAGCACTAGGCGTTCATTCAGAATTACCACTGATAATTGGGAAACAAAACTTGCAGAGAAATCACATTTCAGTGAAATTGCCCCTGAAATGTCTACTATGCTGGCCGCAAGGAAATGAACTTGTTTCTTCATTCATGATTTTAAAGTGCTACTCCTCTCTAAAAAGTTACGCAGTAAGGACAGCACCTTTTGTGTCAGTGAGTGCACTGTTTCACTGTGTCTTTTCTGGGTTGTATTGACATCACCAAAGAGATCTGAGCTTGTTTCTGCAAGGACCTTCGTTTAGGTGTGGATTCTGAGGCTCAAGCACCACTTCTGGTACTTGGCTTGCAGAATTGTTAATAAGGTGGTGAGCACAGAAAGGAAGGAAACAACTTGACTTTTCTGTTCCCCATTCTGTTTGCAGACCTAACAATTATAAACATTGTCTTTGAGCATATATAGCAAAGACTCTGCAGATAATGAAGATTAACTCTCAATTATTTCAGGCACTCTTTCAGAGCAAACCAATTTTGGAGATGCCTTTCTCTACTGAAAAGAAAAGAAATAATTATGGGCCAAAAATAGCCATTGGTGTCTTGCAATCACGTGTTTCATCTGGGAACGTGAATACATTTTATGTTAAGGTTTTGTGGTACTGTAAGGTTTATAGCAGCTTTTGAAGTTGACTTGGCCGACTAAGAAGTAATGAATTTCATGGGATGGATTGGACATAGTTCCTCAGAAGTTCTTATTGAGTGTAGGTACAAAGTGGTTACTTGGCTGTCCATGTCTGTGAGAGACAAAAGGCACCTCTGCCTGCTCCGAGTACTTACCAGTACGGTTAATTGCGGTGTGGCAGCCTGCTAGGCATCCTGCAGCTGCTATTGCTCTTACTCCACATAAACACTTTTGATGTCTGAGCAGGAGGCAGACAAGTGGGAAGCCCTTGAGTTTGGTTCTTGTCTCTGTGTTCTGGTGTGAAGAGAGCAGTATATAATGCACATAATACTGTGAACAGCCCCAGCAGTGTGGAAATGCTGGTGCAGAACAGCTGCAATTGGAAGATGGCAGACAGTATCTCCTGAAGTTGCTTTAGTAAAATGTTTGAAGTGAGGCTGTCTTGTGTAGCCGAAGTATATTACTACTTTTTGCACTCCATTCCAGTGATAGCTGGAAACTAGTTCAGGCCATGACATAAGTTAAAATAGTTGGTGAACTACTGTGATATCTGATGATGTGATCTCTCCAGCTCAGTTCTGTGAGCCTGGACCGATGATGCAGGATCAGTGCTGCCCTTTCTGCCTGTAAGAGAGTGCAGTAAGTCTGTAGCCCCATTCACTTATCTTTTTGCACTTCCAGTCACGACTCCTTAAAGAGATTACAGATTTCAACCACCTGTTACCTTCCCTCCACTGCCCTGCTTGCTGGGGCTGTTTGAGTGTCACCTATCCCACCTCAGTTCAAATGAGCCAGGGTAGCAGAAACCTGCTGTTAACCAGTTCAGACTGATGTGGCTCGTTTGAACAGGGCGCCAGGATACGCTAGCAGCACAGAAGGGTGGTGAAAAACAGAAGGGGCACTACTGGAACCAGGAGACCTGAATCCATGCCTTGAGACTATGACTCAGGGGGTTTACATCAGAGTACCTTATACTCTGGAGGAGAGGAACTCTAAATTACATTCTGACCATGTTGCTTTTAACTAAAAAGAGTATTCTGCAGCTGAAACAGCCAACCCAATAGAGCTCTTTGTTTCTCTGCTCAAACAGCAGTACTTTTGGGTGATCCCTCTGGGTCTGCTTTGCCAACTACCTAGTCTTATTATGTGATGTAGAATGGTTTTTGTGGTATGTGTGTTTCTATTGTCCTTCAATGTGATATCGTGTCAGATACTGCTATTTCTATTTCATCTATGAAACACATACCTTTTAAGAGAAACTCAACAGACAAGAGAATGGTTTGAGGGCAAACTCCTCACTGCAGTTTCTACATGCCTCATATATGACAGCTGCACTTAACATCATCTCTCCACTACTCTGAAATCACAGGAATGGACCATCTCTATCCGCAATTAGAACAGAATTTTTTTCCACCTGATTCTTTCTCATAGGTCAGAAGAAATAAGAAGTAGCTTCATTGAAGGCAAAAAGTACATACTATCTTGAGACTACTGTGAGCCTGGGAGGTGGTGACAGTCTCTGTCTATTTGAAATTGAAAAGTGATTTACATTTTATGGTCCTTTGCCCCTTGGTATTTCCTCATCTTCATGTATGTTTGATGCCTTGATTATAAGTACAGAGGACAGTTGTGTGTAAACCACTCTCTGAACTTGTGCTCTGCACAAAGCCTAGCTGCGTGTTTGCCTTTGGAGGCCTGCCCAGTGCATCTTCTGTACTTACTGAGTCAGAAACGGACTGTCTTAACAGCCTCATTTTACATACGGTTACAACTTGCTCTGAAGTTTTAACCACCCAGAAGCACACTGGCAAGCTACTGCCTCCCAGGCAGTTTAAATGTAATGATTGACATTCTCTGCGCATCCAAGAAAGTTTCCTCTAAGAATGCATGTTAATTTAATGGAGAGCAGACCATTTTCATCTCGTTATTCAGAAATGTCCTGATTTCTGCCAGGCATGCTGTTTGAATTTCTCAACTGTTACCCAACTATTACAGCTGGACCATCCTGCCACAGTTGTGTTGTCTGTCATCCCCTGGCTGCCGCCAGTGATAGCACTCACAGCACAATTTCTTCCTATTTCAGATTCTCATCTTTGTATACTGAAATAATACTGTCTTCTCCACTTGTGTTTATGGACTTAACATTTGTTGGCAAAGCAGTCATATCTCTCCAGTTAATATCGGTCGATATCTGTGAAATTCCATCTTATACATAGTTCAGGTTTCTCTAGAAAAATATCAGTGTCAGAAAAGTACTTTTTTTTTTCCTAGTCATCAACTAAAACACCTGTTTTCTTTCTCCCATTTCAATGAACGGTATTTGATTTATAGGTTTAGTAGTTTTAAGCAAATCCCCAGCCTCTTCTCTCTTTCAGTGCAGTTTAGAGAAAACAGTGTTATCAGCTTGGCTTCTTTTTATCATCAGCCACGGAAGAGCTTGGTAGTCCACAAAAATGACCTGTTGCTCAGCAGGTTTAGCCCTGGTTAATCTGTAACACTGTTTTTCATGATTGACATGATTTTTAATCTTCAAGGAATCACCATTATTGCATTGAATAAGTATATTTTTATCATGTTCTAAAAAAATGCCCTAATGTTCCACTCTGGAATAAATATGTAGAAAAAGAACATGGGTTAAAGGAAAGCATCGCAGTTTAACGTAGAGTCTTTATTCCAGCAGCAAGCGAGGTGAGCAGAGGAATTGTAGTTGACTCTATGAAAGGAAAGCTAGTAAAACATAGCTTTGAATCAAAATTCGTCATGTCAAAAGTTGGCACTTAATGAACTTCATAGTTTCAAGGGTAGATTTGTACTGTGCAGGCCCAAGACCTGCCAGAGCATGACACAGGAACTTGAAATGGTGGATGAAAGCTTTAAAAAGAACATGTTTCAGCTCAGATTTTCCTATGCAAATCTCACTTTCCTACAGTGATTGGATGGAGAAGGAAGACACATTTGAAAGATATTAAAAACAGGATAAAAGTGAATAAAATATTACCTCTAGAATGACAGAGTGGAGCTTTAAATTATAAGAAACTGTGTTTACTTTTCACATCTTGAAAACCTATATTTAAAAAATACATTTCACCTCTGCCGTAAGTTCAGTCATGCTTTTGAACAAAAACGTTGCGGCCAAGACAAAATGTTTCAGAGATAAAGGACTCAATCCGTAACATTTCTGGTGCCATTTGTACTTAACTTTTCCAAGTACCTATGATAATCTCCTTTTTAGGACTCTATTTTCTTATATTCAATTGAAGATGTTCTCTGGTGTTCAAAACACTCTGATCCCAGTGATTTCTGGTTTTCTAAATCATGGATGCCACAGATTTTGTTGTGTAAAGCAGCTAACCAAGGGCGGTGACTGGGAGAGATGCTTGGCTCTGTGTGGTTTGCTGTTGGTTTGGGTATCTCAGCATGACAAGAGGTGCCCACTCCTTTGGAAGCCTTGGGTTAAACTTCCTGTGACCAAAGGCAGCAGATGTCATCTAACATTCCTTGACAGGTAAAATGCTCTCTGTTTTCACTATGAACCCCTTTAACTGTGAATAGACATAACATTTCTTATGTGCTTTTCCCTTCTTTTGAGAAAAGCCTGCACCAGTGACAGTGATGTAGGGCTGGAGCTGAAGCCAGCATGAACAGAAGAAGCTCACTTCAACAGGGAGAACTGCTGCTGTGTTTTTAAAATGATATTTGAGGAATCAGGATTCTCTCTGGAAAAGAGCAAGAACTCTAGTAAATCCTCTTCAGGTGTCTAAAAAGATCAGTCTTGATGATCATTGATTTACTTGAAGCTACCTACTGGAGTCTTCAGGTAGAAATGACAGCAGCAGCACTGTAACTCAGCAGCTCACTTAAGCACAGCGCTCTATGTATCCAGGTACATACAGTCAGGCCAGTATTTGAGTGCCCTGCTCATTGACAAGCTGGTACGCTTCAAAACCTAACCATTCTGTCCCTTCTTTCTCTGTCCCTTCATTCGTAGGCTTCCTCTCGCAGCTTGTATATGACCGGCCGGTGACCGAGTGCATCCGAGCTGGACACTATGCAGCCAGCGTCATCATCAAGCGCTCAGGTTGCACCTTCCCAGAGAAGCCCGACTTCCACTGATACTGGTGAACTGGATGGATCAAGAGTAACTCTCATATTGCCGTGGGATCGCTGCCTAAATTCTTCCTCCTTCCTTGTCCTCACCTTTCCAATTACCTGCATCAACGCTTCTGTACTTCTGTTCGTTTCGTTTTAAATGAAATATATATTTCTATGATGTTTTCCTTTTCGTACCACTACCGTGTCTCACTAGTCTTAACTTTTGGAAACTGTGCTAAGTGAAACCTGTTCTCATATCCGCCTGGAAAAATCGTTCTGTTGACACAGTTTAAAAGGAAGTCCCGTGTAAATGACACTGCTGACTAACACCGGTAAATTAATGAATTATCGAGTTTTATCTGAGTCTGAATCCTACTCAGCTTACTTGAAATGAACAGACCTGACTTTATTTGTGACATATAAACCAGGAATAGTTCCCTCTGAATAGTGGAGTCACAGTAGCGTTACGAGCAGTGTAAGTGTCCCAAGAACTTCCTTCAGTGTTAGAATGTACAAGATCTGGCCATCACATCCAGCCCAGCTGCCATGAAAGCAGGTAGCTGTTGGTCAGAACTTAAGGGCATGATCACGCTGATGTCAGTGACTCTGGGTCTGGTGCTCTGTGCTCATCATACCGTGACCTCACGCTGGGCTGCCAGGTGAGCATGCAGATAGGTACTTCCAGGGATGGCAGGGCAGAGGTGTGAGCTGATGATGATCATAACGTATGGCTAGATCCTATCTCCTCAGTGGGAGCTCTTTAGGAGTTGTATTTAATTAAGGTACACGTAGTGAAAATGAGGTACAGAAATATTTATGCAGGATATATTGACAGGACATGCCAAATGGAATCTCTGAAACGCACATTTTTAAACTTTTAATTTACTTTGGGTAATTAAGCGATATGGTGGATTTTGTTTGTATTTACAGTATTCGAAGAGGTGATCTGACACTGCATTCATTACTTTGCTATGTAATTTGATACTGATAAATAAAAAATTGTCATACAGTAGCTCTTGGCTTTGTACTGTTATGTTTGTGTTATTCCCCAACTGTCTTACTGAAACGGGAGCAGGAAACAGGTGCCTAACCCACAGCGTGTGTTAGATCTCTGCTTTTCAACCATGGCTTTCTGCACACAGGTAGATATTCAAGAGCTCTGCACTGAGGAGGGAAAGAACATCAATGTGGTGTTTGTACCACAGGGAAGATGAAAAATTGATGGCTGGGATTCATCGTAGAATGATAAGTCACTACAGTCAGACTTCACATTTTACTGTAGAGCACTGAATGAGGGACACACAAAAGCTGTTGTTACACAGTTGATGTACCATGAAGAGTGTGGGGAGACTTCAGGTCTAAGGTCCTGATTTCCTTCTTTCTTTGGCCCAGACTCTGGTTTGATATATCAGAGAATAGCCTCTATCTTCTCAGAGGTCACTTGGTGGGGTTCCTGCAAGTGCATGAAGGAGCTTCAAACCAGCCACCCCTGAAAGTCCTCATGGGGCCATGGAACTCCATCACTGCGAGTGCAAATCACTGAGTCCAAAGTATGGGCTGTTCTTCAAGGGCTTGCATCACAGCACAAAAGGGCTTGGGTAACAGTACAAAAAAGGGTTGCACATTCAAGTGTTGTCCATCTGTGGAACTACTCAGGAACAGCTTTGTGCAAATAAGACTTGCTGTTTTCTCCACAGTGCTCTCTCAAAGAACTTTGGGCTTTACCTTTCTCACATTCTAGGATAGCAGAGAGGGAGAGGAATTTGTATACTGATGTGGAGATGGAACAGCAAACAGAACTGAGAAGAGCCCACAGTATGTGTTGTCTTCAGGCTTTAATTGTTTATTGGAATAATTGGGCTTTTTATATCTTGTTAGTTTTTAGTTCTTTAAATTGATATATCCATGCAATGTATTTTAGTCAAGAAAAGCTGATGGGCTGAGGAAGGATGTTTTGCAGTCTGCTCTTAACTATGGTCACATGTAGCACACCATGCTTACTGCATGAATTTCGCTGTCTGTAAGGAAAGACCAATGATCTAGTGGTTAAATCTGCTGTTCCTTTAGCTCTGTACCAGTGACACATTCCACTCATTTTGTAACAACTTTATCCGTGTCCTGGCCAGATACTTGCGACTGGTTTCAAATACAATTTAAATATGTAAATGTTCTTTACCATAACAGAGGAACTAAAAAACAACATAGCTACTGCAGTGGAAGGGAGGATATGTAAAGAAAGGGAATTGTCACATAGGTTGTTTTTTTTTTCTTCCTTTCTTTATCTGGACCGCTGCTTCTTTTCAGTTCAGGATGCAAGAGAGCCAAGTCAGAGGTTCTGTTCTGAGCTTTTCCACTGACGTGCTTGGTGAGCCTGGGCTCCTGACATTCGGCTCCAAGTGTCAGCTCCAGAGCATAATTTGAAGCCAGTGGGAGCAGCTGAGGAATAAACTACCACCCAATTCATGGAAGGGCATCAGAATCTGACCTGCTCTGTTTAGCCATTCGTTATTTCTCCAATATCTGTCAATGGATATTCTTGCATGATATATGGATATTTAGAAATGTATTGCCAAATCATGCTAAATAACTTTAACTTGTGCTGTCAAATTGCCTGGTGATTTCATTGAGAATTCTTTTCAGGATTTGTACTTCCCTCCTGCTTCTCACTGAGGCAGGCAATTTTTCTTTTTTTTTTTAATGTGTATATATAATGGATAACAGTGTCATCTTTAATCTTCTCTTTCACGTATTTTTTCTTTTGTCCTTTACTGACTTCTTCCACACAGAGGCTTGTTAGAAAGCTGGGCCTCCCGAAAAACGTCATTGAAATAAATGTCTGCAAACGAAACATCCCACTGTCTCAAATCCCAGATGGGAGAACTGAAGTGAGTCTGTCATTCAAACCCAAAGTTCTGAGTGAGTTGGGATACTTTCAAATGGGAAACCCATTTCCCACTAGCACTGACCAAAGCATATTACCCTCACTCTAAAACTCTTCCATTTTGCTGGAAATAAGACTGCATCTCCTGTGCTCGTCATCGTGCATTTCAGGCTTGCTTTCATACCACGTGAAGCAGACAGCAATGCTGCTGAGGTCAATGGGCAAAGAGATATGCCAGTTATTCACAAAGCAACATGCTAAAGAGCTGAAGAGGAGCTGAGAATCAGGAAATAAAAGTGACGCTTCCATTTCTACAAGTGACTAACTTATTATTTTGGGCAGATCTCTTTGCTCTCTGTATCTCTCTCTGCAAAGAAGATGGTAAGCTCAGAAAGATGGCTAACTCGGGATGAAGGTGGTAAGAATTCAAATATGGCAGTATGAGTCACATCTCAGCCTGTACTCCCTGCTGATCTTTTAGTTTTCCCTTTTGTACATGAACAAACTTCTATTTGTTTACCCTTAAAATAGTGCTGGCTGCTAATGCTTGTTTGAGGGTTAAGACAGGGAAGGAAAAGGAGAAAAAGGAAAGGACAAAAGCTTTGCTGTCAGATGTGCTACATGAAAATGACAATAGAAATGCACACTGTTTTAAGATGACAAGTCTGGGAACAATCTTTAATTTAAAGGTTCTTATCCACAGTTTTCATAAAGAAATGTTAATTAAAAGTGCAATGACATGTTTGGGATTTAAAGGAAATCATTCTGCCAAGGATTTATAGCAATCACAGCTCCAGAGCATTAGGATTACAGATCCTTGTGCTGTTCCTTTTCAGTGATCATGTGATTGGCCTGTTGTTAAATATAGCTCCCATTTAGTGAATCGAGACAGGCATGGGAAAGGTAGGGATAGTTTCCCTCTAACCAGCGGGATTTCGGAGGTGTTGGAGATTATACAGTTCATTAGTTTTAGCATAAGATCAAAGGGAGAGGGGAAGTCTTAATTTGGGCACCAACTGCTGCTGTCTGAAAGTCTTGCAGCTTAAATGAAAAGTGAACATGTGCAGAGCTAACTGCTTGTATTAGAGTGCGAGCCTATTGTTTTATATCTCACTAACTCATTGTTCTCTTCCTGCAGATAATTCTCACACTTAAGACCTTCTGAGATAGTTATGTCTATTGTGAATAGTTCAGCAACCAACTGGCTCAGAGGTTATTGCCTAAGCATCTTTCCCTCGCTCTAATCCCCTGCAAGGTTTTTTCTGAGCAGTGTTGTTAATCTAAAATGACTGCTAACTGACTCCTGTGTCAAACATTATTCATTATGCACTTTAAATGCTTCCTGCAGAGGCCAAAATAAATTTTGCTTTTTAAAAGTAGACCACAAGGAGTGCCTACATAGGATATTTCCTAAAAGATTAGACTAAAAATGGCAGTTGTTGAGGGGAATAAACAGTGCTCAAAACAAAGCTTCACAGTTTAACCAGGGACAAACTTCAGTTATCGAAACCTACTTTCATATAGATTTATCTATAACCTGTTCCTGCAGGAAGAGCACACACTCGCAGGGTGGGAGAAATACCTTTATAGAATGATAGAATAAGGTACTTCATTAGAAAATGAAGGCCAAATAAACAAAAATATAAAAAGCAGTAATTCTCTTGTGTCTTGGTTGTGGGCTTTTTTTCAGGTGTCACTGGTGTTGGCATAAAGGGAGAGCTTTTTTTTCTGTCAGTGGCACTGACAGGCCTTGCATGCATAATGACAGCATAGGAAGAGACAGACAGATAGATTTGAATAGCAATAAGGTGGGTTTTCTTCCAGTGTGAAAAGAGCATGGGATTCGTGTGTACTGAGATGAAGTATAGCCTTGCTGCACAGTGCAAATATTTAATGCTCTTCTAACTATCCCCAGGTTATTGGAGTGTAACAGTTAATAGCCGTCAGCTGCCAAGCCCAGTGAGCAGTTTGGGTGCCTAAAAAGAAAATGAAAAGTTTAAAAAATGAAGCCAAGTCAGACTAGAAACCCACAAATCATAAATGTGCTATAGCTTAGCAGGCAGATCATCTCCAAAGTTCAGAGCAGTGTCGACCTGAGCTGCTGCTTTTCGAATGAGGGAAGGATCGAGTACATCTGTCTTCCATTCCAAGTTTTGCCATGCACTCACAGGCAAGCTTTGGCTGGACCTTCTGCTTTCCAAACCCTGTTACTTCCCAGTGATATTTTTAAGGAGATTGAGTAAGGCCTTGAATGAAGAAAAGCAAAACATTATCATTATTCTGTATCAAATATCTCAAGGCAGTGGTGTAGCATAAATGAATAGAACAATGGAGAGGCTCCTGAACTGAGTTTGAGAGAAATCCTGTGCCTGCAACTTCTCCGTATCTGTAGTGCTGTAGATATGGAGATGTTAACACTGGCGTAAGATATTACACTTAAAGTATTACTGTGGAATTATGAGAGCTTATAAGAGTGATTCAGAGAGCGGATTCAGCTTGGAAATCACCCTCTTTCTCTGTGTATTTTTCTTAGTAGTGTTAGAAGTAGTAATTCACTGTACTTAAAATTTGCTGTTTTGAATGTACCTGCTTTTTTGGGAATAGGCTATTTTCCTCTCCCTTATGTATCTGCTGGCAGTTCTCATCACATAACTGGCAGCACAGCAGCCCCTGTTCTCAGGCTTCCTCCAGAGGACAGCTCAGAGCACAGAGCACAGCAGCTCCCAAAGGGTAGCTGGTGGGCGCCTCTTGGCCCCAGGGAGCAGGCAGGAAGGGGACACCTGCTCTGAGGCCACAAGCAACCTAAAGCAGGAGCCATTTTCCCTTCGTTCATGTTTCATGTTCATGGAAATGCAATTGAAATATAAATGAAATTACTGATCCCACTTGGAGACACCTTTTCAGGGTTATGACCTACGGGTGGAACTATTAATGGCATTCAAATAACTTGCAGAATTTCATAGAATCTTTGAGTCACAGAATATCCTGATTTGGAATGGACCCATAAGGATCATCAAAGCCAACTCCTGGCTCTGCACAGCACCACCCAAAATTCAAACCCTGTGTCTCAGAGTGCTGCCCAAATGCTGCTCTCACATGGATGGACCTATTTTAGTCTGACCTGTCCTGAAGCACAGCCAGCTGCTCCGGCTGTCCTGCAGGGTAAGGACAAAGCAGATTTCTATTCATGTCCCAAGGTCAGTACAAAAACAAACACGTTTTATATCTGATAGTGAAAAGTGTTCATCACTGCAACTTTTTCATTCTGTAAATGGCCACAGATTTCACAAGGAGAACACCCTGGATTTAGGGGAGGTTGTGCTCCAGGTATGTAGTGACTTGGGTGTATTATGAATACACACATGACACATTTCATTGCCTACAATTAGCAGTAAACAGCCTCTTGAGGCTTGATGTTTGTTATGCACCACAATGTATCAGGACAAAGCAAGTTCACTGGCAAGAAACAAGATTTTTTAGTATGCTACCTGGCAAATTTAGCCTGGGAAAGAAAAGAACTTATTTGGGATAACTTGTCATAATACATTTACTATAGAAATCTATGCCAGCTCAGAAGTTACCACTTTTACCCCCCAGCAGAAGCAGTTTTAATTGGGCCACAGAAGGAGTCTTGCAGAGGTGGAAGGTATTTGGGTTTCCCTGAGGCTCAGAGTTCTTCCCTGAAAAGAAGCCTCACATCTTGCTGGCTCCAAGTGAAAAGATAAATTGTAGTGTGGTTGAGTATTAAGTTGTACAGTATCAGCTGCAGATTTGCAGTTTGAGTTGACGTGCTAAAGTATGGTATCCTGCTGAACACCCTTTGTGTGATGTTATCTGCCTACCTCTGCCTTGACAGTGTTTGCTTCTCCCTCTTAATCCTGCCTATAAAGTCACAAGTAGCACATTTCATTTATCCCAACCGTGTAACCTTTTCCTAATGACCTCATTTTTCTAAAACAAAGTAAGATGGGGCAGTAATGGGGAGGACATTACCCCTGTATTCCTGTCCACGCCTTCCCCCAACACTCTCTCACTCTACAGTGATAGACAATGCAATTAAAAAAGTATTTCTTCTCAAAAAGGCAAGTGAGGTTTTTAATGATGCGTTGTTACCTATGCCTCTTTCCATGTACCATGGTGTAGTGTGATACTGACTCCTGCACTGAACCAGCAGGCAGCCCTAGCAGAGGACTAGCCTCTTTTTCTTCAAATGGCTTTGATCCTTGTTCTTTAATTTTCCTTGGACAGATCCTGCCCATGTACTATTGCTAGTCCATTCTGATGCTGATACTGAATGGGATCAGAGCACAGGGCATGAAAAATTACAGCCCCATATTACACCAGATACAGCTTAGTAGTTTACAGAGCAGCAAGGATCATAAGGTTTACTTACTCTCCAAACACTACTGGCAAAAGGAAAACAGACACAAATGTGTGTTGCACAGATACCTTGCCTCTCAGTTCTGCTCATTTAGCTCAGCTTAATGATTCCTTTTGGCTGCCTCTTCCCTTCCAAACCATAGCTGTGAATATTCATCTTTCAAGTAAAGCACCATGGAAGTGGGCCTTCATACAGGACTGTTGCCGGCTGCCACTCCTGCTGACAAAAAAGATTGCAAGAAGAATTTGAATAAAGGACAAACGTCACATATGCTGTGTGCTATGGAGGACAAATGCTGAATACAAAATATGTTTAATTGCTGAGTTAATTATCTCACTAAAGTCTAAATGTTGTTTTTCAGCACTCTTCCCCTCCCCCCCCCAGTTGTTTACTTTTATCAGTTAGAAAATAAAAAATCAATGTCATGAAAAACATAATTATATTCCTACTAATCTGGAGTGTTTTCTCATTTGAGTACTGCAGTCTGATGCATTTTATCACTTTCCATCAGATTATAGCAGGGAAATTGCCAGCTAAAAGCTATGGCTAGAGAGCAAAAAAAGGGGAAGAAGAAAACCCACCCCAGAGCCATGTGCCATGCCAATCAAATCTTGCTCCTAATGACAAAGCTGCTGTGATTTCCTTTCTGACAATACATGAATAGCTGGTGAATAATTGGTTCAACAGGAGCTTCATTAAAGTCCAAGAGAGAAAACAGGATCTTTCATGTGAATAATTTGGAATGATTGGTAAAGATGAAGCATTATTATAGGATTGCCTTCTGCTCCACAGTCCGAAATCTGCAGCCTCTTCCTTACAGAAGTGTGAAAACATTTTGTAAATAGTTCTAGCTTCTCCCATGTTGTGGATGTTCTTGCTGCTTAGTGAGATGACTTTTCAGTTGATATTGTTTCTGCATTAAATGCAGCCGTTCTTCACACAAATGAAAGAAATCGAGCTTTGTCTGGGGAGCCCAGCTAAGGACACGTCTTCACACTCCCAGTTTGAACAGATCTGGTGTAAGCTCCACCACTTCAGAGTAGAAGATTGATGGCAGCAACCCACGGGAACCCAGACCCTGTGGAAATGTGCCCTGGCCTACCCCACTGCAGCACTTCAGCCTGTGCCACCAGACCTGGAGCGGAGCATGTGGAGGAGGTCCGTGCACCAACCAGCCTGTCCTCAGCTGCTCAGCCACTGCAGCCTTCCTGGTGGGCCTTCTCAAGAATCACACATGAAGCATTAGAACAATTACTGAACATACTATGTTAGCACTTTGAAGATCATCTCAGGGGGTCATTCAGTCTCCAGGTAGTGCCATGTCAGTGGAGCACAGCATCAGAGTTCAGGTTCACTGATTCTAACTGCATATCAGGCTTTTTCTAGATCTCTCCCCTGTGTGAAGGGGAGAGCTCTGGGGAGAGCAGACTGGGCAAATAACTGGTGAGGGTGACCATCCCCTCCCTGTGGGGTGGTTTATGGAGGGAGAAACAAGTTTTGCTTGCTGTGAGAGTTCATTTGCATGGACAGCTATTAACCTGAGATATGCTGAGGCTTCTCATCCTGTGCTGTACGTGTGGAGCCCCACACTATGCCAGCAAAGCTGAGGTTGGATGCCTGAAGGCATTCAAGGCAAGGTTCTCTGGAGGGCCTAGAGCCCCAGCTGTCCTTCCTCTGCAGTTTCTGAGCTTACAGACAACAGCCTCATTCATTTTCATATCTTCAGAGCCTACTTTTTAAACCATTTAGCCAGTCTCCTCCTTTTTTTATCATAGATCTTGAGGTGGCTGGCCAGCACGATGTGCACTGCTGGCTTTAAACAGCCATTTCTGAGAGGCAAGAACTAACAGCACCGGCACTGATGCACAAAAAATGTCCACAGAATCAGAGCATGCATCAGCAGTGAGCGGGATTCCTGTGAACAGTCCTGCCGTTCAGTACAAGAAAGAAAATATTTGTCATCGCTCTTCCCCACAATGTTTTCACAAAGGCAGCTGCTACCTGAGCTGTTATTTGGGTTGCTGAACAAGTGAGCATCATCACAAGGAAACAAACACACAGGCAGGTGTGTAACCATGCTCATTTGCTGCTTTTTGAGGGCAGGAGAAGGGTGATGTAATTAGCAAACACATGTTTAAATTTTTAATTAAGAGTTTTAATGGATTATTCACTGCCTACCAGAATACACATGCTCTTACTTCCTCGCTCTCCTGGGCTGGGTTCCTAAGGAAACCAGGCTCAGTCGGTTGTGCTGCTGCCAGCCTCCTTTCCTCGCTGGGGCTGAGCTCTTCAGGGTTCATGGCAGGGCAGCGCCACTTTTGTGGTAAAATCATGACTGTGTCACAACACTGCGGTTGCAAAGGGCTTGAGCAGCTGCAGCAGGAGTTCAGCCATAGGCACAAAAAGGCTTCTTCAGGGGCCAGGTCCCAGCCTGCAGCCAAATCAGCTGAGGCATCCTGAAATCTCACGGTTTCTATGAGCACTCAGACTTTTTCCAAATGTTTCTTCATTTTACGACGCTTTCTGGTGCTGTGATATCCACTGTGGTGCAGTGTGGGAAAGGCTTTGGCTGGGGTTGGTGTGTCAAGTGAAGGAGCTGGGCAGCTCCCAGCTGCACTGCCTCTAGGTTGGCCCTCAGCCCAGGCAGCCAAGCTCCAGGAGGGGGGACGTTCTCAGGGTCCATCAACAGCCTCTGTCTCCATGCATCTTGCATAACTATGGTGGAGCATGTTGGAAAGTTGCTATGTGATGTGGAATGGTCCCTGTTGGCTTTAATATCTATAATCTTCCCTTCTTGCTATAGATTTGCCAACTATAACTGCTGCTTGTTGTTTGCAGTCTAGCAAATGTTTATTCCAACCCTGTGGAGTTTGAGGAAATGGTGAGGCTGCTCAGCACCTGCTGATGCTAATGGACATGCTGCTGAATATAGGATGGAGAGGACCCTGATGGTAAGTGCCATGTGAGGTGGATGTCCACCTGGGAAGGCCAAGGTGCAGTCATAAACATTAAACTGCAGAAGCTGAACAGCCAGAAATGAAGCACATCATCACAACTGAGTAAGAATTAAACAAAGAAATCCTTCTGTATGCATGCAGTTTAAGCAGAAAAGTGATTTCATTGCAAGGGTACGAGCTGCTCTGCTGCTCTCAGAGCTACATGAACAATCCTGCCACAGGGACTGGGGACTTTCCTGGGACCTGAGCTTTCAGCACAGCACAAGAGATGCATGCTGCAAAATGAGCTGCCAGAGAACTCCTAACACAGACTGCAAGAAGATTCTTGTCCCATAATTGGGATCTGCATATTTGTTTTGATTGTTGCTCTGCAAAATACCTCAGTGAAGCTACAAAGGATATATTTGACATCTATTTCTGACAGGTTTTTCTACAACATTCTCCAAAGCAGTGTTTTGTGTGCCTTCTCTTCTGCTGTATTTACCACATTAATTATCCATGCATTAACACAGTTTACAATCACTTTCATTTATGTTAGTGCTGCATTCTCACTTTATGGGTAACTTTGTTTACCAATTCCTTCCTGCTGGCTTGCCTGAAGGTAATGCTTTGTTCTGCACCAGCTCTGCCCTGCTCAGCTGTAGCATGCCTCTCCAAACAAGGTCCATGCTGCTTGCTGTGTTCGGAAGACAGCTGAGAGAGGGGAGAATAATTGTACTGGGCCATCAGTTCGCACTGGTTGTTCTGCTTGAATTCTGGGCCACTACATGCTCCTAAAGGACTTTCCCCAAATTTGAATTGGTCTTTCTGTCAGAGCTGTTGATTGAATGGACGTGGCAAGTCTTGTTCAGACTCAGAGCTTGCTGCAAAAGGTGTATTTCCACTTCAGTTGAACAAGACCCAGCCTGAGCTTGGTTGGAGAAACAATCTTGGCACTTCAGAACCTCACCCCCGCCCTCACATTTATTTTGTAGATAAGATGGTGAAAACAAATGTTGTAGGAGAAGAATGAAACCATAAATGCTGTGTCTCTTCTCAGCTTTCTTGGGTGTATCATTTGGGGCTGAACCTTAGTACTGCAGTTTTCCTGGTAATCTGGGTTTTTTTGTGTTTATTTTCGTTATTCTAATAGCCTACATATAAACCCATGATAATGTGCCACTGCACTAACAGTACGTTACATGCATGCATGAGCACACGCCTGTAGTTTCGTACAGATGTGAAGTTGTCTGGTTCTTAGTGGAGAAGTTGTTTTCTTTGATTATTATTATTTTTTGCCACCTTTCCAGGATCCTGCCTTAAAATAATTGTATTACTTTATGAACAAGATTGCTTTGACTTGATAGAAAAGTTATGACATAATTCTCAGTCTATGCAATATTTTACAATTATAAGATACAGGTTAGGTTTGTCTGTCAGTTTAAAAAACGTATGACATGAAAAAAAGAATCAGAAATCAGCAGCTGATAGAAAACAAGTGTTTGTATACAGTGGAAATATGGGCAATTTTTCCAGCTCCCCTTTCAGCAGGAAGGCATCTGTCAAGAAATTGAAATGCAAAAGACTGAGTGTATTTGGCTGGACTTAGGACTGATTCTAATGATGATTCTTTCAAAAGGCTGTTTGAATTCTTATAGCCAATAACCTTTGCTACGCTTTTTCCACGTGCAATTTTATAAATCAGAAGGCAACAGATATCACAGAAAGGCCTGAAATGACATGGATGAGCTTTCCAGTGAGCCTCCAATGGAGTGCTGAGGTCAAAGACCCTCTCAGTTAGCCTTGCTAGCATCCACACAGCGCTTCTGCAGAGCATGGAGATGTTTGCAGTGGGATTTTTGTGTATGGCAGATTCTTGTAACATTGAAGGTTTTCTTATCTCTGGTAGTGCTATATGCAAATGTACTCCAGTGATGCAAAGCTGAGCTCACTTATTGCAGCTTATCACAGTGAAATAGCCTTATCAGTGCAAGCATCCAGCATCCTCTTACCCAGGGTGTAGCAAGATCTCAGTAACATGCAGAAGGGTTTGTAGGATCAGGTCATTATCTGTCTACCATTAAAGTCCTGCTTTATGTACCAGGTAAGTGTATAGTACTCTTCACTGTGCTTTTTTTAAAAAGACCACTTGAAAACACAGAGCACACCTATATGTCAGAGTCTATAAGCACTGATGGCCTTGACCAGCCTCACCTGGGTCTCTCCCACCACCTCCAGCTCTTGTCCACAAGCCTTAATTCAGCTCAGCCTTGGGCTATTCAGCAGAAGTGTTACTTGCTAGTAGTACTGCTATTCCTGGCTGTGGGTTTATTTTATTCGTGCTGCATCTCATGAACTGATTTCTTCCCTTCACCTTGGAATTCTCTCTTCAACGCAGATCTTCTGTTAGCCACCAGACTGCCCAGCCTGGCCTCAGGACCTGCCTCCTCCCCACAGGCTTGTGTGGTAGGCTTTGATCTTGATTAAACCCAGCTATGGTTTTGGGATCTGCCCTACCCTACTGTCAGCCTATGTGTCACACTGGCTGTTGGCCTGCTACTGATATCTCATGTAAGTCCAGGAGCTGAAGGAATGTAAGAGATAAGTAACAAGCTATCAGAGAAACTTGTGAGTAATGGTTAGAAATGGTGACTCAGCACCCAGGCTACTGCTAGGATGTGTCAGATGAAGGATTTCTTGTCGCTTGTCTCAGACCTTGCTTCTGCAGTATGAAATATTGATTGAGAATTAATTAGAAACAATTCTACTTGGTGATCATAAAATTGTTTTTCTTTCCATGAATGGATGTAACTCATTTATCTCTGTCAAAAGAACCTGAATCGGTCTCTGAATTTCACGCGAGTCTTCTAAGTTTCAGACTCTTCCTTATTTGGGATTTTAAAATTACAAACGTGGTTCTGAGCACCTGAGTCCTGTTGGTTTTTAAATGTGTTTCACAGTGGCAGATGATTCTGCCTTCTTAAGCATAGCCATAAGGCTCCTGTGTGCCAGGAGCTCGGCACCCAGCACAGCTGGTGGGACACGTGCAGCCCGGCACCGCAGCAGGGGCCAGGGCAGGGCCCTGTGCTGGAGGCACGAGCCTGGGGAAGCTGCCAGCTGTGGCTCGCTCGGTCCCACTGGTGCCCCTCAGCTGAGCAGCACACCGCATGCAGCCCCTTTTTGCTGTACTTGCAATGACTGCTGTGCTCCATTGTAATTCACCATGAGAAAAGAAGCCAGACTTTTGTCGCTGGCAGACAGCTGCCGCTCTGGAATGATGTGTGCACTGTGGAGCTCTGACTTTCCTGGGCTCTTACTACACACACACATTCATCAGGGGAATCTGGCCGGTAGTGTTGCTTCTTGGTGCACGTGGAGGATAGGTTTGTTTTGTTCACTGCATGTTTGGTGGCCTGTTGCATCTTTTGATCCAAAAAAAAAAAGTCTTGTACTAAACTGCAGTGAAAGAAAAATGTAAGATGCTGCTGAAATCAGCTGTTGTTTAAGTCCATATGGATCAAGTAATGTCTAAAAGTATTTTTTTCCCAACAACACGGAGGAGATTTAGGAAAAAAAGCAACATTTCCCTCAAGGGCAGCATGGAGGCCCTCCACTCAAACAGGCAGTCCTGCCTGTAAAGCACAGCATGCTGAATGTTGTTACACTCACAATGGAGATCACAGTAGTGTCAGTTCTCAGATCAAAGAGAAATAAAGGATCATGTTCCTGTCCCAAGAGAAGGTAATTGGTTTTGAAGAGCTGTCAGTCCTGAAGTTTCAAATACAAACATGTACATATGCCAGCAAACTCAGGCTTCTGAATGTGTGAATAACCTTTCTCCAGACTGGAGTTTGTAGCACAAAGCCCTCTGAAAGGCAGCCTGACACAACTGGATGATGTGGTGCTCGTTTGAAAGTTTCAGCTAAAAATACTTCAAAACAGATTTGAAGTACAAGAAGCAAGTGGTTACAGGTTGCTCAGTTGGTTACTGGTGAGGAATACAGCAACTGTTTGCTGTAGATAACCACTAGCAATGAAGAGTAGTCAAGGAGAAGAACTGATTTGGGACTATCATTGGGGTAACAATAGCTTAAATCCTGGTGAGGAGAGATTTAAACTGACCTGAACACCAGGAAAAATCTGTTAGCTGCCCAGGGTCTTCAGTCTGTTTAACACTGAGGATGTGTTGAGGGAACCTCCACTCGGATCACTCTGAGATAACTCACAGAGAGAGGCTCACAACTGAATTCCGTGTTTGTTCTGCGTTTTCATTTGCAGACCATCCTTAAGTCCAAGCTCTAAGGAACACTTTGTGGGGTGGGGGATCCTGCTGAAGAAAGAAAATTTGCCACCTTTTCCCTATTTGAATCTACAGGTCTGTGTCCCATGCTTTCCTTCTGTGATCCTATGCTTGGAGCACTTCAAGAACTAAATTATCAACCCAAAATGAATAACTCTTCTCCTTCTACCTTCTCTTGAAAAGAAGATTAAAAAAAAAAAATAGAGAATTTAAAATAGATAAAATCAAGAAGTTCCAAACTGAAGGAGGCCCTTGTGTTGGTGTGGTGAGTTGTGTCATTACTAACCAGAATCGCAGCAGTGATTGGATGCTTCCAATCAGCTGAGACAGGGAGGGAGGGAAGCATTGCTTTCTTTACATTCTAGAGTTAAAAGACAGTCAGAGGAAGTATTACTGTCCCCATATGACAGAGGAGAAGATGTAATTCTGGAAGGTTAATGACTTACTGATAGGAAGTCTGTAAAAAAGACAGAAAATGAAGGCAGAGCTCCTGAGTTTCAGTTTGGTGCTTTAGTCCTAAACCTCTCCCTGTCAGTGAGCTCTGCTGCAGCAGGGCTCTGGCAGGCTTCGGTGTTACCCATCCCTCCCAGACATTGCTACCTGTGCACAGTGGGAGCTACGGTGCTCCAATCAGTCGGCCCTGGTGGCAGGAGTGGGAAGCAGTAAGCGTGGTGGGCTGCGGGTTAATTCTTTACAGAATGAGATTGTTGTTCATGTGTGTCATGCAACTGCACTCAAGAGACCCAATTTTGATTGCCTACATTACCAGCTGGGAAGTCTGAAGTTTGTAATTTTAGAAGCAAAAGGAGAAATGTAATTTTCTAGAGATTTTTTTTTCTTTCTTTCAAAGCAATTATCCAGTGTCTATAGAGTCAACATGTAAACTCAGTGCTAATTCTTTTATAAGAGGTTAATTGTTATAATAGGGGAAAAAACATGCAGCAATTGAAACTGAATGGGTTTATTTCTATATCCAGAAACACCCTCCCAAGCTGAATGTGTTATCTGTGATGATGCCCAGTGCTCACACAGACAGGAGCATTTCTGAGCACCAGGTCTGCTTCACCCCAAGACAGTATGGTGTCATTCCTACTTAACAAATAGGAAAACAGTAACAAGGAGCTGCCAGCAACACTGGAGACAGCATCGTGCGTTTAAAACTTGGAAGGTGCTGTTGATTACTATTGTGTTTCATCTCTTCAGCAACATTACTGTCTTTTCTGAGATAGGTATATGTAGGCACAGGAATGATTTTCAGAGATGACAACAGAAAGAAGTAAGGCTTATTTTCCCTGGAGCTGATGAAAGTAGAACTATTTTTCTTACATTCCTGAATTTTTCCCACTTATCGTTAAGTATTCAATGTTTTCATTTTAATCAAATTGTGGCACTGGATTAAGAAGTCAACATTCAGTGATAAAAACATTGAGTTTATTGTGAATGCTCATTCTTGGAGGTGTTGCCTGAATTCATAGAAACAGTTTCTACCTCCACAACGTAAGTGGTATTTCAGATTTTACCATGAGGAAAACCTGCATTATAAACAGATAATTTCATAATCTCCAGAAAATCCCAGCAATCCATATTAATAAATGCATATTTCCAGTATAAGAAAATAACAAATCTTTATTCACTATTACTATTAATTCAATGACCTCCTATGTGTCTTGGCATTTGCAATGACAGCATTTGTGAGAGTTATTTTTATGATGTAATGTTGGAGTTTATTACATATATTTGTAGATTCCTTTCCTGTTAGATAACTTGATATTTGCTTTCTTTTTGATTCTTTTATGTTTCCCTTGCTTCCTAGAAAAAGCAAAGGGCCACAGATGAGCTCTTTATTTAACTTTAAGTTATTTTAATTTAGTCCAGATTAATTTTTTTGTGTGCACTAAAGATTGCTTCATTTTCAGGAAATTAATGTTCAGCTTAACCTGAAAAGGAAGGAAAATGAACAGATTTGTTTTTAAAAGCTTGTCATTATTACCACATACTGTAACTTTGTAAGGCTGATTTAAAATCCTGGTCACTCAGAATACAAAAATAAGCCCAAACATGCAAACACTTGCGACACAATAGTGAGCTCACCAAAGTCAGGGGAAACCTTTCACTGGTTTCAAAGGGTGTTGGATTATTCCCTGAAGCAGGTGAATAACACCACAAATACACTCCTGACCGTTCCCAGTACAAATGCCACGGCTCTTCAGCTGCAGTCACAGTCTTTGTTCAGACAGTGGCAAAGCCAGGTGAGGGGTCACTGCCCTGGGTTCTTGCTGCTCCACATCTGTCTGTCTGTTCAGGCTAAACTACACCTG
This sequence comes from Odontophorus gujanensis, assembly GCA_013399175.1. Lineage (NCBI taxonomy): Eukaryota > Metazoa > Chordata > Aves > Galliformes > Odontophoridae > Odontophorus > Odontophorus gujanensis. The sequence goes on from VXAB01013882.1 coordinate 228,418, forward strand.
TAATCTCTCCCCGACCTCATCAGGTTTAGTTGATGTACTTCTAATAGCAGATCACTGCTAGTACACATGGAAGCCCTCCACGCTTTCTGTGCAGAGCTCCATGTGAGCCACAGAGGAGGGGGTACCTCACTGGAGATGCAAGTAAGGCACCCAGCTCTGCTGCAAGACAATAGCAGCTGATTAACTCCCAGCTGAGCTTTTGAAAATATCCAACTTTGTTCTTAGGCCATCCTTCAGCTGAAAATAATGCATAGGGAATACTACTGGTTGCACTGAAGTAGAATATTCATTCTTAGCTCAGTTGGCATGATATCTCACTTAGCAGCAGCAATAAGCTAACATTAAAAAAAAAAAAATCTGGCAGCCCAGAATTAACAGAGTGGGTGAAATGCTGTGAGGAGCATGGGAGGCAGTGGTGGTGTTGTGGAAAGACACAGGGCCTGATTATCCAGGCGTTGAGAGGGATGGGGAAAAAAAAACAGGGGATGTTCTGCAGCTTAATTAATGGAAAGAGGCTTGTGCATCTGACAGCAGCCCCTCTGCAAGGTGAATTCTTTCATAAAGAGCCTCATTCATGAGTTGCCAAGACATCCACAACCTATTCTTGAATTCACACAAAAATTAAAAGAAAAACAACTGGCTGGCTAATTTAGAGACTTGCAGGATGCAGCTGGTGCTACTGTTTTCACAAAAAAAAAAGGGCCTTTTCCCTTCCACCTCCCAACCATTCCTCTCTTTTTACCCACCCCCAGCTATTTGTATCCTGCTGCACCAGCCAGGAGTGTGACAACTCCCTGACTTAGCTGGCACTGTGGGATAGCGCATAACAAAGGGGAATAAGATGTGGATGACAGGGGGGTTCTGGCCAGGGCTAGGGAAACGAGTCTGTCCCTCTCCATCAGCTGAGAGGTGGAACTTCCCTCTGTGAGTTGGTGCTGTTTGTTTGTTTTTCTGTTTTAAGAAATAAACAAAGAACTCCACCGTGCTGGATAGTGCAATTTCTTTCCTGGCATCTTGATAAATCACCAGCTAACTATCCCATGTACCGCTGAGGAGACAGTTTGTATAGCTCAATGCATATGAAGAAGATGCTTCATGTTTCCATTACTGATATATTATGACCTTAGCTCTTCCTAGCTGCTACAGTAGTTCACATTCTCATATTACCTGACGCAGAAAAGAAACAAATCTCATCTGCCTCCAAAAATCCCTTTTCACTCATTTTTCTTTCCCAAAGGGTATTTAATACAAAATCCTCCTGTGTGTGACAATAATTTAAGAACCAGAGTTAGGTTGGGAGTTCTAGCCAGCCACTGGCTATTTTCAAAGCAGTGTTGAGCAAATCTAAAGGTTTCTGAAAGGTGTTTGAAATGATGTGGTAGATTGCCACCTGACTCTGACAGGCCTCCTGGNGTTGGCATGATATCTCACTTAGCAGCAGCAATAAGCTAACATTAAAAAAAAAAAAAATCTGGCAGCCCAGAATTAACAGAGTGGGTGAAATGCTGTGAGGAGCATGGGAGGCAGTGGTGGTGTTGTGGAAAGACACAGGGCCTGATTATCCAGGCGTTGAGAGGGATGGGGAAAAAAAAACAGGGGATGTTCTGCAGCTTAATTAATGGAAAGAGGCTTGTGCATCTGACAGCAGCCCCTCTGCAAGGTGAATTCTTTCATAAAGAGCCTCATTCATGAGTTGCCAAGACATCCACAACCTATTCTTGAATTCACACAAAAATTAAAAGAAAAACAACTGACTGGCTAATTTAGAGACTTGCAGGATGCAGCTGGTGCTACTGTTTTCACAAAAAAAAAAGGGCCTTTTCCCTTCCACCTCCCAACCATTCCTCTCTTTTTACCCACCCCCAGCTATTTGTATCCTGCTGCACCAGCCAGGAGTGTGACAACTCCCTGACTTAGCTGGCACTGTGGGATAGCGCATAACAAAGGGGAATAAGATGTGGATGACAGGGGGGTTCTGGCCAGGGCTAGGGAAACGAGTCTGTCCCTCTCCATCAGCTGAGAGGTGGAACTTCCCTCTGTGAGTTGGTGCTGTTTGTTTGTTTTTCTGTTTTAAGAAATAAACAAAGAACTCCACCGTGCTGGATAGTGCAATTTCTTTCCTGGCATCTTGATAAATCACCAGCTAACTATCCCATGTACCGCTGAGGAGACAGTTTGTATAGCTCAATGCATATGAAGAAGATGCTTCATGTTTCCATTACTGATATATTATGACCTTAGCTCTTCCTAGCTGCTACAGTAGTTCACATTCTCATATTACCTGACGCAGAAAAGAAACAAATCTCATCTGCCTCCAAAAATCCCTTTTCACTCATTTTTCTTTCCCAAAGGGTATTTAATACAAAATCCTCCTGTGTGTGACAATAATTTAAGAACCAGAGTTAGGTTGGGAGTTCTAGCCAGCCACTGGCTATTTTCAAAGCAGTGTTGAGCAAATCTAAAGGTTTCTGAAAGGTGTTTGAAATGATGTGGTAGATTGCCACCTGACTCTGACAGGCCTCCTGGTGTAGCTAACACAGGTAGAGCTGCTCTGACATTGGCAGCTATGGGAAGTGACTGAAATAAATTATTTGTGTGGCCAGAGCTTTATTTAGCAAGGGAATCTCACAACTAATGCTGCCAACAAAGAAAGTAAAGAAAGCATCGCACTAACTTTGCTAAAACTCCATCTGAGATGGTGACTGTGCCCTTGAGACCAACCCAGTCCTTCTTGGTAAGAAGCTGCAGACGAGGTTGCTCAGTTTTCAAATGACACAGAACAGACAACTTTTTTCTAGACCTGGACTCAGCAAATTTAGAGCTGGTTTGTCATGTGGGTTATTTCCCCAGCTCCCATCTTTCGTGAGAAGGTGGGTGTGCCAGGAGATGCTGAGCAGAACTCAAATGGGGAAGTGCTCTAAGCAGCTCTGCAGTAGGTGAGGGCTTTCTCTATCTGCTGAGCCTGAAATGCAGTGGGTGTGTCTTTTGCCCATATTTCTTATTGCTCTGGCTGCTTGTCTAGTCCTGTTATACACTGAGGGTTGTGCAGAGTCAGAAAAGTCTCCAAATTAGGTGGCTGGTAACACTGCAATTTCTTCAGCTTATTATTAGGATTTTAAAAAATACAGCAGAAACTGGATGAGGATGGGATTAATAAAAGTAGGGTCAAGCTCTCTCCTCCTGCTTTTTCTCCATGTTTCTTGGCAATGTTAGACCATTAAAGGACTGCCAACATCTTCAAGTCTGGAATTTTTCCCCTGGCTAAAACTGAGCTAGAATGCAGTACACCACATCACAGTTGGAAGTTGTGAGGATTCATTCAGTCACATTAAGGACTGTCAGGATCCTTCAGTGGCTCAAAGTAACCTTATTTAGCAAAGCTGCCTTTGCAATCTCTTTTATTGGCTTCTAAGTACAGAGGACATCCTTCTTTTTATCTGAAGGGCTCAGCAAGGCTTTCTAGAAAGGCTTTTTCCCCCCTCTCTCTTCTTGTCCAGTTGGATCTGGAGAAAGTTATGAAAGTAATATTCATTAAAACAGAAAGGGAATATTCCAGTAGTTTGGAGAGCACAAAAAGCTGTTGGAAAGCTGTGAAAGGGGTTTTGCATGAACTCTACAAAGAATCTCCCCCTGTTATACAGTGACAACCCAATATCCCCAAAGGGAACAGCAGGAGGGAAACCTAAACCTGAGGACAAAGTCAACCAATAATGATTGGAGAGTTAATTACTTTAAAGCTCAACAAAGACAAGCTGAGGTGTTAAAATGGTTCCTGCAAACAGCAGCATCCTCCCCTTTCACCTAGCCTAAGTAATCGCAGCAGGACGGTAGCAAGAAGGACACGAACGGCCCCTGATTACAGCAGCTTTCACTCACTAGGAGCAAACTGATCTTTATTTATTTTCAGTTCCATCCGTCATCTCATCAGCTGCCCTCACAAAGCATTTACGAGTATGTGTACAAAAACACAAAGCTGCTCCAAGTTCAGTGATACTGAGTGATATAGAGGCCTGCAACATCCCAGACCTTCCTCCTGGGATTAGTCTAGAAAACACTACTCTTGCACACAGCAGCAAAATGCTTCCTGTCATATCAGTGCATTTGATGTGGTAAAGGGAGAAATTTAAATCCAATATGAATATAACTAACATTTTACTGTGCAACCTTGGTGATAATCCTTTTCTCTTCAGATAATTTGTTTTGGGTCACGCTTTATATTAAGATTCCATTTGTGAGGTTTAATGCAACATTATCAGGTAAAGACGACTGAGTTACATGGGTAGGAAGTGTTTCAGATGACAGTGATTGTTACAGAAAACCTGATGACCCATTGGACTAATAAGAGTCGATTACCATTTATTAAAATGGCTATTAATCACATACTAATCCTTTATAATGTGTATAGATAGAATGTGTTGTGAGATGCTGTATATATGAGAGACACCACTGCACAGGACACCGTCATCTATATGAACCACCTATTTTTTCTGCTTTGCTTTTAGCCTTGTTCCATTGTGCCCCTATACCTTTGTCCTGTTGCTCTGAACACGTGTAGTAATTAATACAGCAAAAAGACATGGGGTTCCAAATGTGCGTTTTGAGCAAGTTTCTTCTCCTGGGCTAGCACAGCTATCTCCATGACCCGTCATAGGGATCCAGATCTCCTGTGGCTAGAGCAAGGCCCTTGGAACCCAGGCAGACGATTCTTCCTTATGCTGACATCCCCTTCTGACGACTGTGCTCTGTTATTTGTACCCCTGATTGAAGAACAGGAAAAATAGTATGCATTCATCTAATGGAGCTCTTATAGGAACTAATTAATTAAGGATTGTAAAGTACTTTGATCTGACAGCATGGAATATTTGCCAGAGTAGAATGGAACATGTGGGATTTATTACAAAAAGTCACTGTCTCTGTCCCTGTGGGATGACAGCTGATCTACCACAAACATTTATTTCCAAATTATAGTATCATACCAATTGCAGCTCTTGTGTTGAGACTGTTACTGCATTTACCTTATAAGCTGTTAGTTTCAGGAACTGCAATGCCCCCATATCAGTAAGTTGGCAGCAGGAAACTATTTCATATTATTATTCAAATTTCTTAAATATAATAGACAGCAAATGATCGGAACTTATGCCCACAGGTTATTCACTCCGTGTGTGTATAACTAAATCCATGTATACATTTGTATGATACATAGTAGAGTTAATTAATAGTGTTGAAATAGAGCAGTGATGCTCTGTTGCAGGCAGTAATACATATCCTCATACAGAAGCCAAGAAACACGCCGTGTGTGTTTAGCTGGGTAGCCATTGTTACATGGATTAATCTTTCAGATGACATTACAACACATGGGGCTGTTAAAAGAAAAAGAAAAGAAAAAAATATCCTAAGTGAAAAAAAAAAAAAGGCTGTTTAAGTCCAGAACAAATATGAAGTTGAAGGTCAGGGCTGCATGGAAGGTGCTGAACCCCTGGCAGGTAAACTAAGCAGAGGAGGTAAGGAAAAGTAGAGAATATATGCTTGCAGCCAGTGAGCGGGGACATGCTTGGGGTGGCTGGAGAGGCTCCCTGCACTCTTACGGTGAATTTTCTCCCTAGGGTCACTTCTCTCAGCAGCTTGTGCCAGGGAAGGCAATTTCCAGGTGAGTATACTCACATATGTGGGTATGTATGGTAATAATAGAAAGAGCGTTGTCACTTTGTTAAAGTCAGAGCAAGTTTTGCCACTGACTTTGATGGGGGTCGAGACTTCACTCTCCAGCAGTTCCAAAGATCCATGGAGATCTGTTGCTATACCAACATGGCCAACCATATAATTGTTCCTAACTATGTTACAGCCTCACTGATTCTAATGGAACTTCACCAGTGATTAAAGCTCTCAAAGAAAAAGTGTTATATATGGCAGCAATTGAATGCACAAAAATACTTTTGCTGATTTCAGACAAGTGCTCAAACTCTTTCTTTTCTATATAGTGATGAATCTGGTCCACATATAGCTAGACTTCATGTAAGGCTCCAGCTTGTCTTACGCTACCGCTATACATATAGCAATCCTCAGATTTTGATTTATGAGAACTGAATTTAACTCAGACCACACTCATCCCTTAGCTTCTTGCTTTCTCTTGCTTGAGAATCAAAAATAATCCCTGTACATGAGGTTTTGGAAACATCCTAAGGACAGTTGGAAGGATATGGTTACTACACATACTACATCAGATGTGCAACCAAATATATTTTTCCACAGGGGGAAACAAACGAACAAACAAACAAACAATCATTAAAGGTGTTTACACTGTAATTAAAGCAAGGAAACTAACGGAACAGGGTGAACCAGCCCATAGAACTTCCTTCTACAAGCAGATGAAAATGTCTTTGAGTTTAGAGAGGTTTATTTTCTTTCTTTCTTTTAATATTAGGGACATTTTTTGAGAAGATGGGATGGCTGTGTGGGTGTCCAGACACTGGTTACTGTCTGGGGGCATTAACTGTCATGGTACCTCGTTGGTTCTATGGTGTGTGTTGGAGAGTGAAAACCCTGAAGTTTTACAGCAGTAGACATGCTCAAGTGTGAATTTAATTGCTTAAACTGACTTCCTTGATGGGCTCGTAACTTTTCAATGGTTATTTGTAATGTAGCTTCAGTTTTAAATAAGAATTATTGTGTTTGCACACAAGAAAAGAAAGATATTTCTTATCTAAATCACAAAGCAAAACGCACCCAACATACTAGACATTCTTGGTTAGCTCCAAAGTGTTTCTGGCACATATGGTTTGTCTGTGCAACACACATTGTTTCAGGCTACCAATTGTTTTTTAAATTGAACTGCCCTAAATTCATATGTTGCAATTCTTTTCAAATAGTATTACTGCTTCTTGGGAAAGAGTAAAATTGACAGCGATAGCAGATCTAACTTCATTGGAGGATGATTAATCTATAAAGAAGTTCATGTGCTTTGCATAGTATTAGATACACCTGTAAATGTCAAGACCCATAGGACTTTATCTTCAAACAAAAGATTCATGAATATATTAAAACCTGGAACACAATACCTAAGGATATATTGTGCTCTAATGTTTATTTTTATAGAAAGGATTAAGGAGAACGAATACATGCATTTAAAATAGAGACTTTTATGATTCCTTTTTTTTTTTTTTCTGTGCTATTCTTCAGCAAATTCATAATTTTAAAATGGCCAAACAGATTGTCAAGTTTTCTGCAGTGTTTTGTTTCCCGAACTGGGATGCACCATGCCAAGTTTCAGTGTGAAGAGATTATTTCTCTCTCTTACCACTGCCCAAGTTGTAAATTTCCTGGGGAAAAAAAAATAAAAAAATGAGAGAGGTCTATAATGGAAATGTTGACAACATTCAGAATACTGTTGCTACAAATTATGCTGTAATGATTTACACTGTTTCCAATAATTTTTAAACCATTTTCAATCACGGCCAAATCCTGCATAATGCATGAACTTCGGAGGATTGTCCAATAAATATTAGGTTACTACACAGTTCAGTTCACTGTTCTGCATTTAAGAGGCTGCATCTGGCCATTAAAAGACCAAATCTTCAGTCAACAGGTACGGTATCACAGCTATGTGCTGGAAAAACATTTTCACCTGGTGATGTCTGTAAGTAGGTCATTCAATTTTACAGTGCTCTGAAACATCACCAAGGAGCTTCCTTATTCAGTATCCACAGGAATTGGCTGAAAAAGTTGCACTAAACCGAAATGGCTAATATATTATTGTGGAGCTGTTTTTTTTTTCCCCGTTACCGGTCTACATGCAATACATGATCTATGAAAGACTTCGTTGATTTATTGTAGGAGGTCATTTTGTGCCCACTCTAAGTTTTGTTTGTTGGTTTGTTTTCCCTCTGTGTGTAAGAAAAAGGATGTCAAGGGGACCTCGGGAATGGGGCTCAGGGTTGGGAGCGCTAAGTTGAGGGGCTGCCCAGGTGGGCAGGACTGCCTTCTCCTCCTCCCTTGCCTGGTGCCGCAGCCCACGGTGTTTGGTCACCTCATACTCGCGTGAAAATTGGTGTTTGTGAACCATGACTGCTAAAACCATCTTGGGGACTAAAACTTCATGGGGCCTTTGGCAGCATGGCTCCACGGCCTCTCCAGCCCAAGGGCGGGCGCGGGGCCGCGCCTCCCCCAAACTTTATTGCCTTTTCCCGCTTTCTGTCTCTCTCTCTCATTTCTGTTCGTTTTATTTTATTTTATTTTATTTTTGAGGGAAAAAGGTGGGGGGAGCTCTCAATTTCCCACTTGCCAACAGCAGATAAAAAAAGTGGGGAGGGACCTCTTCTGTCACAGCCTATGTAGATTAACCTTTCAATTAGCTGTTATCAGGTCCTGTGTCTCAGCACCAGCGCTCGCGATCCGCGCCCGCCCGCACCGTGAGGCCGTGGCTCGGGCCGGGCTCCGCGCTAATTCCTCGGCGCTAATTGCCGCCGTGGCTCCCCTCCCCCGCCGGAGCCGATCCGGCCGTCCACCTTTAGTGCTGGGAGTGCGAAGAGGCGCCCGCCGAGGAGGAGGAGGGGAGGCACAAGGTATTCTCTCGGCATTCATCTGCTTTTTGCCCCTTCTCGCCGAGAGGCTCGCGGAAGGTAACTGGTGCCATCCATCCGCTGCCGGGGGATTCCCTCCACCCCCTCCCGGCACGTCTGGGGCTCTTCGGCGTGTGTTTGGGGAAGGGGGTGGGGGAGGCCGTGTTGTTGTTGTGTTCTGGCTCTGGTTGCGGCCAGGAGAGAGAGCGAGCGAGCGAGAGACGGAGCGGGAGCGGGCGGGCGAGCGAGAGAGAGAGAGGAGCCGCGATCGCGTTTCAGGGGCAGCACATTCCGCAGGAACCGCTCTGCAGACGCACAGCCGGGCAGAGAAAGGAGGTCACGGCCGGCGGAGGGGACCCGCAGCCGAGGTCAGATTGCCCGGAGTTACGCGGGGTAGCGGAGAGCGTGCGGCGGGGCTGGTTCCGCGCTGGGTGACGGGCTGCGATTTGCCGTAATCACCCTTCTCTCCCGTCGCGCGGTGCGGAGGACTTGTCACAGCCCGGGCACTTTTTTTATTATTATTATTGTTATTCCCACCCCCCCCCCCCCCCCGTTTTGCACTGGAGGCTGATGCACGTGTTTGCAGCCGCTCGCGCTCGGTAAACGCGTTGCGCTTTGCAGGCGCGGGGAGCGGCAGCAGGAGGCGATGNCGGGCTGATGGGGAGGGGGGAGGCAGCGGATGGCCGAGGTTTTGCGCTGCGTGCTCCCACCCCGCCTCGCCGAGGCGGCAATTGTTCCCTCGCAAGCGGGGTGACAGAGGAGTCCCTGCGCTTCGCATGGCGAAACTTGCAGGGAGCTGCGTGCGGCTGTAGAGCCGGGAGTCATTGTCGTCGTCTCTGCTTCCACCCCTCCTCCTCCTTCTCTCTCCCTCCCTCCTTCCCTTCCTCCCTCCCTCCGCGGTGCGGGGTGTGCGTGCGCGATAAGCGGCTGCCAGCGCCAGGCACCTCGGGAGGGCCGTGCTGGGAGCGCGCCGCTCCATCCCGCCCGCCCGGACGAGTGGCAGCATCTGAAGCGCGCGCGTGACGCTCGAGATTTAAGGCTGCTCGATCGTGTGTGTCGCGCGCCCGCCCTCCCGAGCTGCCTGGGGCGGCCGCCGCCGGTGCCTCTTCCTGGCGCTCGCCCTCCCGAACAAACTTCGGCGGCAGGAGCGGGTGGGGCGGCGGCGGGTGGGGGAGGGTAGCGAAGCCGGGGGAGCCAGACGGACGGCAGGGGCAGCCAACGGGAGGGTGGGCCCGCGAGAACTCGCTCCTCCGCCGGCAGCCGGAGACCAATCGCCGGCGTCCGAGGCCCGGCGATGAGGCGGGTCGGGCTGCGGAGGGCGGAGGGCCGCGCGGCTGTGTGGCGGCTTCGCCGGCCAATGGCGGCTCCCGGCACCGCCCTTCATGGCGGGAGGGCGGGGCCTCGCGCGGAGGGNGCTGCTTTGGTTCCCGGCTCACGTGTGCTGCCCCCGCTGCCCGCTGGGGTAGTTCTGAAGGCGCTGTCATGTCCCTTCAGCTGGCCGTGCTCAAAGCATGTGCGAGTGTCAGCCGCCTTCCTTGCTGAGCAGTACGTGTTGTACTGGAGATGATACAGTAGGTGGCTTCGCGATGGGTATAACGCTAAAGGAATCGTGTGCTGGTAGTCCTCATCAGGATCGCCTTTCTCTCTGCGTCTTTTTTAGATGCCGGTGTTTCGTTGGGGAAACAAATGCCTTGCCACTCGCGTTGTTAATTGGGATGGAAGTGGCAGGATGGAGCTGATTAGCTGTATCGCTTCAAAGAATAGTTTGGAGGGGGGAAACATGGTAAAGAGCTTGCTGGATGCAGTGGCGGTCTCCTTTCTCTGCTGCAATCCTTACCTGACCCTGATGCTGCAGCAGAGAGCTGGCCTGCTGCTGCTGCTCCTGGCATGTGAGGAGCAGGCAGGAGGGGCGAGATGGAATTGTGCCTCACAGGTCACCAGCAGGTTGCACGAGTTGTTCTTTTGAGGCGTAGGTTGTTTTGGGGCTTGTTTGGTGTTTGTTTGTTTTTTGTCTTTTTTTTTGTTTTAATTTTCTCTCTTAGTAGTTGCATTAACCTCAGCTTTAAAAAGTTTACCTGCATTTGCATCTGAGACAACTGCCATGAATGTGTCATGGATACTGCCAAAAAGGACTTTAGAAGGTGTTTTATAAAATACTTTTAGATACTTGGGTAGGAACTTGTTGTGTTTCCTGCCTCAGAATAAAACTGAACTATTTTTATGTTCTTCTTCCTCACTATAGGCTGCTTGTTTTTAACTAGATCACTTGGAAAGAATTCCAGATACTAGTTCAGTCTGAAAAAGCCCTTGTCATGAGATTGAGGATTACTTATGACACTTAGGAGTGACAGGTTCAGTCATTGCATTCTTTAATTAGAAACAGCTGTACAATAGCTGTGCATTTTATTAAGGCCATACTTCCATTCATTGTAATTCCCAAGCTGCAATTTTGCAACTTCTTTGTATTTATCTGATAATTTATGACTTAAATAGAGGACAAGCCTTGACTAGAGACGGCTTTTCCTGTTTTTAAAAGTAATGCATTGTACACATCTCCTCCCTAGCGCTCGTGTCCTGCAGCTCTTCAAGCGGGCTTGTTAACAGATGTGATTGGTAGTATAACATAATCAAAAGTTTCTGGAATGATACTACTTTCAGACTAAGCTATTAGAGAGTATAGAAGCTGAAACATGACATAACATAGAATTTAATGATTGCTGCTATAAAGTGGGAAGTGGTCCTGTGCTTTAAGAGTCTGGAAAGCCCTATCTGTGATTGGATGGATGCTATGAAAAGGGATTGATTAAAAAGATTGTTTAATTATAAGACAAGGGAAATGAATAAATAGGCGTGAGTACTTGCTGCAAGTTTATAATCTCTTTAAAAACTGGCATTTCCTCCAGATCTCTGGACCATACATTTCTGAACTTAGAGTTTTGAAGTTGCCTGTGTCCTCTTCTGCTGAATCTGAAAAAGTTGTTTCTGAAGCAGATTGTCCTCTATTTAAACATACTGAGTGAGTGGGTATGTATACTTCTATAGATGGTTAATCTTGGATCAATAACTGCGCCAGCAGAACCTAGTTTGTGAAAGACCTCTTTATCTTCAAGCTCCGGGGTCACTGAGCTGGATTATGTTGCTGGTGGAGATGTTTGTTATTAAGAGGTTGTTCAGAATCTTATGTGTAGTAGACCTTGTTATATTACTTGTGGAGGTCAGGGAACTACACCTCAAGAACATATGCAATCAGAGTGGCAGAATAACTGAAATCTGAAACTGCAGGTTGTGGGAAAACAACTCCTGAGTTGGATTGGATGAATTTTACATGGTTTCCTAAAGCAGAGCTAACTTGGTTCCTGCTGGAAGGAGCGAGTGTGAAATGTCTGGACTTTTCTCTTGAAATACCCTGCCCTTAGCATTGGAAACTCTATGCTCATGCTGATAGACTTGACCAGTGTTGATTTAGTAGGTGCCAGTATGCAGGAGGTTGCATTACACATGGGAAATTTTAACTAAATATGTAAAAATGTAGTTCTGAATGTATATTCCTGTGAAATTCCCATACCAAGCAGCAGGGTTTACATGAAGCTACAGGCTTATGCTCACCTTTTGCCACAGTCACTGGCCCATAAAAATTCCTGTAACCCACAAGCTGCAGCACTTATACTGAAATGTTCACTGCTGTCCAGGCACCAGGAACAGACCCTGCTCTGTGTGTGCTGGAATTTAATGGAAGTGATGTGGTTGCTTGTATGAAATGTAATATCACAGTGCTGCCGTAGGTTTCAAAATGAGAAAAGTATGTCTGACTCAGCAAATGCAGTGGTTTTCAGCATTTAATTGAGTACTGACCATCTTCATGAGGACTCCTGGTAGAACAGCCTAATTAAATAACGTCTGAACTGACAGCCAACTTTCTAGGAAACTGCAGTGTTACGTGCAGCTACAAAGACCTTCCAAAATGAAGGGCAAAGCATACAAGCTATCAATTTGAGCAAGTCTCCGCTCCTCTGTATACAGAGTTCTGCTTTGTTTATTGTGTTACTATGTCTTCAACTTCAAATTTGTGAGTTCATAGGATTCATAATACTTTGGAAGGTTTTTTTTTTTTTTTTTTTTTTTTTTTTTTTTTTTTTGTTAAATTCCCTGTATTTGTTTCCATTTTGCAGCTACAGAGTTATTTTGGAATCGTGAGAAGCTGGTGAATCTGAGCAATGCTGTCAGGGAGGGTGGAATTAAAATGCCTGTTTACAGATAAAATTCTTTTATTACAGATACTTGAAAAATACATAACTGTAGAGACTGGAGACAAGTAGCAGCATCTAGTCTGTGTAGTGGGGTTTAGTATGTGAGCCAATTAATTATTCAGGCCCCAAATTTGTGTCAGGAACGTGTCTTCATCCTGGCAGCCAGTTAAACTTTTCTAAGTCTGGAAATCCTTATTCTTAAGGATGAAAATCTTAAGGATGAAAAATTCATTAAATAAATCTATTATTGTTGGAGTACAGAAGAATTTCACATTCACCAATAACCATCAGTTCTATTGTTATTAATTCTGTTGGTTAGATAATAATAATATCTGAAACATAATCAGTGGCTTATATTTAAAGAGCCTCTTGGGAGGTTGGAGGGAGAGCAGCTACATAAGACCAAAACTGTTGTTTTTCTTTTTTTCTGTCATTGTTTGCTTCACAGTTACAGTGGAGTTTTGTTTTAACAATCAGTTCATTTTTTTCCCCCAACTTATAATTCGCTCAAGTTTTAAACATGATTGAAATGCAAGATGACTTGAATAAATGAATATAAATGAGTGCCAAGAGTTATGTAATCATAGATATTACTGGTTGTTATAGGCTGTTTGCCATAGCTTAAGAAATATAGCTTCAGATTGCTTCAGTTTTGGATTTTGCTGAAAAACTGGTGAATTTTCTGTTTTACAAGACAGCTCATTTGTCAAGAATGATGATTTTCTGCTTCTGATATTTATTTTACTTTAAAGCTAAGACAGTGCAGTCCTGTTTATGTCTTCAAAAGTTTTTACTTATGTTTCATGGCAGGAAAAAAAAAGCTGTCAACTCATGTTTAGTCATTAGATGGCCACTGTGTTATTTGTAGGGTTTTTCTTTTTTCCCAAATTGTCTTGCAAAAGCCATAAACTCCTGATCAAAGTGGTTTTTAAGATTTTCTTGAGTAAGTTTCTGTGGCCCCCAAGTTTTCAGTTCAAGAATGGTTTTTCTTCACTTTTTATGGATCATGGTAGGCTGAGTAACTGAGACATATTTTGTTGATATGACCTCCTGTGTATGTTTTCATGCTAGTATGCATGTATTTATGTGAAAATGTGCACTGTTGCTTTGTTTTCACTTCTGTTCCTCGGAATCTGTGTCAGAAGTAGGTGCTTGTTAACTGTACACCTCGGTGTGTGATGTACCTTCATTAATTACTGTCTGTGTTATAGAATGGACATTAATGCAAGACTTAGTTCTGCTAACACCCTTCTGATACTCAAGTATTGATTCTTCTCAGTTGTATAATTGAGACATTTCATAGCACAATGTAGGAAGTGGCACTGGTTAATAATTTGACTGTCGCCAGTTAAGAGACTTGTACAGCCTATGGATATCCTGTACATGTTGTAATCTGTACTTGTACAGCCTATGGATAATCTGTACATCATATTTTTGTAGTGATGGATCTCAGTGATTTATAGGCAGCTAGTGTTTTTGAGACTGTTTTCAAATGTCTAGCTTCAGTGGGAGTTTCCTGTCAAATCAGCAGTAGTTTAAATGTTGGGTGATGGAATTTAAGAGCACTAAGCCTTTTGAATGGTATAAGAAATGTAAGGATTTTATGATAGCTTGCTTGATGTGGAGTGGGACGAATCAGATATTTTGGATAACCTTAGAAAAACATTTGCTTACTACGGCGTCTATTGATCCAATGAATGACTGCCTGAATGCATCCTGTTTTTTACTACATCATTATGAAGTGTTCTCACCTGCCTTTTCATTTTTCTCTTTCAAGGTTGTGGAAAAAAAAAGAAAACACCTTTTTGTAAGGATGTACTCCTGTCATCATGAATGAATCCTTTCTACATTTCAATTTTGGTCAAGTAATTGGAAGCTTCAGCCAGCAGACATTTCCCTGCCTTTTCTGACTCCTCAGGATGGATATTTTTGAGATGAATCCAAGCGGTGTGTGGAATCCTTTGATTTGTGTTTGAGGTGTGAACAACCTCTGAAAGATCTGCTGAAAGGATAAGGAGGAACCTCTATGGGTAAACCATTACTGGTCAACCATGGTAAAACTTGCCAACCCACTTTATACGGAGTGGATTCTTGAAGCTATACAAAAAGTTAAAAAGCAAAAGCAACGGCCATCTGAAGAGAGAATATGTCATGCTGTTTGTGCTTCCCATGGATTAGATAAGAAGACTGTTTCGGAACAGCTGCAACTTAGTGTTCAAGATGGTTCTATCCTTAAAGTTACCAACAAAGGCCTTGCATCCTACAAGGACCCAGATAATCCTGGACGGTTTTCATCTGTTAAACCTGGCACTATTCCTAAATCTGTTAAAGGATCTAGAGGAGCTTGTAATGAGCTTCGTAATGTGGATTGGAACAAACTGTTGAGAAGAGCAATTGAAGGGCTTCAAGAACCAAGTGGCTCCTCACTGAAAAACATAGAGAAGTATTTGAGGAGTCAAAATGACCTAGCAAGTATTTTCAACAATCCTGCCTTTCAGCAGAGATTGCGTCTGGGGGCCAAACGTGCTGTGAACAATGGGAGATTGCTGAAGGATGGACCTCAGTATAGAGTGAATTATGGTGGTCTGGAAAGCAAGGGAGCTTCTAAGTATTCCAGTGGTTTCCCAGCTTCTCTTCCACCTGTCAGCCTTCTACCCCACGAGAAAGACCAGGTAAGGATGAAAAAATGAAAGTCAGTTGTGATAATGCAGAAGTAATGATTCTTCCTGTTCTTTATGTAGCCATTCACGTGTCTGTAAGTGAGGATTCATGTCAAAGACCCACAAAGAAGCAGTTCTATAAGATGTGTTTCCTTAGCTCCCTGGGTTCTGTGTTGGACAGCATGTTTTTTGGATTTTTGGTAGGTAATCAGGAGAGCAGCAGGGAAGAATGCAGCTCTGTGCTCTCTTCTAGGTGTCAGACTGTTCTGTTTGGTGGACTGGTGTTGCTGAAATCTGCTATCTGATTTGGTTGTGGTGTTATTCTCCTTTTTATGTGTGGACATATTTGATTTTTCTTGTGGACCTAACACCAACTGAAGTGCTACTGCTGACCTCTTGATGCTTAAGACTCATGAAATGCTTTTTCTTTCCTAATGATATTTGTGTGTAGTTACTTGGCTCCAGTTCCTATTAAGTGTAGTTTTAAAGCTGATGTAAATGTTATGGGAATATTCGTTAGACTTACAGATCGCAATAAACTTGAGAATCCTCTTCTTAATTTCAATTTTCTTGGACTTGTGTGTACTGTTTTTTTGTTTTGAGTACTTGGGTCTTGTTTTCACGTTACTTATTCACAGGGCCTTTGAGAAAACAGGTGGGGGAGGTGTGTGTGTGTCAATTTTTCTTAATGAAAGACTAGCATCAAAGACAAGTTTGTAGGCATTTTGCTCATCCATTTAGTGTGGTGAGCTGTATTTCTTTTGTTGTACTTGGGAAGATGCAACCTACTCATCTTGATTTGTTTTAACCTGAATATTTTGTGGGTTTTGTTTATTTTGTTTATTGGTAGTTTTGTTTTTTTTGTTTTTGTTTTTTGAATACTTGATGGCAGTATTCTTTTTGGTATGGAACATCCCAAATAGTTTTGTTGTTGTAGAGATGCCATTAGCATATTTCTAGATTCTGTATTTTGGTGGGTTTTGGTTTTTGTTTTTTTTTAATGATTCTCAGTCGTCATTTTCTTCAGCTGATCTTAATGTGCTAAAGAACACAGAGAAGAAAGTGCTTGTGTAAGGAACAGCCAAATTTTGAACAAGAGTTGTTTATGGAGTTGTCAGAGGTGACACAGTAAATGCAGTTACATATAGGTTGATTTTTTTTTGTGTGTGTGTGTGTGTATGTGAATTTCTTTAAGTGTAGTTGCTGTTGCATGAATTTCTGCTGATTTCTGTCAGATTGGACTTCTTAGGTGTTTGAAGGGTGCATGGGGAGCCATGCTCAGTAATCAGAATGGGAATTCAGACGTGTTGCTTACTGTGCAATTACTGCTGTAGCCATACACTGCAAGGAAGTTAATTACTTGTAGTGATAAAGCTGTCTATTGTTTAAGTACTTTCAGAGATTCTTCTGTAATTCTGATTCTGAGGTGATGTGAAAAATATGGAGACTGGAATACTGAGCAACCGAGATGAAAAATCATAGCATTAAACTTCAAAAATTCATGTGAATTCTTTTGGGAATAAATGTGTTCCCTCTTAGACTACCTACTAGGAGTGGCATCCATTTGTAGTGTTGTTAGTTGGGTCACGGTGCTGAAAAATCCATAACTGCCATACTGATATGCTGGTTTAAGGATAAATCTGTCTTTCAGAAGTTAGTCCAACAAATCTGCTCTCTAGGGAATGCTTTAGCAAGAGAAAAAAAGCTTTGATTTGTGTGCCTTGAAATTAGCAGTGTGACTTGCATGTCAAAAAACTGTTCAGCATACATTTGTTCTTGATACGTAACTATTGCTGATGTAAGGTTGATAAATATGCAGCTGTGTGTTGGCATAGTGCATGTCCTCAAGTGCAGTGCTTAGTTGTGCTAGTTGTGGCACAGGTTACTGTGCAGATGTGTAGGCTTTCCTTAACTATAGTTCGTTTCCTGGTCTTCCAGCTATGTGACTTCAAGTATAGTGAAGTAATGATAGTTGTGCATCTAACTGTAAACAGATGTCTGCTTATTACTGGGATGTGCTTGCATGATCCTTTGATGTTAACAGCAATTTATGAATGTGCAGAACAGCGCTGCAGGAAAGCTGTTCAGCTACTTTAATTGTAAGTATTTAGATGTCTGTATGAAGAATGTTAAGATCATTTATCAAATTTCCTACTGAAAAATGTAGCCAACTGGCATCACTTGTGAGGTGTTAGACTTTGAGGATTCGAGTGTATTTTAGTTTCTTTGTTTGAGTGGTTATATAGCTAACTCTAGTAAAAGCTAGTGTTCTCTCTAATACTAGAGGTGAAGTTCAATTATCTTTTAACTTCAAGGATAAAAAAAGATGGGAGAGGTTTCAGAAATCTACTTAGGTGACTGTTGGAGCTTCTTGAATTCGATTGTATTTTTTTTAAACAGGTGCATAGGCATCTCTCTTACTGATGAAATGTGAAGACTTACTATATTTCAAGTCCATGTCTTTCTGAGATCTCTCTTTGACAGTCTAAACTTTCTAAACTTTTAAACAGACTTGTAGTACCAACTGCAGACTGTTCAACTTTCTTCCTGAATAGTGAACCAGTACAGGCAGGGTGGTGTGGTGTTGGGTTTTGAGTTGGAGTTCCCCTCCCCATGGCATTAGGGTGCCTGGTACACTGAGAAGGTAAAATACTGCTGTAATGTGTTGTCACTGAAGTTAGTTCTGTGGAGTTGGAACCTTGGCTATATTATGTGGGTGTTCAGTGTATGGTGTGAAGTGCTTATGTGGAACAGGAGGTGCTAATTCTTCCTCAGGTTAATGGTACAGAGCTGCTTTTCTTGCCTCTACTGAGTAGGTGATTCAGTGCCACTAGATAATAGTCTTGTTTCAGCTGAGGTAGAAATAGCTGCAGTTAGTTACAGTAGCGTTAGTTTGCATTACCATGTTTCATCCTGTTACCACTGGCCTGGAAAAGAGGATTTGTTTCCTTCAAGTGTCATCTTAGCTCTTTGGGCAGAAGTGTGTGGACTCCAGGTACTGGAAGCGGAAACACGTGGTGCAGCTGTTGGGATTCTGTGCCCTTCCCTAGTGTCTCTGGGGTTGCCTTTTCCCTGCTGTATGAAGGCATGCGAGTACGAGGCTCAAGGAAGGGCAGATTGCTTTGGAAGGTCAATAGCTCTCAGGTGCTGTATGGTCTCTGGGTGATACATTGCGTAAAATGTAATGAATAGCATAAATTTTGAAGAGACATTGCAGTTACATCGAGTATTCTGGTGGTTACATTGAGATAGCTGCTTGCTTGATGTGGGCTTGTAACTTGAACCAAAGCACTTCAGTAAAGTTTGTTTTAAAGTGTTACATTTATGTTAAAGGCGCAGAATAGCCTCCAACCAGCAGTGAACACTTTGTAACAACAAAAGGAAGCTGAAAACAGTGACGTCCTAATTTAGGATGGAGACTTTGAATGCTTTTGCCTTTCCTTCAAAAAAAAAAAAAAAAAAAAAACCACTCAAAAAAAAAAAAAACAACACTCAAAATGAAACAAGCACCAATCAATACACACAGGAAAGCAGAAAAAGAAAACTTAATTGTTCAGTCCTTTGCTTTTTTAGCACTTTGCTGTATTGCAGTGTTTGGTTAGTTTTAACAGTTTAAATGCTCTTATGCATTATTCCTTATGTTCAGAGCCTTATATAGAGATCTTCTCTCCTGTGCTTAGCACCTTCTCTCCTGCAGCATCTTCTGAAAAGGCTGTATAAGTATGTTAATCAGAAAATCCACTGTAGAAGTTGATAATATAGTAGGAAATGAGGTGAACAGAGGAGGGTGTGAGCCTGAATATGCTTAGTGGCACCTAGATTTTGGATAAGCCTCTGGCACATTAAAATATGCTTTTGGAAATGCAGCAGTAAAATGGAATTCAAAAGTTGTGGTTAAAATCCTTAAATGGATGCTTAATTTTCTCTTAGATGAAGTCAGCTGTAGAGCAGCCATATTGATGGTGCTTCCTGTGCATGTGCTGTATTCCTTGTTCTTGCCACTTAAACAAGCAGTAGAAATGTGCTGCCAAATGGGAGCTGTATGGATTGTTGTGGGCCTTACGAGATGTAGCATTTGTGCTCAGAAGATGGACATAAACGTAGATCTGAGCAAGCCTGTAGAAAGGGTTTCAAATATTTCTTAACACTTTCAAATGTAACTTAGATGGAAGAAATTGACATTTAAAAGATGAAGAGGCGATGGCTGTTTGTGTGAAGTTTTCAGAAGATGGTGGGAATATGGGGTGTATCTCAGTGGCAACATATTTGCTATGTTCAGCAGAGCTGCTACTTAAAGATATTTTCGAAGGCAGTGCGGATGCAGCTCATTTGATAGGTACTGCGTGTTATTGGTTGTCCTGAACATTCTCTGTGAACAGCTCAACAGCTGTATTAGTAATTGTTTCCA
The DNA here is from genome assembly GCA_013399175.1 of Odontophorus gujanensis. Classification (NCBI taxonomy): domain Eukaryota; kingdom Metazoa; phylum Chordata; class Aves; order Galliformes; family Odontophoridae; genus Odontophorus; species Odontophorus gujanensis. Next base: position 248,288 of record VXAB01013882.1, read on the forward strand.
TTGGATTCTTGGCATGGCATTTTTCTTCCCTTCCTCCCTTCCCTTTTTGTTTGTACTTCTAAGGTGACCTATGTGCAAAAACAATGGCTTTACAGTTTTTCTTTGTTTAATACTCTCAATCCTCATCTAATTTGTTTTCACTGGCCTAGGTGCGTTTAACTTTTCAAAATGTAACTTGGCATGGGTTGAATTTCAGATTTCTGATATGCAACTTGTGCCAGTGCAGACACTGGGTGTTCCTCCTTCTGTCTTCCAGGCAAAGGTCCAATCTATGGAGAAGCTTTTTTGGCATTCAGGCTCCTCCCTGCTCTGCTCATCAGCTTCCTGCTTTTCTGTGGGTAGGCAACAAGTGGCTTTTGGCTGAGGTTTCTTTGCCAGCTCTTCCTCCTTCCCTCTGGCCTCTATGCTTTTCATTGAGTAGAAGAAAAATTAGAAAAAAGGAAAGTGCTGTGCAATCTGTCCTACTGATTTACACATAAAAGTACTCAGTGCCTTACTTTGTAGATAGTTTTAATGGGGTTTCTGCTCCTGAAGGTAATTCCGAGTCCCCAGATTCAGTGCTAGGTAAGTTTACAAGAGACTGACTGCAGTGCTGCACTTGAAGATACTTTTGTTTTCAGAGACTGACTGTGTTTTTGTCTTTGTAACATCTTCATGGTGACAAGATTAAGTGATGTTAGAAGTACTCATCATGTTAGTGCAGCTCATCTCAATTCACAAGATACTTGCCTTAATTTCTTGAGGGAGTGGCCTACGTCTCAGTGCCTGTAGCTCTTCCAGAGAACTACTGGGGAAGATCTTACTTGTATTCTTTTCCCAAGCTGAATGTTTAGCTTAGGAATATAGTTGCACATGATGTGCTTGTTCTTCATGGTCAACAAGAATTATAATTTCAAACCTGCAAGCTGGTTAATCCTAAGGACTGCTGGAACTTGATTCTCCTTCTAGTTTATTTTCAAAATTAATTGATGGGCTGTACTGCAGAGAGAGACTTGTATTGAAGCTGACAGCAGTGAGTTAAAGACAACCTGCATAGTTCATCAGTTGTGTTCATTCATCACCTTCCTTTTCTCTGGACTCTTTCATTTTCAACTGGGAATGACATTTGATTCTTAAACTAAATTTTTTTTTTCCTTTGTATTTTCTTTCTCCCTCCAAGATGAGTTTTTTCTTTAAGTACTCAGTGTGTGGATATTTCCTCTCAGTATTCCTCTCAGAATTCATAAGCGTCAGAAGTCTTCCTTAGAATTGAGAACTGCTTTGTACGTGTTCTCAGTGCTGTGTCCTCAGCTTTAAGTGCCTCTCCTCTCCCCTGTTGGCTAGTAGTGAGTTCTGACTCCTGGGTCTTTCTTCTATGCCAGATGGAACATGATAACCATTCCATGAAGTTTCTTGGTGTGGTAGTCTGCTTCTTGACATTACCTTAAGAAATTTCTTTGAGTATTGATCAACTACCAATTAACAGTCATTTTCCAGTTTGATAGTTGGAAATGGCAAAACAGTGGTCCTGCTAGTGTCTTAGCTCAGAAGGCAACTCTCTTCTTTGTATTTGGGATTGTATTTGTCTGGTTTAAGGACAGAGCCATAGCTTTCTCCTTTGATTGTTAAGCCCTGTTTTGAGCAGGACATGAGGACTTTCTGGAACAAAATGGGAAAATGTTGCAAAAAAAAAAAGAAAGTGCGTCAAACCAGGCCCCACATAGCTGGCATCTCTAATGCTGTCATTGGTGAGAAGAGACAGGCCAATCTGTTAATTAGAATGAGTTCCTCTGGATGCTGATGAGCTACAATGGCATTGTTCTATCATGTGGGCTATACTGTCTTGCTATATTGTTTCCTCCTGGCAATTAGGAAAATGACAAACACTGTGGGTGACTTGACTGTAAGTTGATTAAGTGGTCAAGAGTGCTTAAGTAACTTACCATAAAAACTTGAAAGTTCAGTGGGAAAGTTTTTGATGTGGGAAAGCTATAAGTATACTGTGATACTATTGGCATCTGTTGAACTAATTGGTGTCAGGAAAGTGCATTTTTGGTGAAATTCTCCAGTATCTAATTGACTAGTGAGTGAGTCTTATTTTTTTTTTCTACTTCCAAAATTCATAAACCTAGCCTGTACTTATTAGGCTTCTGATTCTGGAAATTTGTTTTTGGCATTTTCTCTCCCAGTAAGTCTCATGGTTTTAAGCTGACAAGCTGTTAGAGATGGGCAGGTTGGACTACACACTTCACAGCCCTGGCTCTGTGAGGTTAAGGAAAAAAAGGAAGTGCATAGCACTGATGACACATTAGGAAACAGTGAATTTTGGTTAATTCACTTAATGCTTTGTTCAGGGTGCCTGTAGTGACTGTGGATTCTCATTTCATATTGATAAGATAGGTAAGTGTGAATACAGATGAGAATTTTAAAGCAATTTCTACAAGTGCAAAACTTGATCAAGTATATATTGACCAAGTATATAAACTGAAAATAAGAATTAAACTAGAGTTTTGTGGAATGTATTTTACTGTTCAGTTTAGGCAGTGACCAGGTATATTCTCTTCCAAAATGCAGATTTGTTCTCATTTCTGAAGTACTGTTGATGTGTTCAGTGGATGTATGTATGTGCTTTATTTATTTTTTTCCTTCTTTTTTTCTCATTACTTGTGAAGAAGAAGTTGTGAACAGCTCAGGAGTCTGGCATGGGGCAGTGTGGCAATGGTGTGATGTTTTTCCCTGAGGAGGTGCTTCATGTGATGTTGCAGAATAGTGACTGATTAGAGGATGATGCACTCATATGTTGATGTAAATCTGTATGCCCTGTCCCTCAGAATTGATAAGCTGACTTTCCTGGGAGATGGGCACTGCTTGCTTTAATTTCTTGACAGGACTAGTGGACTTTTTGTGGAAAAACAAAAACAACACCTGAATAGTCCTAGTGTCACTTAGCAGCAATTGAATGAAGATATATGGCAGTTCTTCGCAACCATTTTCTTTCCCAGAAATACAAAAACAAGACTGCTGTTTAAGAGCTCCAATTTATGCTGTCACTGTGGTGAAAGTGACCTTTCTGGATCTGTTTCTTAAGGGTCTCTACTTACATCTTCTTGATAATGGAATGTAGCAATAATTTCAGTATTTTTCCCCATCTCTCTTGTTCTTCCTCAAAATCAGACTTGCAGTCTGAGTGGGTGTTGCTGTAATGCACCCAGAGTCTTAAGAGTAATTTAACATTACTTAAATGTGTTTGTAGTGATGTTGCTTTTAATAGAATTTGGCTTGAAGTAAATTTGAAACAAAATTGCCTTTACGTTTTTCCCTGTCAGCTTATGTGACTGCTTATTGAGAGAAATTATAACTGGTGTCATGTAGGTTTTCAGGATTTTTTTTTTTCTTTCCTCTCTGTGTTCTTGCAAAAGAGCTTAAGGTTTCTTATTTAGAAGTACAGGCAGTCTTTAAGCACAAGTGGTATGAACTGTTAGTGATGGCTGTGTAGCAACCCCAGGGCTGCTGCATGTGGTTTTAGGTGAGAGTCGCTTCATTTCTGCAGGTTGTTGTGACTTGAGGCTGTGCTGTAGAGAAGATGTTACATAAGGAAAAAGATTTTGGAGGAAAAAAATGTGGACTCCAAATCTTAACTCTGGTCTCAGCAGTAAGAAGTGAGTGCACATAGGAATTTCTGCTTTCTCAAGTATTTTGGCTGTAGAGGGGCAGAGAGGCTCTCGTTCATCTTCTTGTGCTGTGGCAGTGTAGTCCATCAGTTACCAACTATTGTGGTGCCAGGTGGATGAGGCCTGAGAATTCTGTTTTGAACTAAATCCAGGGCTCTGGCACAGATGAGCTGTGTGTGATCTCAGCGAAGTTGTCCGGGAGTCATTGCTGATCTTTTCTCATCTAGGAAGAACATGTAACAGAAGTAGGGCCTGGTATAAGCTGTGACAGGTTTGTACACACTTTCCTCATGCTGTCCAGCACTTGATTTCATCCCATTATGTTGTGCTGGTAACTTATCTAGTGCTGCTTGAAGTGCTGTTCTTCTATTGATCTGTAAGAATGCGAGTAACACCTAACTTGCAAGCAAGTGGAATTCTTTGAAGTGCTTAGGATTTTTGGATAATGAACAGTAGTTTGCCAAGTGGTTATACAAAAATACAGTTAAAAGATGATGAAAAAGTCAGTGTTTGATAAGCGTAAGAAAATTCTCAAGACGAAAGTGAACTCTAATATCTGAACTTAATAGCTAGTTGAACAAGCTCTTATCTCGCAAAGGCAACTGTATCCTTCCCTTATTTCTGTTTCAAATTTGAAAAGATACTCGGCTGTGATTCCCTTACCATGATGCTTCTGTTTTGTCCTGTGAAGTGTAGTAAACCTGTAGGAGTCAGGTTAGTAATGTGCTATTGCTAGTGAAAACTGGCTATTAAAACTAAGAATCTTGTTATCAGTTAATGGATACATGTTGAGGGTTGGACACACATGGAGAATTACATGATACATAACAGGGTTGTATGTAACAGATATTTTTTGGATCTCTTTTTCATTTCCCTCTTTATCCAGAGATGAGAACTGAATGCTGCAAAAATTAATACAATTTAACAGATATTAATGCTGCTTTAATACTGGAGCTTTGCATAGTAAAAATAATTCCCATGTATTTTGTTGTGTTTGACAACACATTCTGTTGATTTGACAAGGCAATTTTTCACAGAGATGCTACAGACGCTTTCTGAAATTCGGAAAACTATAGATAAAGTCAAGAAGTGAGTGCAGAAAACCAATCATCGAGGTTGATTGCCAAGGGAGATAGCAGCACATGCTATGTGCTCATGGAGTGATCCATTGCTGTGCGTGTGAATGCGTACTTGTAATTACATTAGGAACTATCAGAGCTCGTGCTGTTTGGGATCTTGTTCTTCTGTGGCCATTTTGAAGAATTGCTTTCATTGGGTTCATCAACCTGCTTTTCTGCTGCAAATTCTAGGGAGAGGAAAACTGCTGGTACATGTCTCTCAATGCTCCTTAAGATTTTAAAGCAAATTTTCAGTGACTACATTTTTAAAGGTGTCACTGTCCGTTGTTGCCCAGTAGTTCCTTCTCTTGCTGTCTGTGTATTTAGTTTTATTCTCTTCTGATTAAAAGTCAAAGATGCTTTGTCATGGATAAAACATGAACTACTGTAGCTTTTAAGAAAAGTCTTGGCTTCAGCTAATCCTTTTAGTTCATGTCCTCTGAAAATCGTTTAAAAAAATTGGAATGTTATCATCATGAGTTCTATTCTGGACTTTACCCCTGCAATTCCTGTGATGATGGACAATTCTTTTGACACACTTGTGTATTGGTTTTTTTTTCAACAAGAGATGAGTAGCTGCTTGTTTTACTGGCATTTTTTCAGCTGTTTCAGCAGGGAATTTCAGAAGACTATTGAGATCTGAATGTGTTTGTTTATAGTGTTTTATTTGGGGATAATAAACCACTAGAGATATCTTCCTCTGTGTGTCCAGTTTCCTGTACAGCTCTGTTTTATGCCTCTCAGAAAGTAGTAATGATTTTTGTTCACAAACCTGTTGTGGTTGATTTTATTTGAGGAAAGTATTTTTGACTGGCAGCTGGCAACTCAGTCCTTCTTAAGTGAAAAATAGCAGGGCGTTCAGAATTTGTTCTGAGCACATGCCATGTTTGATTTTCTTGATGCAGTTCCAAACAGAATTGCCTACGGTCTGTTAACAGGAAACTGAATCTTAATTAATTGTATTGTTTCCTTCTTAATACTGTCTCTTGATGTATTTTGAGTAGACCTCTGAAGGATTTGATTTCTAGAGTAGAGTTGCCCGAATAAAACACAGCTGAGGGTAAGCCTTTTCCCTTTACTACCATGCAGAGATCAGAGGAAAGAATCTTATTTGCACTCTCATTTTGATATCATAAATGAGTTTAGCAAAAACAGAAGTGGTATTTTAAATTTTTGTGAAGAAGTTTTTGTGAAATCTATTAAAGCATGGCTCTTTACAGTTTTGGATTTTAACTTAGAGTTAGTTGAAATATATATGTCTTAGTTTGCTTAGTATGAGAACAAAAGTAACTCTCGCCCCAGTGTGAAAGGGGGAGTGTCAGGGAAGGGAATCCTAAAATAATGTTAGTGGATAAAGTGTTTTAGGCTTCAGTGTTGAATCTCTGGTTTTGCTTTTCTACTCAAAAATATTGATCATGGTTTTTAACTGACTTGTGTATTAACTTTCAATTTCTGGTGACAGCCTTAATAGCAATATTTTTACACCTAAAAGTGTGGTTAACTTTAATCTCTTACGTGCACAGATATGACTCATGTCTTTTTACTTTGTTAAACTATGGCAACTTCACTTTTTTTCTAAAGTATATGTTTAGTAGATATTACCAATTAGAGTAGACATCTGTTTAGAGATCACAAGCAATCAAAATCACTTACGAAGAAATTGTTGGCTCATGATGTCTCTAAAATAATTCTGTAAGTTCAGCTTCTTTTTAGCTGTTGCTAAGTGATAAATTTCCACTGACATGAGGGATGTGAGGACATATCAGCATGCTACCAGTTGTTTTATAGGCACTTAGCTCTGCCGCCTTGCAGATGGTTGGAAAACTCTTGGTAGTGGGTAAATGTGTGCTGATTATCTCATTGAATTAAGGTAACCTTTTGTCATTCATTGAATTCTGCAGACCAGGCAGTGAGCAGCTGCTCTACTGTTGAATTCTGGATTTGGTGAATACAAAGATTATGCTAACGGCTGTTTAGTCTAGTTTCAGGTACTAAACATCAGACCACTGTAAGAATTTTGTTTGGTTGATACCTCCTTCACTATTTTATATTATTACTTTCAGTAATTTATAATTGGGGCAATTGTCTGTATTTTGACCAAACAGTATTTTCCAACGTTTTGTCACTGGTGTTTTTGAGCTTTGGAAGTAGGTCAGTAAGAGAGATTGCAAAGAGCTGTTGGTGATGCTGCTTTTTTCTTTTTTCTTATGTCCTTCTCTCCTTTCTTTCTTCCCTGCCTCTTAAAGTGCTACAAAGCAAAGTCACTTGTATCTTGCTGCTTTTTGCACTACAAAAGTTCTCTTACTCTTTTTGTTTTTTTATTTTCAATGCAGAAAGACTGACTTGACATTAACTCATATGTCAAATATCAGTTAAAACTAGTTTCTAGTTTATTGAAACTTGTCTCGAAGAAACGCATAAGTAATCATTATAATAAAGTTCACAAATCTGTATATCTGTTTTTGAGTGCACTCAAATGTAATCCATCTACCAAGGAAGTGTATTTAATGGTGGTATGTAGTTCAGAGTCATGTTAAAACTTGCTTGTAAGCGTCTCCCCACCCTTCTGAAGGGGTACTGAAGGTACACCCTTCTGAAAACAGTACTAGTAGGCACAACTAGGTTTTCAAGTAGATTGATCTTATTAAAGTCCATTTTTCAAAATTTAAATAAAATATTCCTAAAACTATTTGGGTTGCAGAAAGTGGCAATTAGACTGGATCACTGGACAATGTTAAAGTTTCAAAAAACAGTCCTCAGGCTGATACAGTTTTTTCTGTACACTCAATTGTTCTGTATAGATCTAAAAGCAGGAATTAAATGTCACAGACCTGCATTAGATTCTTTACAGTATTAAATATTTTAATATTAACTGAAAATAATCTGAGGAAATGAGAAATGTGAAACTTAAACGTTGGCTGTTGATCTGCTTCTCTGCTGGAGAAGGGAATGCCTGCCTTTCTTGCTGTCTGTAGCTTCTTGCACCCATCTGTTTGCCTTCTACCATCAGTTCACATAGCATAAAAACCAGCAACCTTGAGAGCCTGACCTCAATATGTGCATTTCCTGATCAGAGAACACAGGCTGAAGGCAATGCTCAAGTTTCCAAAGTCTTGGGAAATTCTACTGGGCCCCAGCTGTGCTGTTCTGTTCTGTGGCATCTCTGGCGCTAATAGCGCAGGTGAAGCTTTAGAATAAGGCTTCCTTGTGTGTTATTTAGCTCAAGAGCTTGGACTTTTATAGCTGAATTAAAATAATCTTTCTTTGATCATAAGTTATAGCATTGGATTAAATTGTGACCAATTTAAATGGATAATCCATTAGAGTAGAATCAAAAGACCAAATGATTGTGTTGAAAGTAGTTTTTAGAGCCTAATGTTTAATTCTGACTTGAGAGAAGATTCTGTTAGGGATGTCCTGTAGATGTTGTACTTGAAGAGAGAAGAGTTAGGGCTTTTCTGAAAGCACATGAAAAAAGCAGAATTGAGTTTGTGTTAATAGAACATAACTCAGAATTGAGTAACCTGCACACAAGCACTTTCTGTAGTGCTGTTGTTTTTGTTTATGATCTGAAATAATTTGCCTGATTTAAGAAAGACCCTAGCTCTTGTCTGGAATATAGCAAGTAGTGAAGTGGAGTGGGTCCTGTAAGTACATCCTTAAAGAGGATCCAGCTGTTCTTCTCAACTTCATCCATATACAATCTTAACCAATTTAAATTGATAACTATTTGGAATTCATTTGAGAGTCATTACAGGAATATGTAGACTATTCTCTCAATTTATATGTCTGAAAAATAATTTATCTTTACAATTGTCTCATTTGGAAGCTTTGTAAACACAGATGTTTAAATCTTTTTAGTGAACTGCTAAGAATTCCCTGTGCTGTGCCCAATGTTCTACCACAGAGGCTAGTTTCTTCCTCGCAAGGCAGAGCATACTGACCTTGTAATGCTAGGTAATTGAAATACTGTTCTTTGGTGTACAGCTCTGCAGATTTGCTTTTGCATTTGTAGCAAATTCACACGAATGTGTCCTAATTATCCTTAATAAAACACTGGCAGTATGTGAAGTGCCAAGAAAAGATGCTGTGGTATTTTGTGTGGTTGTACTTTTGCTTCTTGGTGGCTGTCCTGTACAACTGCATGAAGTGTTGGCCTTAGTTTTGAAGCTGGTGATGCTTTATAGCTGTCTCCACTATTGATGTACACCTGCCTGTGAAAACTTATGGAGACAGTTGGCTAGTGTATTATCCTTGAGAAAATTCATCCTCTGGAGGAAAGTGTGCTGAGTGCTGGTAAGTCTTTCTGTGCTGCCTGTCAGAACTGACAGCTGACACCTGTCATCAGTGCAACAACTCCAAGGCAGAGCCTTTCACTTCCTGGCAGGAAACTAGTGTTTTTTCTTTTTTTCTGTTGTTGTTCATAGAGGTGCAAAAGAAAGTACTTTAGTGTCCTTAAATTTCGAAGTGTCAAGAATGTCCCTATCAACAAATCAACAAAGCCCTGAAATTCCATAACAAAAAGCTGCAATATGCAGTTAACAGGTGTTGTCTTTTAAATTGACCAAGAGAAGCAAAGAAACCCGAAGAAGAGCCTTATTTACTTTTCCTGCTGTAAACTAAGGGTGGAAGTGTGTGTGCATGTGGTGGGGCTGGGGAAGGTGGAGTGGAGTTCTACTGTTCTGTGAAAGCTGTGTTTCCTGTGTATGTTCTGCAGAGTGCAAACTGCTGGGTTTCTAAAAGCATGCCTTCCCTATTGCCTTCTTGTTTGTAGGGATAAAGGCTATGGTAAAGTACAGCATGGTTGAAGGCAGTTGAGTCCAGTCTTTCTGCTATTGCTTTTTCTTATGATTTGCTGAAGAACATTCATGACATCTGTTGAAGGCCAATAAGCAAGTGCTGTTTGGCTTTAGAATTTCAGACCTTTTATGCTAAATGGGATACCAATTATTTTTGCAGATTTGCTTGTTCTTGAGGATTTTTTGCAGTAAATGAAAGTATCTTAGTATTCCATTTCAAATAGCTGTGATAAATCCTTACTGAAGTGTTCTGTCATGTCAAAACACTGCCACTTCAAGCTGTTTGGGTCAAAGAAATTCCAAGAACATGCATTCCAGGTTTTTGCAAGAGGATTTATCAGATTGAGCTCTAATGGAGATTTGCGTCAGCTAGGGCTTTCTGCTCCCTGTTAGTTCAGGATGGTGTCTATCATGACCGGACCTGCAGAATTTCTGTCTTCATATCTCATTCACTACCGTAACAAGAACTAAGCATATTAATTTCTAGTACCAGAGGTAAATGAATATTGAGCTGCTTTTCAGACTCTAAGTAATGTGTCTAATCTACTGCAGTAAAAGCCCTACTAGTTGATGAGTGCGGTACTTTAAGTAATTCTGTTGGTTAAATCTAATTACCGTACAGTACTTCTTAAATCAAACTTCTACTGGCTGCAGGGCAAAGCATCTTAAGCTTTGTCAAGCTTAAACTGTACATTATCTGGAGTTATTTTAAGACTGATAACTGTGATTCTTTCCTGTGCAGTGTGTCCTGTATTTACAGGAATAGAGTTATAGCTGTTGAAGTTGGTCAGTTATATAGGAAGTAATGGGACCAACTGTACTGAGATGCCAGAAAATAATTGAGTGTGGAAGTGAGAGCTCAGCTCATTAGTCTGTGACGACATACAGTGAATGCAAGGTTTTAATGACAAACTAGGTACGAATTATGAAGCTTTCTCTATGCTTTTTTTTTTGTTTTGTTTTGTTTTTGCTACAAATGAGTTAATTTGTAACTGCCAGCACCTGTAGGAGAAAGTCTCTTAGGGCCAGAGGCTTGTGTATTAGGATGTATTTATTGGCTTGATAATGCAGTGCAGCTTTTATCTGTCCAATTTAACCAGGAAGTATTTCTCATATAATCTGACTGTAAATCCGGAGAGGAGAAAACTGTAGGAGTGTGAATTTTGCATTGTAATGCTGGTTAGCAGTAGCACTTCATGAACTGATGCAAATAACTGTTCTAAACAACTTCTGAGGAGGAGAACTTTTTAGCCCTTTATGATAAAAGTACCCGCAAAACATCAGTTTATCTTTCCACTTATGCATTCATGTATGAATGTAAGATAATATACATGTACATAAATGTTTTATTTATGTTAATACTGTATCTGAAGTCATTTACCAACATTGTCGTCCTGTGAAGGCTGACAGATTTTTGTTTAAAAAATGTAGAAGCGTACAAGATCTGGTGATGATGGAGGGAGAAAAACAGTGAATGAAAGAAAAAAAATATTGTGTGCTGTTATAAGGTTATAATGATGACTTCCACAGTTGAGAGCAGCTTCCTTTCTGCAGGTACTGGCAACTCTTCAGCAGTACTGGTGGCTTTTCTTTATCTTACCAAACTGGCTGACTGATTTGGTGCTGACTGCAGGCAGCTGCAGATGCTTAAACTAAAAGATGAGGAGTTGCTCCAACAGACACTGTGGCACCATACCTTGCTTCATTAAACCAGATTTCTCTTATTGAAATGTTGTTTGGTGGCATCCTGCAAAAACTAGCAAATTTGTCGTGGAATCTCTGTCCTGTCAGTGTATTTCTTGCCTGTGAGACTATCTTAAGGAAAACTCAGCAGTGGGAGGAACTCAATAGGACAGCTTCTCAGATGATTCTGGATTCTGCCTTATGTCATGCAAGCTTAAGGAATGGTCTCATCCCTGTCAAACTCTGTCAGTGCTCACTTGTGGAATAATAAGTCATCTGAACATCACCTGTTAGCCTGCTTACAGACAGTAAAGGTTATCTAGAAGGGAAAGTGAAAGGATTCCTGCCCCCTGCCCCATTCAATTCCAGTGAATGCCACAAGTAAAGGGGAGACTAAGACCTGAAGGTGGTGGTGTCTGCCTTCAAGCTGTAAAGAAAAAGTTTGCTGTTGTGTAGGTGGCTTTCAGATGATTTTTGAAAGAATTACTGTAAAGGTGCAAGGGTCAGGATGTGTTTTTGAGGGGTCTTGTACTCTGTCATGTGTTGTAGCACCTGTGTTACTTGTGGTGTCCTATATCTTCTCTTGGTGTATTTTTTTTTTATTTGTATTTTCCCAGCATAGTTTCATTGCTTGCATGTAGTTGTAACTGGGATTGGTTTGAAGGTAACATTAACACCATTAAATGACTTTGGATGGTCCCAGTTGTTTCATTTGCGGAATGGGAAAATATTTTCACCGGGACTTGAGTTGTTGTTCTTTCTTTTCAGTTGCTGAGTACGCTGTGATTTGTTATAGTTTATCCCTCTTTTCTTTACCACTCCAGTCTAATATATGATTATTTATGATTCAGTTGCTATGTAGATACTGTGTTGTATCCTATAGCAAGAAATTACGTGGGTGCATTTTTCTCTCTGCAAAAGGAAGGCTGTAGAGGCATAAACTTGTGGAATGAAAGCAAAGGGATGGGACACAGCATTGTCTCGTGAAAATAAAGTTTAAACTTGTGAACTTCTACACCTCTTAAAATTAGATGAAAAGTTTATTCTGTTTGAAGTAGCTAATGTATATGGACTTGAAGAGTCTAAGTTTCGAGTATAGTAATCTATGTCATGAAAGATATTTCCTGGATGCATGACCACGCAGTCCATCTGCACAAAATATCCTCTGTCCCTTCTCTCTATTCTTGAAAAGTAAATGTGTGGAAGTGATTAAGATAATGCCTTGAGTTAGTGTGTGTGTTTTTAAGTACACTTTCAACTCTTTATTTTGTCAGAGGTTTTCAGTCAGCACTGTTGAGGCATTAGAGCTCACGTGATGATGGGTAGTGACCGTCGTGCTCTTTCTGAAGTCATGGGGCAGTCTTCAAGCTGCAGACTTTGCCTGACCACTGAACTGTCCTGGCATCCACAGCTGGAGCTGTGACTGCTGCTGCCTTTTCCAGTGTTGCCACTTTTTCTGGTTTCACATGGAGAGCAGTGTTGGTCTAATTCTTTTTTGCCAACGCTGTCACTTTTGTGTGGCCAAGTGTCTTGCACAGGGTTTCCTTGTCTGTCTACCACCTTCTGTTGCTGTAATTTCCAAGCCAACTGAGTTTGTGAGCCACAGTGCTAAACCATGTCTCTGTTAGGGGAGCTGAACACAGCCCTTAAAACAGGAAGCTGGGAGGTTGATGTAACAGCTTGGGGTCTCTAACTGTTTTGTTTTGGTGATCTTCCTGCTGTCTGTGACTTTCTGTGGTTGGTTAGAGTATCACTGTGCATCAGGAAAATGAATGGTAAGTAAATAGATCATTATTGCTGACTTGTGGACAGATCAAATGGAAATGCTTTCAATATATCATGTATTAATGGTCTCAGTTTGTTTGGGTTACTTTATAATACACGGTTGTTTTCAAGGAAAGAAATCTTATTTGTTTGGGGTTTTTTTGTTTTGGTTTGTTTTTTTTGAGCTTGTTCAAATATACCAAGCTTAGTGAAAGGCAGTGTGAGCTGGGTCTGGTTTAATGAGACCTGCCTCTATCAAATTTGTTACTTTAAACCCAACTACAAATAAAGTGAATTAAAGACCAAATTATTTCAATATAGATGTGCATTGAGCCAGAGTGTTATAATGATTAATTTCCTCAAGTGTTTAATTCCCAGTAGGTTTTTGTGTCAACAGCCAAAAAGGAATTTATTGACTTTACATTAAGCATAGTTTGGTCTAGTTGATTATATTATTCAAGTGTAAATTAGTGGGTGGTAGAAGACCGTGTTGTATCGGGATTTTATTTTGTCTCAAGCAAATTGTCTCATGCCTTATTAACTACCAGTGTTTTAAATGTATAGTTCTGACTCTTTGAGTAGGTGCTAGGGCATTCACAAGCGTTTTCTTGTTTTTCTTCTATTCATTATACAAGAACATCAGTATTCAAGCAATGCTTTCCCCCACTTCCAATCTCCCTTGCCATTGTAAGTTTGAATATTTTGTGGCAAATTGACTAGTGCTGTGTGGTTGGTGTGGTGCTGTTTTGTTTTTTTTCTTCAGTATGCTATGAGCTGTATAGGTTCTATTTCAGTTTGTACTAATTTATAGGCCATTTTCTCATCTGTGATGAGAGTGGCTTAGGCAAAAGAACTTCTTATTTCTTCCTTTTGAAGTCCTATTATATACATCTTACTCTAAATATATGACTTGGTCTGTATGCATTGGTGTCAGGAAGCATGATTTGACTAATATATCTCATGTGAAGTTAACTGGAGGAATATCTGCTTTTGTTTTTTTTCTTGGAAATATCAGCTGAAAATGCTGTGTAGAATAGTTAAACTGTGTCACTGTCAAAGCTGTATCCTCAAATTTATTCTCTTCTCCCCTAATGTAGCATCGTGTTAAAGTATAATTGGAAGTGATAGGTGTTGAAATAGATGATTCTGATAGACCTTTTTATGTTTCAATTAAAAATTGTGCTGTGCAAATTAAAAATTAAATAAAAAATGAGATTTCCAGTTGGACATGACAGCCCTCTAGTTTGAAAAATAATTACTGTTGGATCAAACTTTGTGCTCAATGTCTGCTATCAAGTTATCTATCAAAGAAAATGAGATGAGTGATTAAAAGGTTCAGATCAAAGGCAACTGATTTAGCTTCACTAGAGGCTCCCATCTTTTAATTTAAAATGTATCTATGTCTAACTGATTACTTCTCACATTTATAAAGAAATATTGACATCCTGCTGAAGTATGCAATGACCTCACTTGTGGCTGAGTTGTGTAGGTTTCGCTGCAGGCACTCTGAAAGCATTGATATTCCTGTAACCTTTTGAGGCAAGTTATGTGTTTAGTATATTAATGAGCTGGTTGAAGTGATGTATGGTAATTTCATCCTTCGGTAAAAACAGATGTGAAAGATTCCGTTTTAATATTTAATCAAGCTCAAAGCCTCTGTTGGCTTGTTTAAGTTGACCTGACAGCATTATACCTGGAAACACTTTGAATTAAACCCTGAGTGCTTGACCTTGTTCAAACAGTTGTAATTTAATAAGGCTGCTGTCTTTCTGGAAATAGTGTGGCTAATGGTCAGATCCTTTCTTGGCGGGGGCTGCTGCTTTACTGCAGTGGAAAATCTTTCTATCTACTCTTAAGAATACTTTATGTGAATAAAGTAAAAATAAATAAATAAAAGAGAGGGAAAAAATGTAGCCAAAGAGCTCTCACTGTGATAGCTGCTAATCCTGGATGGTAGTTTAGGGATGCCAGATAATGCTGACTTAGATGAAGTGTCCTCAGTGTTCTCTCCTGATGGGTGTTTCACAATTACTGTGCCATAGCTCATCTTGTACCAGAACTTTCCATAGCATGAGCGTGTGGAAGCTAGTCCTCAAGTGGTATGTGTTTGTGTAGGTTCAATAAAGTCACTAGAGCTTGCATTAAATTAAGGCAAATGAAAGGCTTCTCTCTGCCTTCAGCTTGTGCCTTCAAAAACTCTTCTGAGTTTTGAAATGTTTCCAATTGGACCCTGGGAACAAGGACTTAAATATTTGTGGAGAAGTGTCCCTGTCAGGGAATCTTGTATGAGGGAAGGTGGAGCTGGAGTGAAAGAAAAATGATCAGTGCCAATATCAGTATCAAAGGTGTAGAAAAGATCCTAAGGCAGAAGGATTGCTCTCAGTCATGAAACTTGATCACCAAGCTAGGAATAAAGGCAGAGATGCAAAATTGCCCATCTTGTTATGCTATACGTAATGGTAATATATGCTATTTCAAAAATAAAAATAAACCCTCTTATTCTTCTGGTCTTATTTTTTTCCAAAGTAGTTCAACCTTTGCTTCAGTCCCAGTTTTAAAGAAGCATTTGGGCCGAACGTGAAAAAATACTTCGTAGTGGCATGTATGCTGCTTTTTTGTGTTGTTTTTTTTTTTTTTTTTGTTTTCCTTATGCCTTCTGCTTTGCTTATATTTTCACATAGCTTTTCCTAAAGCTATTCATAATTGGTATTTTTGAAGTGAGATTGTTTGTTTGTTTTAATGGTCTATGAGTGGGGATATGACTGTAAAACTGGAGGTAGATAAGAGGTATAGGGGGAGCATTCCCTACAGAATATTTAAAGTTTTGACAGAGAGGAAAGAGCAAGGATTAAATGTCAAAGAACTGCCATGAAAAGTGGTGAAGGTTGAAGTACATAAAAGATATTGATCTTGATGTAATAACTTATTTTTAAGTCTGAGCATATATATTTCTATATCCGAAGACTCAATATCAATTTAGAATAGTTCAAGTCCAATTGCCTGATGCATTCAGAACTGACAGAAAGTGTTATTGATAACATTGTCCAAATGCCTCCCAGACACTGACAGGCATGGGACATCACCCCCTCTGGAGGAAGCCCATTCCAGGATTTGACTGCCCTCCTGGTGAAGCAGTTTTCCCTAATGCTGAGTCTGAGCGTTTCTTAGCACAGCTTTGTGCCATTTGCTGGAGCAGAGCCCTACACTTTGTTCTGCTTCCTCTCTTCTTGACTTAAAATAATTTTTATTCCAAAATACAGTAGTGCTATGTTTATGTCACTGTTACTACAAAGCATCACATGGTCATTGCTAAAGAGTATTGATATAATTCAGAAGTACATACTAGCCAAGGACTGCCTGTATTCATAGAATGCTTCCATGTATTACGATGAATGTGCCTCGCAATGCCAAACAAAATAATCATTCTCTTAAAACCCCTTTTTCTCACTTCAGCAAAGCATGATTTTTTATACTCAAATTCAGCAAGATAATTCTCGTTTTAATATAATGGAAAACATTACATTGATGTAGGGTACTACATTACACCTTTCTTCATATTCCTCAGATGTGATTGATAAAGATTATGTGGATACAGGCACTCTGTACTTCTGCTCTATGATCTAGTGAAGCATTAAGATGTGCTTGGCCATGTATTTTAAGGAAGTCTGCTTGTTCTGATTGATGCCCAAGAGCAGATCCAGCATACTATCATTTCTTCCTCAATCATCAGTGTTTTTCAAAAGCATTATAAGCAATGGGGAAATAGTTGAGTAGAGTTCTGCTAAATTTTACTGAAGCATAGCTCGTTGTGGGTGGTCTTTGATTTATGTGGGTGAAGAAAGGAAAACACTTTAAAATAAATGTTCTTTCATCTGGTAGCTACTTACTTTATTGACATTTTGTGCTTAGGGATTTTAACTGCTTCTGTGGTTTGAGAGCTCTGTCAATTCTGAGTTTGCTTCTCTTATCTCTCATCACCCACGTTCTGTGTAGTAGCTCGCTTCAGCTGAATTTTATGTTTCTACCAAAGCTCCAGTACCTGCTGAAGGACACCAGTGCTAGGAAGCAGCTGTCAACTCTGCATGTACTGGGAACCTGAGGCAAGGCTTTGGGTTCAGTTTATCTGTATTAAGCGTGATTTTAAGCATCGCATTCAGATTCTGCTTTGGCTGTTGAAGTGCTAACTGATAGCACTTGGGTGGTTTATTGCTGTTTGTTTTGCTCGAGGCTGATGATGGTAACAGTGATCCTCATCCCCAGTTGCAATACTTGTCATAGGGTCCTTTACCCTAGGAGACTATCTTGACTATTTGCAGACTTGTGTAAACAACAAAGTATCTCCATCCGGTTCTTCATGAACAGGTGCCCTTTTTTAAACTTGGTAACTTCACATTCTTAGAAGTGTAAACAGAAATCTGGTCTATTGATTAATAACCCCTATAAAGCAGGGAATATGTGAAAGTGTTGTCCTTCAATGTAGTCATTGATGTTTTGATTTCTTGGAATGCATCTGTAGTCAGTTGATAAACGTATTAGAGGAAGCTTCCTGTTCACTGAAAATACAACCCTTTTAATGGGGCCCACTTACGTGTGCACAGGCTGGGTTCCTCTCAAAATCCAAGAAGCTATTGGACTGCATCTGTATGTGCCTGTGTCGGTGTCAGCACTCACTGTGTACTTCCTTTGTTGTTTGCTTATTGAAAACTAGACTACTTCTGTTTAAAATCAGCATTTTCTTATAGGGAGGAACTGTGCCTCAGGAGAGGGACCAAGTTTTGACTTCTGCAAGGTTGTTTTAAAATGCAGGGCAGTAAAGTTGGACAGGAGAAAAAACAACAACAAAAAAGACTCTGCAGCTTTGCACCAGGCTGTCAGATTTTGTTTGCATGGGAAATTTCTAACTTCTAGACATTCAGCAGTACTACTTCCTTATAAAACATATAGTGCTGGAATCAGCAGAGGTGTGCTTAAGGTGGGATAGACCCAGTGTACAAGAGAAGAAAATACTGGAGCTAAAACATTTTTGAAGGGAAAAATGGTACATGGGCAAGGTTAGTGGTTGATGTCTGGCTGTTATTATTTCTACTTTCCTACACTTGCAGCTAAGTTACAACTCCTGTCAATGTCAGTCAACTGTATTTTGCACTTCTCCCCTTGGTAATGTTCTACTTTTTAGCTTATTTTGTACTCAACCAGAAATAATACCTAAGTTTTATTGAAACTGGTGGTGAAGAGAGATCATTGGGACCATTATTGCTAAAGGAGGGGCAGCTCTGTGTACATCTTTGGCCTTTTGGATGATGGTTGAGGGGGTAGGTAGTGAGCTGAGTTCACATATGCTATTGAACTAGATGTCCATATGTTATTCTTGGAGAGTTAGAGACTATGGTTCGTAGAGAGGAGGAGTCTTTGGGTTGTGGGTGTCACCACGAGGGATATAGCTAGAGAATTTGGAGATGAGGAGATAAGCAGTAGAGAAATGAACTTTCAGTAGCTGTGTCATTTTGGGAAATAAACTACTCATACATGTTCAAGGTTCTACGTTAAGCTAGTTTTGTTAGAAAACTAAGTACCTTAAAAATCTCACAGGTTTAAGGGATACTTTATAGCCTAAAATAAAGGGGGAACTCTGAATGTTCTTTTTTCATATATGGTAGCAGATGCAGCTTTTGTAATATTTTAGTTAGAGTTTGGATATTCAGTCTCTTGAATGCATAGGCAGTGGAATTAGCCAGCCTGGGTAGCTGTGCAGAGTAAAGAAGATGTTTGGTGCAATTTCTCTGCCCTTTCTGACCCCTTTTCTCCTGTCCTGTTCCCATTATACAAAAGTGATTTCAAGAAGTGCATTTCTGTATTTGTGTACCTTAATGGAAGATGCGGCAACACTGGGAATTGCTTTATTTTGTTCAAGAAGAATAACACAGTTCAGGAGTCATGTAAGCTCTTCTTTTTTTGGCTACCGACAGACGGAATATCAAGTAGACAGCCCAGATCTTGCTTTAGTTACATTTTTTGGCATGTGTTCTTAAGAGATTACCCCTGGAATTTCTTGTATATACAACTCCTCCACTCCCAGTCCTTTTAGTACAAAGCATGATTCTTGTCTGAAAATGGTATAGAGGTATTCTTGATCTGCAGAGCCATCCAGAAATTGGGGGAGGGGGGCAGTGTGCTTTCCAGTGATTGGGATGAAAATGCTGAACACTTATTTTTGTGTTACGTACAAGTGAAGTGCACTCGCTTGTGTTTTGTTGCTATTGTAAGCTTCTCCATTTGTTTTGCCTTTCTGGAAAGTAAATGCATGCATATATAATTAAAACAGGAATCAGCCTAGGTTGTTTTCCTCAGTAGGAGGTGCAAATAGTTTTACGTCTTGTCACAACTACAGCTTTATTTTCTGAAGGTGCAAGCAATTACCCTGTTGATTTAGCTGTGCACTTGGTATCAATACACTGTGCTGTGCATACAGAGTGATCAGTGTCACACTGAGTGCTGCATGCTAGGATCCATCTAACATGGCTCTGTAACACTAAGCCCAGGGGGGACTAGCAGCATGAGCAGCAGTTTGCTTTTGACGGCAGAATGTCCTTGTTGCTATTGATTGGGTTGTTCAGTGAAGTGAAAAGACATTGATCCAGCTTTAAACTGGTAGTTATATGATAATCCTGGAGATGAATGAGTATCAAGTGAGGTATTGCTGGAGGGAGGTGGCATGGGGGAAATCCAATTCTGTGTTGTTTTTTTTTCTGTGGATGTAATTAATAATAGGCTAATGATACTTTAAAAATACATGTTTTGTTATATAGATCTGCACTGAATTAAATGTAACTAATAAATATGAAACAGATCTTTCTGCACAACAGATGTAAATAGTGGTACAATGACATAGGTCTCCTCCAGTCCTGGAACATCCATGTTTTGTGTGCATCTCTCCAGTTTGAGTACTGTTAGTAGTACCTGGGTTAGGGGTGACTCTTGCAGTACTCTAGTGTCTTGTTGGTAGATTTGTTGCAGCCACTGTTGTTTAATTAGCATGTACAATCTCCCTGAAGAGTTATTCCAGATGTTAGACAAACCAAATGTAAACAAAAATCTAATAGCCTTCTCTTATGGATGGAAAGAGAAGTGTGAGTGTGTTGGGGAAGAACTTGACTGAGAAACTGCATTGACAACAGCATGCAAATTTCTCCTCTAGTAGGCCACTGAAGCAGGTGTTGGCAGCATCTGTCCCTATTGGCAGATGGAGAAAGGGACTTGAATTCCATCAGCTGAACTACCTCAGGAGCTTACTGCATCAGCTTCATTACTTGCCAGAATTGATTAGTACAGGGCTGAGCGCTTACATGGTTTAGTTGCGTGGGATAGTAGTCTCAATCTGTGCATCACTGCTCCTTTTACCTGGCTGTATGAATGTAACTATCAGTGGGGATGACTGGACCAAATAAAGTGCTCTATTATCTATTGTACTCCCTAATAGAATTAACATTGCAAAGCTTGAATTCAGCTTTTTATTGCTCATTGTCAAAAATAAGTTCCTCATTTTTAAAAATGAATTAAACACTTAAGCTTTTTTTGCCTTTTTTTTTTTTAAGTATAGAGGAGAGATAATTGAAAGTAGTGTTGTCTAATAGTCTATTCATTTTCTTGGGTCCTTAGAACATTTTTCATATTGAGCTGCATGACAATTACTTTACAATTACTCTTAAATTTAATTTGTAGTTGCTTGATAATTATGAGAGGTCGTGAATTCTTTTCCAGTGTTGGCATCCAGATTGAGGATACTTATTAATGCTTTCCCGTATTTTCACATTTGAAATCATCTATCTTTGTGTTGTACAAAGGCTGCATGTGTGTTTGGCTTTTTTTAATTAGACAAGCATCCTCCCACCTCAGACCTCCCCATAATCATACAACTTAATGTGAGAACATATTTTTGCTATTAGATTTGCATTACTTCTTGACCAGTGTACCTTTCAGGTATGATCAATAAAAAAACAAAAGGCAGTGATAGCTGATTTCTGATAACACCAGTTTTCCTTCTTTACATGTACTCTCCTCCCTCAGGAGGTGATATGCTCTGGGTAAGAATTTTTCCAAATGGGATTGCTTTTTATAAGCATGAAACATGGCTTGTACTGTCACTTCTGTACTGTGTGTAAGGAATTTAAAATAAATAAATAAAAACCTGCTACATTGTTAGGTATAGAGTTGGAAATAAAGTTAGATGGAAGAATGTGGAATTAACAACTGCAGTAATAAAATTATGCTCCTGTGTAAACAGAAGTTGCAACCATGGCTCTGACATCATCTCCAGCTCTGTCAAGTGGTACTTCTGGTTTGTTTGCTGCTAGCTTGCGTACAGTTCTCCTCCCAGTTCAGATGTTTTGACATCACTTTATTTTTTTGTGACTTTTTTTTCCCTCATCCTCTGGATACTCTGCAGAGTTTTAAGAATATCCTGAACTGGAACGGACTGACATGGATCATTGAGTCCAACCCCGAGCTCCATACAGTATCACTGAAGATTAGCCTGTATTTCACTGTATATGTGTGGGAGAAAATCCCTCAAGAGCTTGGAAGGATAGATGGTACAACAAGAGTGCTCTAGCAAAAAGACAATGAGCAGAAAATGGTTTCTGAACGATTTATGGGGAATTTCTACCTAAAATGGTTGTTTTGCTATTCTGTTCTACTTCTACCTCATGATTTCTACTTCAGGTACTGGTGGTGCTGTAGAGATTATTGCCAGAAGATCCTCTCAATCCAATGAGTAAGGCAGATTTAATTTATTTTTCTTCTTTTCTTAGAAAGCAGAGCTGGAGTGCTGACTGTATGGCCCAGTTAGCTATGACTTTGGGCTGCTAAGCTGCATTTTCTCCCAGGAAACATAAGTCTTCAAATACAGGAAAGAAAGCGACTGTTTTGCAAGATCTGTTATTCTGCAAGATTCTTTTATTCTATTTTTATATTTATTTATATTTTTATTTTATTTCTTTTATTTTTTTTATTTTGCAAGATCCTTTTATTGCTGTCTTCAGCAAGATGCAAAAAAAAAATAACAAGTAGGAAATTATTCCAGATGACAAACTATTTTACTTCCTTCTGGATCTATGGGTATTACCTATAGTTCTTGTGAAGGCGTAGTGTTTACTTCATCATTGCCTTTAATTTTATTTTTAAGGGATACTGATGTGAAAGAAGAAATCTTGAGTTTTGTTATTTTAAATCTATGTTTTCCAGACCTTAAATGACTAAAGAAATCACACCTAACCTTATCCATTCTTCCTTTTCGATATCATTCGTAAGACAACACTTGATAATTTTAAGACATGGAAGATCTCATAATTGAGCTTTTGGGAGAAAGATGATGCTAGGAAACACATCCAGAATCATAGTATTAGCAGCAGATTTGGCTTATGGCTGCTGTTTTCCCTGCTGGTGGCTTGTGGTAGCTGCTGGAATGAAGGTGTTCTTTGCTTCCCTATTTTTAACGTGGCAAGAGGTTTGTTTGGAGTTTAATATATTACAAAGCTATTAGTTCTCATCAGTCACTTTTAGTTCACTTTGAGCAATAAACTTTACTTTTTTTCACTGAATAACTGTCAAACCTCTTGTGTTCATATGAATACAGACTCAATAAATTACAGTAGTATGGTTAAAGGTTACATAAATCTGCGCCTGTTGTGCATGGGCTGTCACTGATAAAGGATTTGAAAAACTATTTTCACTAGCAGTGGAAATACCCAACTCTTTCAGGGTAAGGTGAGTTCTGCTGGTGTGCTAGGTTTGCTTTGCTGTCCTCAGGAAAGCAGAAGGGCCTATGGCTTCTGCTATGAAAATGGAAGCCTGAGAGACTACAGTGGTGGTGTTCTTCCTGAGTACATTTAAATTTATTGATTCTTTGGTGGACAGGAAGGAAAAGAGATGAGGAGAGTTGTGTTTAGTGATCAGTAGCAGCAGAACTCTAGCACGCGTGCTCTAGCAGAAAGAAGGAATGCTGTCCCTTGAAACTTAACAAGGTTTAGTACCGTTATTTATTAATTATTATAAGCACGTTAATTTTGCCAAACAACAGCAAGTATAGCTTACCTTATAGATTTCTTAAAAGGGCAAATGTATTTTCTCATATGTAATGAAATTTTAAAAGCAAATTAAAAGGAATGGACTTTGTAAGCCCATCTGTAAACCACTTCCAGCTTGTCTTGCACGGAAAATCCTCTTTAGGATGCACTAGTATGTATGCACACTGTGGTTCTTGCTAAACAAACAAAAAAAATACTACCTGTATTAACTGAGATCTGTACTGAGTGGCCAGTAAAAGTTTGCATCCTCCATGGAAAGGATTACTTGCTGTAAAGTACTGCTCCTTTTTGCCTACTCTCAATTCTCATGAGGAACAAATTGTGGAATTCTAGCTGCATTGCAGGAGGATCCAGGAAGATGTGTGCAAGCATTTGTTCCCCACAGTAGCACCAGGACTGGCTATTAAAAGAGGCAGAACTCATGGTTGGGAAAAATGTAGGATCTTTACAGACATCTTGAATAATTGACACCTCCTTCCTGCTGGATACAGTTGTTGTGTAAGAAAGTGAACTGACCACTGTATAAATAGCTGTTTCATAGATCTGTGCTGTTTTTCTTTGTGTTATCGTGCAGAGCCACACCCCTATCTATCTGTGTTGGGACTTAGGTAGCTGCTATAAAGTCCTGTGGGTGCTGAAGTGAAGAGTACCAGTTTGATACATCCCTGCCCTCAAATCAGTTATTCTGGCTGCCTTCATGGTCATCACTTATTAGTTAGAGCACCTTGGCCATTTTGGGTTTGAATGAAGTATTAGAGAAGTCTACAGGGAGGGTAAAAAATATGTGCTACTGAGAACAACAGTGACAAAGACAAAAAAAATTCTTTCTTAGTGTATATTTTGAACTGTTAATTTGAATTAGTTATATATCAACTCTTTGGCAGGTTAGAAATGTGAAACCTGAGACTCTTATGCTAAGGTTTGTGGTTCATACATGATGTAATTAGTACTGGATCCATTCCGGATGAGAAGTTAAGTCACTGTTCTTACAGAATTCTCAAATAGGAATGTTTGTGAATAAATTCTCTGATCCAGGTTTGTGTTTCTGCAGTTCTGCTTCTGTCAAGCATCATTTAAACATTCTGTCATTAAGAAATACAGGAGATTAGAATGAGAAGTTATTTTCAGTTGCTGGGTTAATTTACCAGGTTCACTTGTTTCATATATTCTGACCTTTAAAGTTTAAGATGTGCCATATTTTGAGTAATAAAATTACTTTTATATGTGCGATATTAATACTTCTCCCCTTCCTCCCCTCCCTTCTTTATCTTCCAAACATCATGTTTTGTCACTGTCATCTCTCTTCAAGTATAGATTTATTTCTCATACAAATTCTTGTTTTCTTTGGCAGGAGCTGCAAGCAAGTCTATGTGAAATTACATAATGTCTGAAAAGTTATGTTCATGATTAATTAGCCTATCATAAAATGATTTTGGTGTGTGTGGAATAACTAGATCATACTTTTTATTTATTTGGCACTAGTAGTAACCACTCAGATCAAGTACTTCAGAGTGCTTTCTATTCACTGCTATATACATTACCTGATTTATATTCAGGAGGTGAAGTATGCTTTTTTTTTTTTTTAAAGGTTGGTTAATGTGAACCTTGCATTCAGGTTCAAATAAACTTTAAAAGAAACCAGCCTTGGCTGCAAGTGTGTCTTATTTCTTAGTAATTTATAGTTGTTTGCTTAAAGCTGAGTAACTCTTAAATGGCATGTTCAAAATGTTTTTACATGAAGCTTTAAAAAAAAAAAAAAAAAGGTAAATGATAAGTTCTATCTGAACTGCATTGACATCAGTGGCACAATTCTCAGACTGCAGCAGAATCAATATCTTGTCCGGGGTTTTAAGTCTGGAGAAGGCTTTCTTCTTAACTTATACTGCAGTTTTACCTTTTTTCTCCTTCTCTTTCAAGAAATCTGTTAAGAACATAGTTTAACTGTACTACAAATACTAACAGGTAAATGTCAGATCTTGCAGATGTTGACTTGGTTAGCAAGACTTCCATGAGTGATGAAGGCTTTTAGGTTACATTCTAAGCATCAAGTTAAAGAGAAGAAGCAGGATCTGTTCTGCAATTCTTTATGCACTTCAGAAATTAAGTGGTCTGGATTTTAGACAAGTAGTGTTCAAAAATTTTTTCTATGCTCTTTATAAATCCTGCGTCACTTTTGTGTCAGTTAACTGATATCTCGCAAATGCTTGCTTTTGCAAAACTGTGGGAAATGCTGTATTCATCATAAGTAATACTTATTTAAATTTGCATGGAGTTCTTCAACAGCAAAGCTTAATTTTAGTTTTTCCTCATTTGAGGGCCTTCTGTGTACTTAGGAAGCCTACTGTAAGCATTTAATATGAATAGATTATATTAAAAACAAGTAAATTAAGCCACAGAAGGACAAGAGCCGTAAAACAATCTTTATGCTTTGAAATAGGCTCATCTTCTTGCTTGTACCTTGGGATCTAGTTTCCTTGTTCTGTTCGGTTTAAGGGAAGTATTTTTTCTCATACTGACTTATGAAGGAGCCTGGAGTGCATACAGTCTGTAGAAATCTTGTGTATATATGTATACATATAAAATATATATACATTTAATTTATCTTCTAGTGCTAAAAGATCTCAATGGTGAGTACATGAAATGGGAAATTGACCTCCTTGGCCTTACAGGTTAATCCAGTCATGCAGAATGTTTGGTGATTTAGGCAGGGAAGTTTTTTTTCATGCTGCTTCTCTTTCCACTGGGATAGCACATTTTCTCTGTGTGAAGTAAGAGGCAAGGGGAAATCTCATGCAGTGGATTCCTGCAGTGTGTCTTATTTGTGTCTGTATGCTCTTGTCCCTCTGTGCTCTGCACATGTGAAATTAAATCAGAGAGTAGATCTACATAAGAGAATTTGCACTGGAGGTAGAGTGTGATAGGGAAGGCCTCTTTGTTGCAGTGGTCAGTGTCCCTCAACTACAAATGAGGTTGTAGGTGCAGGTTATTTCATCTGTTAATTCTGTTAACAGCAACAACTCCTCCTTATGCTGAAGTAATCCTCTCCATGTTGGAGGGAGTTGCTTTGCTTCTGAATGCTGCAAGACTTCCTTTTCAAAATTGGGCCAGCACCAACATTATTGTTACATTGACCTGTTGGGCTTTTTATGTCCTTTCCTTCAGTTAAGCCATTTGACGGAGTGTTTCTTGCCATCATCTGTAGGTCATTAGTTGCTAATGTTAATGGAGAACATAACCTTCTTGAAGGGTGGCTTAAAAATCCCTCGCAAAATTATAGCGGTCTAGTTATTGGATGCTTTGCTATGATGTTTGTATTATCTTTTATTTCTGCTGTACTCATTCTGATGCTTCAGCTTGCACACATTCCCTTAGTAGGATGACACGTTAATGTTGCTGGTAGGACAGATGATGGCCTCTTGGACGTCATGGTTTTTGTTTGATACTATAGGTAGATGAAAACTGTGGTTTAAGAGCCTGATTAGTTTGTTTTCAGGCCTCATGTAACACAAATTACAGCTATCTTTTCTTTATCCATCCATCCCTCTGCTAAAATATAACATTTGAAGCCAAGTCTTGAATCAGTTCCCTTAAAGAGGCTTTTATATAACTTTATTTAATAGACATAGTTGGAAACCTTTCTAAGAGAAGTTTGGCCTTCTGTGAAATATTTATCGGTTTTGTTCTGAGCTGTTGCATTCCAGTTGGCATAGCAGGGCTGGGTTTTTTATTTTTTTATTTTTTAGTTCCAGTTTACAAAATAGTGTTAAATTATCTTCATGTGAATACAATATTCATTTTATAAATACAGGATTTTTTTTTTGTAATTGTAAGATTGCTCTAATTTTGGGGTGAGGGGAGGTCTTCCATACTGCACATTTCCTATACACATAAAGAAGCAGGGACCAGTGGAGCAATCTGCTTTATTTGGAATACCAGCCTCTTAAATAACCCTTTGGGGTGTAGGATGCCTTTACTTCTTCATTTTTATTATCCCTCTGCCATGCATTTCAGCAGCTAATCAAGTGAAAAACTGCTATTCTCTTTGTTCTTGTATAAAATATACTGTATGTACTTCGCAGATCTAGTAGGCTTTCAGTGACACTGAGTCATATAAATTTAGATGCCTGTGAATAACTTGAAAGTTTTGGCTGTTGGAATAAATTGCGTTTTTCCTCCCAGGAATAAAATTTGGTTCCTGTGGGGAAAAAATAAACTGTTCTCATTTAATCAGTTATTTGACCAGCTTTCACCCTTTTCAGAAAGGAGACTGGGAATGAGCTTATTTTTATATTAAAAAAAAGTAGATTGTATTGCATCATAGCTCACCTGGTTGAGTACTATTTTAGCACCATTGTTTTTAGCAAATAAAAACCAATGGCTAGGTTGGTGGCATGCTGCTGTTACTTGTTGCTCATAGGAATATAGCGTGTTTGTCATGGTAATTCTCTATAACCTCGGACTCCATAAGAAGGGTGACTGTCTCAACAGTGATGTTATTTGTACTGTATCTGTCCTTAAAATAAATTTTTCATCACAAAGAATGTCAAATTCTATGTGTTATAATAAAATCCTTTTCTTAACAAAATAAAAATGAAAAAACAATAAAAACCAACCTGTACTTCAGAGCATCCCAGTTCTGTGAAGCCCCAGCTTCTGAATTTGGTACAGTGTTACTCAAATTTGAATAGTGCTGACAGTAAACTAGCCCAAAGAGTAAATTAAATAATATATGCATGCGAACAACTTAATATGCAATTAAATATTTTCCCTGAGTAATTAGCATCAAGACAACTAATAATTATCCCATGTCACAATGCAAACATATTAGACAAGTTTATGTAGGACAACTTTGGTAATAAGTTATGAATAAAAATGTGCATATATACAAACATCTAAGTAAACATAGTATTATGTCAATCAAGTGTATGCTTTCCATGCTGGAGTTTGTTCAGTCTACCTAAAAGCAATATTTTCTCCAATGGGTGTCAAATTGGCATTCCTATTGGATCAGGCTTATGAACTGCTGAACTGCTTACCTGCTTGTGCTTACCTGTGTAACGTGCTTCATCCCAGTTGGACTGCATTAAGAGGGAGAGTTTGGAGTTAGGAAATAATACAATCCCATTGTAACAACTGGATGTATTTGTGACCAAAAACAAGTCCCTCAAAACAAATATCAGACTAACCAAACAAACATATACACCAATGGATTTGATGACAAAAAGGCCAGAAATCTTCTAGGCATGTGAAGAAAGAAGCAAATGATGAGCAGGATTTTAGCAAGCTGGATATTTACCCATAGTTACCTCTGAATTAATACCTCAAGGAGGACTTATATGTGAGATTTCTTGGAGGGCTGCATACTGATCACGTGGATGATGTGTGATTTAACTACTTTTCATCAGATATACTGTGGCATTGTACTTGATGGTGTAGAAGGTGAAATCATGATAGATGGATGTTTTAAGGCTTAAATGTATTGTTTTTGTGGCAGAGAGGGAGTGCACGAGGAATGATGGAAATGTGTGTTGCTCTTAATGAATCTAAATTGGATTTAAAGGATTGAGTGTTGCAGGAGAGGAAGAGCTAAATCTCTTCTAACTTTGAAGGAAGATCTTAAGCTACATAAAAAGTAAAGATATCACCTGGAATATGGCCCAGTGCTTTGCCTAATGATTGCTTTCTTAAGTGTAATGCAACTGTACAATCAGCATGGCTGGATTTGCAAGAGTGATTTTGCTGTGGGATTCAGTGGACTCCATCATAAACTGCATGGAGGAAAACAATTCAGTTATTGGTATACTTGAAGATATTTTGTGTGTCGAACTAA
The DNA here is from genome assembly GCA_013399175.1 of Odontophorus gujanensis. NCBI lineage: Eukaryota > Metazoa > Chordata > Aves > Galliformes > Odontophoridae > Odontophorus > Odontophorus gujanensis. Next base: position 277,214 of record VXAB01013882.1, read on the forward strand.
AGAAGTAAAAAAAAAAAAGAAAGAAAGAAAGAAAACAAAACTGGAAAACAAAAGAGGTTGTAGAGAATTTGATTTATTTTTTTTTTTCAATTTGTATTTTTAAACTGATGTTTAAATATCCTGTAGGATGAGTCTGAAGATACTAAGTTTTTTTTTTCTTTTATTTCAAATTTAAGAAAATGGGTCTGAGATATTTTTGTGTAGTTTTCTATATAANAAATTTTTTGGGCCGAAAAAAAAAAAAAAAAAAAAAAAAAAAAAAAAAAAAAAGAAAACACAAAACTGGAAAACAAAAGAGGTTGTAGAGAATTTGATTTATTTTTTTTTTTCAATTTGTATTTTTAAACTGATGTTTAAATATCCTGTAGGATGAGTCTGAAGATACTAAGTTTTTTTTTTCTTTAATTTCAAATCTAAGAAAATGGGTCTGAGATATTTTTGTGTAGTTTTCTATATAAAGTAATTCACAAGTCTGTTTTGAATTTCAGTTATTTTGTCATAGGTGCAGAACCAAAGCAGAAAGACCCCCACGTGAAATAATTTTGTTCCCATTTATAAGGGAAGAGCCTTCTTTCTGCAGTACTGCTGCCCTAAGTGAAGGATCTGGATTCTGTAACTGTTGAAATTATAGCAGGGTCTACACATACCAAAAGTGTTTACAGATTGCCAACAACAGTCTTGCCTGTCTATTAAACTTGGATTATGGGTTGAAAGCTTTTCCTCTGCGAGCACAGAGGCTTTAAATTGTTTCTTTTAAAAATGAAAGTTGAACCTCTAGAGAACTGGGGCATTTATCTGTACTTTTGAGCACCTTCTCCTGGCAGTGTATCCTGTGCTTTTTTTCTTTTTTTCCAGTTTTACAACCAAGCAACTTTTAATTTTTTTCCGATGTCTATGTTGTAACCAGAAGATGAATTCAGTTTAGTTTATATTATGTTAATTAAGAGGACCAGGGCAATTAAGTAAAACCCTCTATAGACAAGGGTATGTGCACGTTTCTGTAGTTTCTTTGTGTGTTTTTGTTCGTTTTAGACATGTATGTTGTACAGTGTTCAGTGTGTGGAGTCCATCTGATTGGCTTCTTGAATACTGCTGCAGCAACTTAAATAAATTGAAGTTGGTTTTGTTTCTAACATCTCCTACTTTTGTAGGAAGTACAGGAAGCCTGATTTTAGAAGAGCTTGAAGAGAGAAGAGACTTTGAAGCACAAAGTCGCGTTCTGTTTCATAGGCAGTGTAATTGTGAACACCCACATTCTAGACTGTGTGGTTTACAGATTGGAAGACAGATGAGGAATGTTCCTTGGCTAACTCAAAACTGAAAGCAGTGTTGAGAAGACTCTACTACTTTATGCTATTTTGTGTCCGTCATCATTTCAGGGCTTGTTAATGAAAATGTTAGGTTTTTGTCTGTTCCTTTCCATAAGCTGTAGTTTGATGAGGTCAGTCCAAAGGCACAAAAAGTGACGGCAGAGCTGTGCTCAGGTGAGATGCGTGCTGTCCTGGGATGTACCCTGCCATACTTTGCAAGAGCTAATGAAATGCTCTGGGTGAAAAAAGGTCCTATGATAAAAGATTGTCCTTATTTTTCAGGGTTGGAAGGAGAGAGTGAGTTTTGTGTTTTTACACTTCCTGGCTTAAAAACAAAACAAAACAAAAAAGTTATCATAAGGATTACACAGAATTGTTAGCTGAAGAGCAACCAAGAAGCTAGCAATAACATAGTGTGTTGTGCACACGTTGTCTGGGCATAGTTTAATCTTAAGTTTGTAAGGTAACCAGTGTGCTCAAGAACTCTACAAGAGTTATAGCTTTCTTAGAGGCTGAAGCAGTGATCTGAGAAGTGGGGGAGTGCTTCTCTGCCTCCAGCCACCTGTAGAAGCAGGTCAATTTGTATGTACTTTCAGGAGCTTCCCACATCATCATGACTGCTGCACAGAAGTCAGATTTTCAGTTTTCAGGATGTCATCAAGTTATCATCAGATACATGATGTGAGTGGCAGTCTTGTGTCTGCTCACGGTCTTCTTCACCAGTTACATGCCAGTTGTTCCATGTGTATGCACAAAGGGAAGGTCAGGGACCTGTGAGGATGAGCTTTCAACTCTGAAGCCTTGTATCACTGTTGCAGTTAAGTGCCCTTGGGGATGCAAATCCAATAAGACACAAATGGGTTCACACATCAGTTTTGGGTAACATACCTACCTCTGTCAGTTATGGTACATATGTGCTGAAATTAGGATATGTATCTGTTGAAAGTACAGGAGGGGAGGATGTGAGTGGTAGAAGCAACTGTGTGGTAAGGGAATGAGATATAATAATTTTCTCGTTCACTTCATATGCTCTAGAAGTGAAGATGCTCTTTTGGAGGGAGAAGCTTCAAACTATAGCTTTTCCTCCACACACTGTTGTTTATTACCATTAATATGTGATATAAAACTAGTCAGTCCTTTTGCTTGCAGCTGCTTGAGTTGACATTTTCTATCTGCTTTCTGAATGTATAGGCTCTCCTCTCATGTATGCACAGTGTCTAACTCTGCAGTGGTAATAGTCTGTGTGCACATTCCTAACATCACTTGAGCTTGTGTGTGTTTTTACCATATGATGCCTGTATTTGTGTGCTACTGTAGAGCCAAACGTGGGATTTAGCAGGCAGAGGTCATCAAGAAATAGTTTTAAAAGTCAAACATTAGCATTCCTTGTAATCACTAATTTCTGAAATGCAGCATATCTTTTATTGTTTCAGTTATGGAAAGCAACTGTGTTGGCTTTTTTCCCCCTCACAAAATGGATGTAGTATACCTTGCCTTGCTTATGTTCCAGAGCACCTGCTTCAGTAGTTGACTGGAAATAAGTGTCTCATTCAGATTTCGTTCTCCTGCATTAATAATGAAGTGTTCAGTGAAGACACTAGTAGGAATTCTTGTTAAGAACTTCTTTTCTTAAACTCAGGATATGATGGTTAAAAAAGAAAAGAAAAAAAGAAAAAAAAAAACAACAAAACAATGCTGTAAGAAAGACAGAGGGCCCTTGAAGATAGAGATTGAGATAAGGCCACTGTATCCTTGTAAAGGTCAGAGCAGTACCCATTTTCCATAAAATTTACCTCTCCTGTTAACTCTGGAATTTTTTCTCTGCTGTTTTTGTTCATGAGGTATTGGAGTCCTAAAATTGGGGTATCATTAAGGGCTTTCTGAAAAGGTGTTGTGAGATACAGTTACAAGTGTGAATGAACGTCTGAGGTTTTTGAATTATTGGTTGAACTTTAATTTCTTAGAAGCACTCATGAAACTTCTCAGTTCTCTTAATATGCGGAACATTTAATGGCAGTAGGACTTAAAACCATAATTGTACACAGCTAATGCCTGGCAGTTTCAGACAATCTGTTTAAATCTTCAGAGTGCAACAGCAATGCAAAGAATAATTTCTTTGCTTTCAATGGGGTTCTAGTTGAGGGTAATTTTAAGTACTCAAAAATAAGACTTTTCAGGGCTAAGATGTGACTTCTGGGGCAGCAGAACATTAGAATGCAAAATGCCTTAAAACTTGCATGGGAATTATAAATGTAGTCAGCAGAATAAACAAGTTCCACCAGTAGAGAAACTAGAATAGGATTTTAAAAAAAAAAAAAAAAGTTACTTGGGACCAGACTTTTGAGACCATCTGTCATAAGGTACCTGGAATCCAACAGAATTTCAACCAAGGATTAATTGTATTGGGAAAGCTTGTTTGCTTCTCAGAATGATGGCTGTAATGCATTTTAAAATAATGCCTTGTGAGGAGCCCCACGAGGACTCCCTGGTCTTCATTTGCTTTGTTTTTGAAAGTTTCCTGCTGCTTGTGAAGCTCTGGTTGCAAGGCCTCCCAGGCCCCAGGCATTGTCAGCCTGCTTCCTGGCCTCATCCCTTGTCCTCTTGCCCTTGACACTGTTCTGCTGCCTTCTTTCTCCTAAGCCTCCTTGCGCTGTGTGTTTACAGATAGCCACTTCTGACGCCAATTAATGTCATGGCTGCCTTTAAGGGTTACCTGACCCATGGGTGTGTAAAGATTGCAACAGTGGGTTTGTGGGATTCTGTAATACCAAGGACGCAAAGGCTTTTGTTTCTTGAGTTTCTTCATTGCCAAATACTACAAATCACTGCTGGTAAAGCAAGTATATACTTGTGATTATTTACTTATGTGCATACCTGTCTGTGTGTTTTGAAGAGTAGCTCACCTCGGGCTGCTCCCAGGAGTAAGGCTAGCTGACATGAGCAGGCCTTGCTCTGCAGGAGGGCTGTCCTGGGCCATCAGTATTCCAGACTGTCAGTTTGTTTCACCACGTCCTTAGTCTGTGACTGTCAAGGATATCTTGTGCTCCCAGCTGCACTTGTCAGGCATGCTCAGGGTTCCTGTTCTAGGCAGTGTTCTTCTCTGTTACTACTTGGACACGGGTTGCCTTATGTCTGCTGTGTCATTGAGTAACTGGCCAGGCTAGTTTCTGTAAGAGATAAAATGGAGTTAACCTTTATGATGGCTAACAATTATTATTCAGTGCGTAAAGGTGATGACTATCTTTCAGATGGGAAACTAAAGGTTAGACGTGAAAAAATTATTCAGATACAAGAAGAGTTTCTGTGGATTATATACTGACTGTTAGAAATTATTTTATCCTAATCAAGCCAGTTGTGAGACAGAAATAATACTACCAGTGTAATTCTACCTTAACTGTACAAGTTAAAACAACAAGAAATGAGGTTTTATATACTTGCTGCCAGTAACACGTGTATTCTTTTGTCAGTAGTTTGGAGATCAGACCCAGTAATGATCACAGTTATTAATGTAAATGACTCCTAAATATATACTGGAGCCTCTAAGATTCTTGAAAACCTATGTGTGAAGTGATAGGATTTGCAAGCTCTCTATTATTAGGTTTGATGTGGGAACATCAGTCTCTGTAGCCCTGAACTGCCAACAACCTTTGTCCTTTATTTTACCTTCAGTTAAAAAGGGAAAAAAAAAAAAAAAAAAAGAAAGGAAAAAAAAAAAGGCAGAGAGGAAAGGGGATTGAAATAGGGAAGTACATGAATGTTGGCTAATGGATGTGTCTTTCCTAGAGCAAAAAGAAAAAAAATCTTGGGAAGACAAATGAGGTTGTGGACCTGAATTTTTTCATTATATGAATTGTGTGTGATGTTTTATAAATAATTTATCAGAGCAAGCATTTTTGATATGGCTAAAGCTCTGTTCTATCAAAGAAAAAGAGAATGGCAACATTGCCAAAATGAGGCTTCTACTAGATTTTAGTTAAAAAAAAAAAAAAAAAGCAATCTTTAAAATTATCTATATTAAACCTCAAGTAGAAGTTGAATTCCACAAGATGCTGCAAAGTGAACGGTTTAATTCACATAGCTCCAGACCACTTTTATATTGCTATCATTATTGATGTCTGAGTGATTAAACAAATAGCTTATTTTTCATTGTATTTTTTTAGGTTAGTACTGTTTTCCAGTAAATGTATACATGCTAAATGTATAACGATAGAACAGATTGCAGAGTTACAACCTCTGGCTGGCAAGAATTGTAACTCATTTTCATTTATCAGTAGATGTATTACTTTAAACTTACAGGTGAAAAATGCTATGGATAATTAGCATGTCCTCTCTCACCTATATAATTAGTGGCATCACTTGATGCTATTCTACCCTGATAACTTTAAGAAAAAGTACCTTTCCCCTCTGAGATGATTTCAAAGAATACCCCCCAAAACAGCAACAGAGCACAGATTTGTAGGTCAAGTAGAGATGGTCTGCCATGTTATAGAAATACTGTGACATACACTGAAAAGGAAAATAGTGGAGGTGAAAAAAAGTTGTCATCAGTTCACTATGTAACATTCTGCTGTTTGTTTAAACCCGGAAACTGAATAGGTGAAGGAAACCATGAAACTATTTTGAGTGCTAGAAGTCAGTCTGGGAAGGTACTCTTCATTACTTTAAATGTTCTGCTGAAGAAATCGGTGCGCCTAGTTGTATTTGTTAGAGCATCTGTGTACAGATACTCTATGTAGGCTTTCTTATTTATTTGGATCATGCAGGTAACTAGTTTCATAAACACTGAAATTTTATGTAAAGAATGTTTTGAGAATTAAGTCTCTGATTATTTGTCATATACCACATAAGGAAGATGGGAAAGTAAATTTGCAGAGGTTCTTGCCTTTTTTTTGAGGGAAGCTGTGTGTATTACTTGCAGACATTGAAAATTTGCATTTTGTTTTATTCTGACTGCATGCAATATTTGATGGGACTCATCAGACTGGAAGAAATCATTGAAACATGTGTCTTCAGCATAAACTGGTAGTTTCAGAGACGAGTACAAGGAAGTTATCAATTAGATGGAAATGTCAATTTTAAGACACTATTGCATTTTTTTCCTCCCTCTCCTTTTGGAGAGGGATTCTGTTCAGCTGTAATAAAAGCCAATTTGTATCTTAATCTTTTGAGCACTACTACAAAAGAACAAGCAATTTCTCTGCATTCTAAAGTTGAAATGGTATGTTCAAGAATAATGCCCCAAAGTTCTAATTCTTCCTGGATTTCTTTCCTTAATGTTAGTTTGCATTGGAGAGCTTTCTATGGGTTAGTACATGAGAATGTTAATTATGGGTTAACTTTTTTTTTAAGATGATAAACCTTGTGATTCTGAAGTGAGTAAAACATGTTCATCTTGGTAATGAATACATAGTACATCAAAGTGTCAGTTAAAACATGTTGAAGGTAATGAGAGAGAAAAGGCCACTGAGAAGGGTTTGTCCACACTCGTGGTTTTTGAGGAAAAAACTCTTTCTTGCTTAATAAAGCTAACTATGCCTGTTTGTTTTTTTAATCTAGCCACGAGCTGATCCCATCCCGATATGTAGCTTTTGTTTGGGAACAAAAGAATCAAATCGTGAGAAGAAGCCAGAAGAGCTGTTATCTTGTGCAGACTGTGGCAGCAGTGGTAAGTTGGCTGAATTTACAAATATTATAAATGTTTATATTTTTTAACATCCGAGTGTCATCATGTGTTCAAACATAGATTGAGAGCTAGAACAAAGTATGTAGGAACAGGTAGAAGAAATGGAGGTTTCTGTTTGGCTGAAATTACCTCACAGGGACAACTACCAGTGAGATGTTTGAATTTGTTTGTAGGCCCACATGATGAGTAAATTTATGGGGAAATCATACTTGCAAAATGCTGGAATTGTCTGATTTTTTGGGATCTACATTTGATCTGAGGGCTCAGTTCTGCTCTGTGCCACTGACTAATGATCAGAAATTTCACCTGCACTGATTTGCAACACCTAAGTAGCTGAGTAAATTGCATAGGGAAATTCTTTTGGCAAAACTTTTTGCAACTCAGACTGTCCTATCCCAGCTGAAGGACACACCAGCAGTACCGCTCCTGAAGGAGTTGTGAACAGCAATATCTGACTGCTTGAAGCTCTCTTCTTTTGAGTTGGAGCAGGTTTAAGGTTCCCTCCCACCGAGACTGTTCTATGACAGATTCCTTTTAACCTAACCAGTTTATTTTCTAGTCTATTAAAGCAAATGACATGAAGAAGTGGCTTCACACCAAACCCTCTAGACTTGTTTAGACCATCTTATGTATGGCTTACAGGATTCCTGCGCTTTCAAATCTGTTTTCTAGTATTTCTAGATGTAACAGAGATTTGTGCTTGGTTAGACTAAAATGCAGAGTTTACATTAATCCGATGAATTCAGATATCAATTTCTCTTCTATTATGTAGTAAGCCTCTGTAGACCTAGGAACTGTGGAGTCTTGACTTTCATGGATCAGCTTCCATTTGAATTAACACTGATACATTCTCTCTGCCTCATTAAGACTAAATTATCTTTAATTATCTCCTTAGATATATTAGATATAAAGAATGAAATATTGAAACTGCCAATAGATTGCTGGATGGTTAAACTTTAGCTGCTGGTGCCTAACTAAAATAAAACCCAATTTCGGTGCAATATATAAATAACAAAACTTCACTCAAGTGGAGGCTTATTGTAATTGGATTTATAATTTTACACATTGTAGTATGTCTCTAAGCTTACTGTATACAAAACGTAAAAGAAATAGTGTTGTGCACAGCAAGTAAATTGTTGTTCAGTTGATCAGAGATTAAATTGCAGTGCCCACTATTGGCATGTCTGCTTTGCCTCAGGTTTTTCATTTCAGTTGTTTGTTTCACCAGGTAACACTTTTGCATTCTGAATGCAGAAACTATCTGGGTTATATGCACATCTCTCTAACATCATTCTTATTTTGTGGTATTTGGGAGAATAATACATTTGGGTAGTGAAAATGAAATACTTGTATTTGCATAGGGTGTTTTCTCAGGGAGTACGATGAGGGATATCAGATATGAGAAAACAAATCCTATTACAAAAGCAAACATTACTGTTTTTTCCTTCCCTCCTGCTGTCTTTTGGTTTTAAAAAATCAGTATACTTGCAATCCAGAATTAAACTCTACCTCTGTTTCCCCAGTGAAGAGGTACAGAAGCAACTGAAGAGCTATTGCTGACAGGTGTTTAAAAGGGTGTTGAAGTTTGAATAAGAGGAAGGAAAAGGTTGATTTGCTGGGAAACTGTGATAAATACTTAACAAAACAAAACCACTGTCCCAAATAATATGTTTGGCTGAGAAGGGAAGTGGTTGGGAGTGACTGTGAAGAACCAGCAGAAACTTCAGTACTGATGACTGCCTTCATTCTCTGTTCTCTTTGGACAGTTTAGGGCAACTGTTTCGGTTTAGTCCCTTCCCTGCTCCTTGTTCTTCCTGAGATCTTTTTGCTGACAGGGCAGTGCAGGAAGCTGAGAAACTGAAACGTCCTTGGCTCTGTACAGTGCTGCTCAGCAACAACTGAAATGTCAGCATGTTATCAATAATGTTTTTCTCCTAAAGCCAAAACATAACTAACCTGGAAAAATGTACTGGGTGCCTAAGATGCACTGATCTTTTCTGCTTGTAGTTAAGTTCCTCCTAATTAATAATGCTTTCTACCAAAAAGGTTGTTGGACACAAGTTTTTTGTTGTTGCTGTTTTTGTATTATTTTATAAGTTAGCTTCCAACATTTGTACCTCAAGTTAAAAATAATTGGAAATATTAGCATATTTAACACTATACAATGTTGTTGTCACTAGTGTAATGCTCTTCTCTTTTGAAAGACTGCTATTTTGTCAAATCTTTTGAAGTATAAACAAGACACCAATTTGCACTGAGGAAACCCAAGTGGACACATTAAAGGAGTTCTTTATGAAGGATTGAGACACTGTTTTCAGTTTCTAATCTTACCAATTTTTGTTGTATCCATGTTCCACAAACCTTTCTTTTCTCTAACTGGAACAGATAAGAATGAATTTTAAAGCATTTGATTTTTAGTAGGTTGATTTGTAAACTAAAACTATGTATGTTCCTAGTGGAAGTTGGTCACCTTCAGTGGTAGAAATTTCCTGATATCTCCCTAAATTTGAATGCTACTTTTAAACATCAGCAACATCAATATTTTAAAGAGTCAAGAAATTACCATTTCAAACAAGAGATTGATCAAATAGTATTGGAGTACAGTGTCCAGTTCTGGGTTCCCCAGTGCAAGAGACTTGGGAATTTGTTCAACTGCAAAAGTAGCTTAGGAGAAGAAGTCAGTTAAAAAGTAAGACTTGTGTTGATAACCACCACTTCAAGCCTGATAGACATAACCTGCTTTCTATTAATGTTAGATTTGTGCTATGTAAATTTGTGTGCAAAATGAAGAATGTAACTACTAACAGCTAATAAGGAAAAATACCATATTGTATTTTGAAATCTAAAAATGTCTGTGCTGTTTTCACTAGCACATACCCAGGGACATGCAATACGTAGTGATACTTCCCTTTGCATGATGCCAGCCTGCAGTTTGTGGCTGTAGGACTCGTGAGTTACAGACAGAATCTTCATATTCAACCCCAGGAGATCTTTTTCATGAATTTTTGACCAAGTATAACTTGTAAGAGCACAAACAAATGTGTGTTAAGCTGTGTAATACTTGAATGAAGAATGTTATGTGTTAAATGTAATGTGTTACGTGTTTAGTGTGTTAATATAGCTGGCAAGTTGCTGTTGATGAAGTGAGTCTGTTATGTTGATTATTAATATCAGAGACTCCAGGGAGCTTTTATTCCTTCTTTCTTTGCAGGCTTTTTTGAATGAAGCACTTGTTTACAGTCCCTTTCAACAACACTTAACATCAAACTAAACTATGCACTTCCATGTGTTTCTGACTTTCAAGAGAAATCGTTACTTTAGGTGCACAGTCAGTTCTTAACACAAAGAAATTGTTAATTTCTGTTAAACTATATGGTCAAAATCAACTGGCAATGTTTTCTGAAGCTCTTATTTTTCAGACTTCTTCAGAATATATTCTTGATTGTCTTTTACTAATAGATTACATTACTGCATTTTATTTTGAGAATGTGATATTTTTACACTGGTTATCTTTTGAAGTTTAACAAAAATTGGATTAGGCCTTGCATACACACTATAAAAAAGCCAATTTCAATGCCAACTTCAGATTCTTAAGTGGCTTCTGCATTCCATCATTCATGCCTCAGTTTATTAGAAGATGAAAATAGCACATGCTTGAGGATTACCCTGAGTCCTTGTTTGCGGTGCTTTAGCTGTGGTGGTTTAAACTGAGAAATAAAAAGCAGATAGAGAAAGTCTGAATTGCCACAACCAGCCCTGAATCTCCCCTGATGCAGCTTGAGTCCATTCTCCCTACTACTATTGTTAGTGATACGGGAGAAGAGGCTGACACCACCTCACCTCAACCTCCCTTTGAGGAGTTATAGAAAGCGATAAGGTCACCTCTGAGCCTCTTCTTCTCCAGGCTGAACAATCCCAGCTCCCTTGTTGCTCCTCATAAGTGCTCCAGATGCCTTACCAGCTTCATTGCCCTTCTCTGGATGCACTCCAGGACCTCGATGTCTTTCTTATAGTGAGGGACCCAAAACTGAACAGCGTATTTCAGGTGTGACCTCACCAAAGCTGAGTATAGAGAGATGATCACTTCTCTGCTCCTCCTGCCAACGCTGTTTCTGATACAAACCAGGAAGCCCCTGACCTTCTTAGTCATCTGGGCACACTGCTGGCTTGTGTTCAGCTGAGTGTTGACCAATACTCCCAGGTCTGTTTCTGTGCAGGACCCGGCCCTTGGTCTTGTTGAACCTCATCCCATTGGCTTCAGCCCAGCTGTCCAGCCTGTCCAGATCCCTCCGTAGGGCCTTGCTACCCCAAGTCAGGTTGACACTTCCAGTCAAATTTGGTGTTATCTGCAAACTTACTGAGTGTGCACTCAATGCCCTCATTGAGATCATCAGTAGAGATATTGAATAGGACAGGCCCCAGTACTGACCCCTGGGAACTCCACGCGTGACCAGTCACCAGCTGGATGTAACTCCATTTACCCTAACACCCTCTGGGCTCAGCCGTGCAGCCAGTTCTTTTCTCAGCAAAGAGTGCCTCTCTTTCAACTTGAAGTCCTTGATGATCTCTGAATATAACACTGTTAAAAAGTGCTTTCTGGGGAAGGTTAGTCCTTTCCTTTTTAATAATGCTTTTATCTTTTCTGTGATGAGGGTGCACTCTGTTGAGATGGTTGAAGACATGAGAATATGCTGCCTAAGATGTTGTATGTGTAGAAGTGTCTTATACCTTGTATTAATTGGAAGAACATCTAGACTGCCACGATGATCATACTTAAGGAAAAAACACGATTTCATGGAAAATGGAAGTTCAGCTACAATTCTGTCCTTCTCTCTCTCTCTCCATGCCTTTCTTTTTAAACCTTCTATGGTAGTGAACTTTTTGTTATTTGCCTACTTCATTTTTTTTCCTTTTAACTGCTCTCAAATTGTTCTTTGTGTATAACTAAGTAATAAGCTTGAATGAAAAATGTGTAGATTGAGTATTAAAGTTTTCTAGTAGGTAGCTATAATTTCTAGAACAAATTACTAGTTCATTCTCACGTGAAGATGTCCTGTTTTTGTTGCACTGCTATGAAAGGAGTGAGTTCAAGTATGTAGAATTGCTTTTTTTTCTTTTTGCAGAACCAATGACAACAATTAAACATACAGTGGAAATAACTTAGTGAAAAGAGAAAAGTGCCTGTGAAGGCTATTCACAGGTGTCAGTTAACAGAGAAATAACTGTTTCTCTTTATAAGTAAATTTTATCACAGTTTTCACACATCTCCTTTGCAAGGAGTAATTTAAATAATGTAAAAGTTCTAGAAACCAGCAGAACTTATTGGTGGTGCTGGCTGTGTTCTGTTAAGCATACGAATCTATATTTCTTAAATCTTAAGCTTTAATTGTGGTTTGTTTTCTTTTTTTCAGGACATCCATCATGTTTGAAATTCTGTCCCGAGTTAACATCAAATGTGAAGGCCTTAAGATGGCAATGTATTGAATGCAAGACATGCAGTGCATGTAGAATCCAAGGCAAAAATGCAGTAAGTTTTACTGTTCAATGTTACTGACTTCTGTTTACCATAGCTCTATACATAGCACATGCAAATACAAATCACTGTTGTGCAACCTCTAGCAATGCTGTATTAAGTCTTTTTTTCCTCTTCCTCTTCCTCCCCCCATCCCCTTCAGGATAACATGCTTTTTTGCGACTCCTGTGATAGAGGGTTCCACATGGAGTGCTGTGACCCACCACTTTCCCGAATGCCAAAAGGTGATAATGAAAATCCTTTCAATGAAAATCCTTTCGTTCACAGTCTTTTCTCATATTAAATGACCAAAAGCTCTTGAGCATGCTGATTATTTTTACATTGGTGAGCAGTATAATTTCAGTCACGTTAAAACCAATGTTATTTTTGAGATTTCTGTGTAGAAAAAGTCTGTGATTGATTTGCCATGAATTGAGATGTTTGCCTATTTTTGGAAGTGAAGTTTTGCAAAGGCTATTTGAAGTGCTTGGAGTGTACACATCAACACAGAAATCCTTAAAGTAGGTGAAAGAGCCTGCTTCTTCACATGACTTGTAAGGGTAACTTAAAGTACCTGTGTGTCCAGGATCTCTAGTCTCTAGTTTTCTGATACATAGAGCTTCTTGTTCCTGCTCCCACATCTTTATGGTTTTTCTTTTTAATGCTAAATTACTCTGTCAAGTTTTCCAACTTTTTTTTCCCTTGAATCTTGTAGCATTATTATATCTAACATTAAAAGGACGACAAATTCAAGTGGTATATTAAAACAAACATATCTAGATGTGATCTGATATTTCCTTTAGCATGCTGTCACCTAGATTGCTTTGTAATGCGCGCATAATTTTTTTCATCTTAATTTTGTCTTAAGAAAGATCTAGCTATAGTGTAAGGAAGGGCAGACACATTGTTCCAAGAATGCTTTTGTGATCCTTCCTACCATTTTTCCCCCTTTCCACGAACACTTTGTTCTCAAAAATTTCAAGGTAGAGATAGGAAAGTGTCACTTTTGTTTGTCTGCTTTTCTATTCCCTGTGTCCTGTTTAGAGGAAAATATTTTAATTGCATATGTGGCATATATCTTGATAGACATCTCCAGTACAGACTAAATAAATTGTGTACAATTACATCTTTTTTCCTTTATGTAGGGATGTGGATTTGCCAGGTCTGTAGACCAAAGAAGAAAGGGAGAAAGCTACTTCATGAGAAAGCTGCCCAAATAAGGCGACGATATGCAAAACCTATTGGACGACCGAAAAATAAACTAAAGCAACGAATGTTGTACGTTTCTCTCAGTTTTTTATTTTACTGTAGTTAGAGTTATCTAATTTCAGCTACAGGTGTGTTTTGTTTTTTTTTTGTTTGTTTCAAATTGAGGAAAGTAAGTGATGAAGGTACTAGTATAGACTTTCTAGCCCAATGGCTAATTAATTCTTAATTACAGTGGTTATTTTTTTACAGTACATTAGAACACAATGGGGGTCAAAACTTTCTGTATATTACTTTTATAGATCCAATAATTTGTTAATAGAATTTTTAACCATAGCAAGTACAGTTAAACCTATGCAATAATACATGACATAGCTGCCTTTGTATGTAACTTAAAGTGATCTATTTTCATATAGAGTTCATAGTAAGTGGATAATAGTAAATTATGTAAATCTAACTTCAGGGGACTGTTCTGTTCAAAAACTTGTTCAAATGTACTATAGAAATGACTTTATTGGTTAATATCAGCTCACAAAATCCATTCCAAGAAGCCCACTAAGTAAACACAACAGAAGTTCTAATTTCAGTGGGACTCTGGAAAAAATGATCGTTTGAATTATGTTGTTAAGCTGCTGCTGGTTCCCAAGGAAAGAGGCTGCAGTTCTTTTTACTTATCAGGAATGTGTTTATCTAAGACAAGAGAATGCTGTAATTCCTGTGGAATCCATCTTTCCAGGGAACACTGTAACTGAACTTCTTAAGGCTTGGTTGGAGGATATTTGAAGTTAAGAATGCTGAGTTGACATTATACTCAGTGTTTAAAAGGAACCGATTCTTTGTTATCTTCAGTAGCATGTTGCCCTCCATCCCATATTTCTATCCACATGTGCCTTCCTTCTCGTATTTAACTATCTGGCTGTGTCAGCCTAGCAGCTGAAAGGCTTTCTAGCTCTACTACTCGTTCCATCATGTGCCTGTGACTCGAACATTTCTCTCTACGGTCTAAACTTGTCTGTTATTCTTCAGAGTTGCATGTTAGCTGCTGTACAACTTTACATGTTGCAAGATGATTACTTGTGGAGCCAGTGTGTAAAAGTAGAAAATACATCAATTCTAGCAGTACTCAGCAGCGCAGCTTGCTACATACTTATTTTCCTTTTTATATCAGGATTGCATTTTGCCTTTTTGATCCATGTTCCGAAGTTCAAGATGCATTGTTCTAGGAAAGTAGTGCAGAGCAAGGAGGAAGAGTACCACTACATGAAAGTGAAAAATGTAGTTGCAGTGGCTCGTGAGAACATGCTTTTAAAGGATGAGCATGTGTGGGAATTTTTTTTTCTTCCTTACCTTGACTAAATAACTTCTAGGTATTTGAAAGTTGCTGAAAGTAAGTAATGTGCTTTAACACATGGCAGTTGCTGTATTTCTTTGTGTCTGCATCTCCCTCTATCACTAGCAGCACCTTTATTTTTATCCTCTCAAGAATTCTAAAAGCATTTCCCTGATTTTTTGTATCTCACAGTAGGTTTAGCAGGAAGGTCTTTCAGATACAGTAATTCTGCTTCCCCTCTTTCCTTATACATATGAAAGTTGTAAAGGTCATGTGGATTTTATTGTTAAGTTCTGCTAATGGAGTTCTGAGCTATGACTTCTAACATAAATGTTATGTTTAATGTTGGGTGGTGATTATGAATGAAAAGATTTTCTTTTTTAAGCATGTAAGCCAGTTGAGCATATTAGTTTAGTACTTTGGGAAGGGATTTATTTTTTTTTTAATAATAAATATTTGCAGTACTGCGAACACATTTCTATTACTGCAATGTCTAATATATATGAAATAATTTAACTGGAAAAATAGTGGTTAGAAGATGAGATATGAGCAGTAAAACTTATTTAAGGAACCCTGCTTAGAAGAGATAGTAGGATACGGAAGGCAGCAGTGTCTTATATAAAAGCGAGTAGCTGCATGAAATACAGTAAGATTAGCTACTTTTTGTACAATACAGACAAAAACTTTCCAGTCCTGGAATAACTGTCTGCCTGTTGACTGTCTGTAGGAAACCCTTCACAGACATTACTATCTAGGATTAACTAAAACCAGGTGTGTGTTAGCCTCTGGCGTTGATGGTGATTAGCACATCTGGTAGTGAGAGTAGGCCTTGTTATAGACATAAGCTTGTGGGAGCAAAGGATTCAAGAGACTTAGAAGTTTTTTTGTTTTGTTGCCTCGTAGGAACTACCCAAATTTAAGGATGTGTGAGTGGAAAAAGGGCTTTTTTTTTTTTTTTTAAAGTGGTGGGCCCTTGTAGTTCTGCACACCAGATGGTAGCCCTAGGCTGTTCGATCTCTAATTAGAAGTAACCTGTTGGAATTAATTACTTCAGCATCTCAATTAAGAAGGCAAAAATCTGTGGAAGAAAACTTTTCTCTGCAAAGTAAATGAGCTAACTTCAAAGAGCAGGATGGAAAGCGGAAATGGAAGCATTTGATGCAGCTATATAGCTTTGTTTGGGTTTGCCATTTGGTTCTTACCTCCTGAATACCCACTTCTCTTACTCCAAATATTTTTAAACTTTCAGTTTCTGTATACTTAAAATATACAACTCTACTGCATTACCTTCAATGGTGATCTTCCATTCCACTGTTAGCAAGCAGTGCTAAATTTTTACTTCTTTCAACATGCCCTTTTTTTTTCCTGCTCTTTCTAAACGTCTTCCATGTTAGGCTTGATTGGTTTGTGGCTTTTCTGCAAACATGACTTTATTCTTATGGCTTTGTTCTTTTCTCTTTGCGGTAATTTTTGTTTTTCTAAACAAATTTGTTGTAATGTTCTTGGTAAATAACCTCCGTTTTCTTTTATGTCATAGGCAGTACTTTTTAATGCTAGAGTTGACTTATGTTATCAAATGAACTTGGGTAAAAATAGTAGTTCAAAAATTAACTGCATTGCTAATGAATAGACTCTTCTATAGTTTAAGTTAGTGTTCTGATGGAATTAAGTGTTTTAATATGCAGTTTACTTTTTCCAAATTGCATATATATTTCAACTTCTTGCAGAGGAAGTACAATTATACAATTAATATATATAACTGTACTACTATTTGGCAGTAGTTGTTACTTCTTAACACTGATTTTTTTTTTGTTTTCTAAATTTTTGCATAGGTCTGTAACCAGTGATGAAGGATCCGTGAATGCATTCACAGGAAGGGGGTCACCTGGTAGGGGTCAAAAGACTAAAGTCTGTACCACACCTTCATCTGGTCATGCTGCATCTGTGAAGGATTCAAGCAGCAGATTGCCTGTTACAGACCCCTCTCGGCCTGGTGCCACCACCAAAATCACCACCACCTCCACCTACATATCTGCCTCTACACTTAAAGTTAACAAGAAAACCAAAGGGCTCATTGATGGCCTTACTAAGTTTTTTACCCCATCACCTGATGGTCGCAGATCACGAGGTGAAATAATAGACTTTTCAAAGCACTATCGTCCAAGGAAAAAGGTCTCTCAGAAACAGTCATGCACTTCTCTTGTGTTGGCTACAGGTACCACACAAAAGCTAAAACCTCCACCTTCTTCACTTCTACCCCCAACCCCCATCTCTGGTCAGAGCCCCACTTTGCAAAAATCTAGCACTTCCACTTCTTCTAATTCTCCCCAAAGTTCTTCCAGTCAGTCAAGTGCAACCTCCTTTAGTAGCCTTCCTAGTAATAGTCAGCTAAAGGGACTCTTTGATGGACTCTCTCATAACTATGCTACTCAGGAACAGTCTCGAAAAAAGGGATGCCCAAGCTATGCACCACCCAAGCTCATGCATCGTAAACCAGAATTATCTTCTACTTCAAAATCTAATAGCCATTTTTATAGAAAGAAAAAGGTTAGAAATAGATTTATTACTCATGCCTGTCCCTCTGGATGGGGTGTGTCTAGAGTGCTTGCTTTTAATGCAATTACTCACCTCAAGAGAACAACCTTACTTAAAAAGCACAGGATTCTAGGCAGATTAAAGTATAAAGTGACCCCTCAGATGGGGACCCCCTCAACAGGGAAGGGGAGCTTGGCAGACGGAAGAATTAAACCTGATCAGGATGATGGTAAGCAAAGGTCAAAGCGCCAACCAAACCTGTGTCCCGTCCAAAATCAAAACTCCTATTTTGTCACATAGGTCTTAGCTATTTCTCTTGTTCTTACTTCACTTTCATACAAAAGCGACAAAACTTTGACCTTTTATCTAATGCTGACTAAACCTCCAAAGTATTTTTTCTGACTAATACCACACCACCTTTCTATTATTTTTTTGCATCTGTAGTGACATTAGGAGCCCCAGATGCCTTCATAATGTTGCTTATGGCTGTTTAGTACCGCATGAATAGCCACTTTTCATGCTACTTCCTTGTTCTTCACCTGCCCTTTCTCTGGCAGGAGTGCTGTCATTATGATTGTGTACTGTCAGTGCTTATGATGATGGGCATTTCAATTCATTTCCCTCTGCTCCATTGCTTTTTCATGAACAATTCCATCCTGTTATGGTCTCCACAACACTTGATCTGTACTGCTGTGAACTACCTTTTTTTATGATTACTTTTATTTAAGAAAAAATATACTAATAACATTGGAATGTACACTTCGCTGAGGTCTTAGGTCTCCAACTTTTAAGGGCAACTTTTTTCCTCTTATTTTTATTATTACCTTGTAGAATGTCCTAGAAATTATCAACTCTAATGATAGAATATATTCCTTTTCATGAGATTCAAAATGAATTTAATAGAACTAGGCTGTAAATGCTTAGATAGAGAAGCAGAAAGGCAAGCAAGTACCAAAAATAGCTCATACAACAGCAAGCTACAAAACCAGAAAGGGGAGAAGCATTGATTTCGATTATTCAGAATCCCAAATTTAGTTAAATAGCTGTAACTGCTACATTCCTGTTTAGGGGCATCACTTTGGTAAGGCATGTGTAATTTTCATGTCTGTGAATAAACTTTTTGCTGGTTTTAAATAACAGATACTGAAATCAAACTAAGCATCAAACAAGAAAATACAGATGTATATCTGGTGGGAAGCAAGGACACGGTTACGCAGGAGGATTTGGATGTATTTAAACAGGCTCGGGAGCTTTCCCTGGAGGTAAGATTGTTTCATAAAATGCAGTTATGCATGTAAATTAAAACCTGATTCATTTTTATATTCGTCATTCATCTTAATTTTTAATGAATTCCTTTTTACCCAATGTGTCATGCTTGTTGTAAATTGAATTTGGGAGATGCTGTGTATATAGTTTGTCTCCTAGATTAGAGATAAGGCACTGGAATGGGTTAGTTGAGTGACACTTGGGATAGATTTTGAAAGATATCCTTCGGCATTTTGGATACAGGACTGCCACTGATTAAGTTCAGAGATTCGACATAGCTGAAATCCTGATCTAGACTGAGAAAATCATGGTCAGTAAGAATGTGCTTTGATTTTCCTGTGAAGAGAAAAGAGTCACAAGGAAAAATGAAGTCTGTCCTAAGAAATGCTGGTTGGTAGAAAGAAAGTGGCCTTAGCAAGTTCATAACTTTATTTTGACTCTCCATTTATCACACTTTGGTTTTAAATAATACTGCTGACTTGTAGTAGCAAAAATGCTTGAGCTGAACTGGTCTAAAACTGTTAATACCAACTGGTGGTGGTGTTCCTCTTTAAGGTATGTGCTGGTAATTTTAGCCTACTGAGATTGAGCTGGTTTTCTTTATTGTGGAATCTGGCCAAGGCAACTGATTATTTTTTTTTTTTTTTCTCCAGAAGAGTCTTTTAAATGTAGTTGTCAGTGAAATGAGCAAGCCTTGCAGATTTGCATGTTGCAAGAAGCTCTTCACAAGTCAGTTGTGAGGTGATTTTGCCCTTCAAGCAGCAAGTGTCTTTTGAGAGCATGAGTCAGAAGGGAGGTGTATGCAATGCTTCAACTGCTGCTTTTTATAAAATTGCATCATAAACTATTGCATATAGTGACTTCTAATGGAAACCAATTATCAGGTTAAAAATAAAAGAACTAGCATTACTTGGTGTAGGTCAGTGCAATGAATCTATCACAGACTGAATTCGGAGTGTGTTAATCAACAAACTTGAACCAAATTTGAAAATTCAACTTCATGATTAGTTTGTTTTCATTCAATTGTAGAAATGATTCCTTCCTCTTCCACATTTTTAACTTTCACAAGTTAAAAGATGTGATGTTTTAAGACGTCTGAAATTGCTGGCAATTAAATTACTTATTTTTCCATCTTTATTCCATTTTTGTATTTAGCCATTGCTTTAGGTTCTTGCTGATCATACTCTGATCAGGTCTACTTCAGTATGTGAGCTGAGATCACTTTGTTTCAGTAAACCGTTGACAGATTAAGTGCCATTGTCTCAAGAAAGGTTTTGCTGATCCATTCTCCTTCCTTCTTTGTCGTGATAACAGCTTAGTTTGAATTAGGATGGTAGAAAAGTCATCTCACTAGGTGCAGCAGGAAAAGGATTCTGGCAGTCGTGCCTCTTCTTTGAGTGGGCCATTCATCATCTACTGATTTTACTTTGTGTTTGGGGCACTGAAAAGAATTTTCACCTCTTATATCTAGCTGTTGGCAAACTTCTCTGTTCTGGGCTGGAAGAATTTAAGTAATATCTGAATATTGTCGCACCTTTACTGGTTGAAATTGATAATAGATTTCTGTTTACTTTTTCTTTAACTAGTATTTTGCTTTTGTTGCACCTGACAGAAAATTGGGTGTAAAAACACTGGTGAAACAAGTGGGCGATACCCTTCGGTAATTGAGTTTGGAAAATATGAGATACAGACGTGGTACTCTTCACCTTACCCACAGGAATATGCAAGGTAGTGAATTGTCAAGATTGTAGTGTATTATTGTTTTTAATAACATAATTTAGTTTCTTACTCTTCTGTAATTGCTTGTAATGTATCTGTATAACTTGAAAGAGCAAATATGCTTTTGTAATTACAAGAAAGGCCAAGAAGTTGCATTGTCTTTTTCTAGTTCTAATCAAGGATACCTTAAAAGTACTGGTTTTATTTTCTTCCAAGTTCTGCATAGACTTTAGCTTTGCCACATGTATTGGTATTTCTTTTCAGTTTGCAACCAGGTATGTCCGAACTGTGGCTGCTTAAAGCAACTAATTTTGTTTGTTATCTAGGAGTTGTTAACTTCTTTTTTGTTCTTTTATTTTTTATTTATTCATTTTTAAGGCCAAGAAGTCTGTAAATGTTAGATAAATAAGTCAAAGTGAGGCAGTAGTGACTGCCTGGCACAGGGTGCCTTAGAGTCAAATGAAAGCATAAACTAGTATATGTGCTTGGTAGATCCCTGTTGATTTTTTATTTTTTTATTTTTTTTGCATGTGCTGAAAATACATTTTTTATGAATCTATTGTGGTACACACGGAAATTTGCAAAACTGTGTACTCATCAAATAGTCTACTGCAGCAAGCAACCAAGTTATGTGTTCTGTTCCAAAAACCTTTGCATGGCATTGATGTAAGCTGCCTTTTCTCTTTTCCCTCTCATTCCTTGATGTTAGCATCTTTACATAATGGGAATGAGGGACGTTATCAGTTGATAATATAAAATCATGGCCTAAAAAAAAGTGTAGATTTCTTTATTACCAGTTATTTTATAGTGTTATTACTTTTATTTTAGTTCTTCTTTTAATCTCTCAATTTGTATCATGTTATGTGTGAGATACCTGCTTTATTAAGTAAATTAATCACAAATAGAGGTATCATAATGGATTGTCATTAGCATGAGACAACAATGGGATAGCACTTATAGGACACAGTGTGGTTCTTGGCTATAAGTATAGTGGGATTACATAATGGAACAAATAGTTCAAACTATTTTTATGTTGATAAGCTTTCTTAGAATCTTGGAATAGTGTAAACCATGGCTATGATCCCAGGATGTGCTGGTAGCTTCTGAGCAAAGATTCTCCTAAAACTTTTTAGACTGATTTTTGCAGCGGTCTTCTACTGCTCTGGTAATTTTAAAGCATACGTTAATAGCTGTGAAACTCACTGTAAGGGGTGGGTTGTAGTATGCACAAAACTTGTCAGCGTTGTCTAACGTGAGTCATTTGAGTTAGTTGTTTCTTGTCTGAACTGAATCCTCCATGCAAGAATATTCACCTAGTATGCACTGTGTCATGGAGATGGGTGAAAGGGAGATTTTCACCTATATGTGGGCTGTTCAGATGGGCTTCTGTGGTCAATAATGTGATAAAGTGGGCAAAGGGGATGGGAGAGTAAAATCCTATCACAATATGCTGTGTCCCATTTAGATATTAGGAGGAGAGTGGGAACAAAAATAATCTTTTAGCTTTTCCATATCCAGAGTAAGGAAAATTGAAGGGAAGGACATTACTTTGTGTTCTGCTGTGTGTCCCTTTTGTATTTATTGGAAGTAAAGGGTGAAAATGGAGATATGACTCCAGTCTGCCTGATGGAGACTTGATGGAGATCACAGCAAAAACTTCTGTGGAATGTGGGAAAGGGGTAGTAACAGAGATCTGTACTGTAAAACAGTTGACCATAATCCCAACTCTGTTGAATCAGTTTTACCATGGTTGATCTGTCATCTTACTTTTCTAATGGCTGATATAAATATTTAATCATTCCCTGTAATGTGATGTTTTTATTCTTATTATTTTGTTTATTTAATGTGCAGCATTTACTCAGCGTACTTTATATTAAAATGGGGAGGCGCTTGTCCCTTTGTGGTAACTTTTCTGTTTACAGGATTTCACTGTTTTTTATAAAATATCTTTCTAATTTTTGTACAGACTACCAAAGCTTTACCTGTGTGAATTCTGTCTGAAATATATGAAAAGTAAAAACATTTTGTTAAGGCACTCAAAGAAGTGTGGCTGGTTTCATCCTCCAGCCAATGAAATCTACAGAAGAAATGACCTGTCAGTATTTGAGGTAGGTACATCGAAATCTGGATTTCTGAAGTTAGATTTCTGATTAGTAGATTAGATTAGTTACAGACTCGTAGAATTGGTGGTGGTGGAAACTTCAGCATCAGTAGGGAAACTTATACTCTGATATATTCGGTCACACTAATTTTCTTTACTTGCACTCTGTGAATTACTCAACCTTTTAAGATATTTGTTAAGTGTGTGTTTTAGATAGAAACTGCAATGGAAGCCCTTAGACTGAAATTGCCTTTCCCTCTCTGCAGAAGTACCTTTCACCCTTTTATTTCTGGCTATTTGAGCATTTTGAATGTAGAGAGAGTAGTAAACATAATGTAGATAGTTCTATATTAAAGCATGCAGTGCTATTTATTATGTACTGATCTTGAATTACAAATATGAGTTACTTAAGTGCTTTTGCCTTCCTTCTGGATGTTTTGGAGTTAAATGTCCTGGTTGAATGATGGAGGTTCAGTCCAACTTCAGCCACAGCAAACTGTCTTTAATTTAGAAATTACAGAATTAAGCTTATGAGTACATAGTCTTCTAAATATTTTACTGGGAGACTTCTACTGTAAGTGTATTTGAGTTTTTAAGGATATGCTAGACAACAGGAGTCTTGTATATGAGATAACATCCCTGCAGTTATTAAAGCTACACGTTCTCCTACTGGCTGTTTCTCAATAATCGTTACCAGTGGTGCTAACAGAACAGACTGTCAGGGGTCCTCCAACTTCTGAGAGTTTTACTGAATAGATGTATTTGCATGTGTACATTGCTAACTTCTTTTTAATTGTGGGTATTATAGATTCCACTTCAATTTTATGTTTTCCTAATGTACAGATGTCTGTCATGCTAGGTAATTGCCACTGTGTAAACTCAAACAGTGGAGTTCTTAGATAAAAAACAAAATCTTAGTATTTGTGTAATTAACTTGTTTTGCTTTGTGCTTTTAAAGAAAATAGCTATCTGCATCAAGATTATTTCCTTCCTGAGTTGAGTAATTGTTCTGAAGGCTGTAGATGTGCCAGCAAAAGGCTTAAGTCATAACAGACTTAATTCTTTTTCTATTAAAAACCAAACTTGTTCTGTCAGTCCAAAATAATTAACCTTTTCTCTGTTAGCAGCTGTTAAGACCTGTGCAGCATACAGCCATAGGCAAATTCTGCTTTTCATTTTGTTTCATTAATAAACTACTGGTAAGCCGTGACTAAGAACTTGTTTAAAACAAAGTAAAATACAGCTCTCAGTGGGGCGCAAACCACACATCCCAAAAAACATATGGAAAACAAGGTGCATGTGAAAGAAATGTTCAGATTTTCTCTCTACTGCTTTTATTCCCTTTCTCAATTTTAGTTACTTCAATAAACACATATGAAATAGTCCGTCTTATTTTGAAGGTTAGCTTAAATTATTATTCTGGTAACTTTAGAATCTTACGCACCAGCTGATGTCCTTTCTCATAGGTACTTTCAGGAACTCTGTGCATCAATTTTCTGTTTTAACAGAATGAAGAGTTTGTGGTTCCTTTTGTGCTTTATGTTTTCTAGCGAGAGATAAACGAATCTGGCATTTAAGACTTACATACCTCTGCTAAGAGCATGGCTTTGACAGATTTGAGAGAAGGCTTTGACATAGTTTACTATGTTGTAGCCAAGAAACTTTGACAGATGCTTCCTTTTGATGTTTTAGTTGTTGTTCTTCCTATTTGCATTTAAAGCTGATGAGCAAGCTGTAGTTACCTGGAATTTAAGGGGTGTTTTTATTTTTCTATACAAATGTTCTTGCTGAAAACGATAGCCTATATAATTGTTTTCAAACTTGTGGCTTATCCACTGATGATTTTTACTTGTTCTCCTTCAATTTGCACACTTGCTACTGAGAGTGAAAAGAAAAGGGAACGGAAAAAAAAAAAAAAGAAAACCTTTGGACAGTGGAGTGAGTTGTACAAGAGCTTAATCTAGTTGATAATGTTCTCAAGTGACATATGCAAGTATATTCTGATGTCTTCATTAATTATAGTTGTGTTGGCATTTTTTTCCTTCTTAATTCAAATAGTACAAATGTTACAGAAGTCACTTTGAAAATATACAAAAGATTGAGATTTACTCATTGTTAACAAGGTTTCTTGCTAGAAACAGAATAAAATGTGGTTTCTTTTGTAGTTCTGTGTGCCTACTGTTTGGCTGGCTCTGTGAATGAAATATAAATAGTGACTTCATCAAAGAACATCAGTACAAGCAAACATTTCCATTAACATTATTTCAAAAAGACTGTTGCCTTTGAACCTTCCCTTTCAGGGAGTAACTAATTGATCTAGGAAATCTGCATGTATGTCTGGCTTTTCTATAGCTGTCTGCATCACAGCTTGACTCTTTACAATCATAACATACCTAGACTAATTGTAGTACTTAGTCTCAAAATTTATTTCTCATGCTCAATAGTGTTTGTTTTAGTGTTGCATAGAGTTTTCTGCCTTATTTAGCTTATCCAAAACATGACACTGATTGATAACAAATTGGCAGCCTGTTCATTAGCCTAACGCTTTAGCGATTCAACGTAATGAACTTATTGTTTTTCAGTTTTGTGTGTGTGTTGGCTACCGTGGCCTTTTAGTGTATCACAGTTCAGTGTAGTTTTCAGTAATACACTTTTGTTGTCTGTCGTTCTTGTTCACTCAGTCTTTGGAAGGAAGTTAAAGAGATAAGTAACAAGAAGTAGGGACATCTCTCCTGAAGCTTTTATGTATTTATTTATTTATTTATTCCTCCTGTAATGGTAATCTTTTTCATGTTTCCTCCTAGCACATGAGTGATTCCAGAAACTGTTTTGTTGTAATGTGTTGACGGCTTTGGAAGTAACTGCATCTGTCTTGCTTTCTAGGTTGATGGAAACGTGAGCAAAATTTATTGTCAGAATCTTTGTTTGTTAGCTAAACTCTTTCTGGACCACAAAACCTTGTATTACGATGTTGAACCATTCCTCTTCTATGTTCTTACAAAAAATGATGAGAAAGGATGCCATTTAGTTGGATATTTCTCTAAGGTAAAATACAAATTTGTATTCTTAAACATTTCTCGTGTCTCACCATTCTTAATATTGTGTCAACAGCAAAGAAGAAATTGATTCAGAAAGTTAAAATCCTCTCTGTAAATCTGAAATGGAATGTGATTGGTCTCAAACGTACTAGTACTGTCTTTTCTCAAAGACTGATGCAAACTGAGAAATTGTATGTATGTTCAGACAAGTACATTTTTTTCATCATGTGTTGTGGTTTGTACTTGTACAGTTGGAAATTATTTTCCTTCCCATATCAGATTTGCCATTGTCTACTAAATCTAACTTCAGAAAGTGCTGGATGTTTGGAATTATGTTGTTTTCTGTGATTTCATGTCTTTGCTGCTAGCAGTTCAGCTTGCCTAGTTAGACATGAATGGCCAGCTGTGTTCATCTTTGTTTCTCTCTTGTACAGACCCCAATCTAATACAACTACTTAGTGCGCATAACTTAAGAACACAAGGCCTAACTTGATGGTGGATATCTTCGCTAGAGTAGATGTCTTTTCTTGTGATGTCATTTTGAGTTTTAAAGCAATATTTGCTGCTATAGGCTCTTGTGGACTGTCTTGACAAATGGTAACAAAAATAGTGGTGAAAGGTAATTAGATATACTTGCAACATGGAAAGCGTCCTACTGTCAATTTGTCTGGAAGAAATTTGTTAGCTTGGTCTATAGTTATAAAATCCGTACTTGTCTCTAGTATCACCGCTTCCCTCAGTGTATTATTTCCTTTATTTAAGAATAGATTTGAATTTATTTATTTTTTTAAAGAAGTCTAAAAATTGTGTCAGAGAACCTACATCCTTCATGGTGATCTGTTGGGATGTTTTGCTGTCTTTTTGAAATGGTTTGCTGATTGAAGTTACAATTTAGAGGCACAATTGGCACTCTCTTAAGTCAGCTGTACATTCTTGTGACATCCAAACAAGTCAACTCTGATACTGGCAAATATTTCCTGGTAGGCTTAGACACTGCAGGTGTCCAGATGAATTTCTCCTGATATTTCTACAGCCATTCAGCAAGAATGCATTTTGTTCTCCTGCTCTACGCTTGCCTATTTATTGGTTTTGGTGACTGCAAATGCTTTTGCTACCATAATTGAAGACAAAACTTTGCCATCTTGAATTCTTCTTCAGTACTGACATTATTTGCATGTGCCCTCTCTTTTTTAAAGTGTGTGTTAGTGCGTGTGTTCCTGCTGGGAAAGGTGATGCTGCTTTTCTTCCCTGAGTTCAAATAAATTGATAGGATGTGTACTTTGTGCTATCAACAGTCTTGAGAGCTTAGAATCCTGAATGGAATTTGTAAACTTGTCCAGAGAAAATAAAAGTTTCAGATTCATTTTACCACAGAAAATATGAAACTTTCTGAAATAAGGCATTTGTATCTAATTTCACACCTGAAGAAATGTTTGGAAGCCAGTGTGCTGGAATGTGGTCCTGTGAGCATCATCACTAATCTGGTGACATCTTACGTGTGGAGGCTAAAATAATAGGTGGTACCTTGAGCTACCTATGTGCTTGCCCTGACTTTTTGTACACCATTATCTTTAGTTGATTTGGTGTTCCTCAAAGCTACTAAGTGCTGATTTCTTGTTTTCTGTTTAATCTTTTAAAGGTAACAAGGATTTAGGGCTCTTCCTTTTCATCAATAAAGCCTAAAGAATGTAAAACCTAAAAACTATATTGTTAGAACACCTTCCTGGTTATAATCCTTTCATTGTGTTTAGCAGTCAGTATAATACTTGCCTGCATTGTCTTAATTGTCATATGACTTCATTTTGTCTGAAAGAGCTTTGAATTTTGAGCATTCTGCCTTCATCTGAGTTCAGGTGAGAAGCTTTTAGCTCTGAAAAGTTAGTATGACTTGGTTCTGTGGATAATAGGGTGTTTTCCTTGCCACTTTTCACTCAAAGACAACAAAAGGATGGAAAACAGCAAGCAGTTTGTGTAGTCATTGCAGGAAATACCACTTCGCCTTGCATATGGATATTATTTTCTCCTTTCATATCCTTGAGAGAGAGGTCAGCAAAGCATGAAAATATTTTCTTCTTCCCCACCCTCCTCCTTTACTACACTTAACCTTCATTATGATGTTTAGACAACGTATCTAATTTTCAAGGTGCTGAGTAGCTAACTAGTAAAAATAAATATTTTGAAGGGTATGTTTGATTGATACTTCCTTCTTATAATTAAATATTAACATTGAATTTCTCGACTTTGTTACTGACCTCAAGCATCTGTTCACCTTATTGGGATATTTTGAAAGGATAGTGGCAGGTGCAGGCAATTGCCCACTTCAGCAGTGCTTTGACATACTTGATCTGTTTCTCCTTCCCTCAGGAAAAGCTTTGCCAGCAGAAGTACAATGTCTCCTGCATAATGATCATGCCCCAATACCAAAGGCAAGGATTTGGAAGGTTTCTCATTGATTTCAGTAAGTGAATGGTTTTATTTACATTTGTGATCGAGGGAACTGTTGATTGTTATAAGAAACTGTAATATGTAGAACTTTATTTAACTTGCTTTGTTGTTTTTATCAATAGATAATGTGATTTGTGTTTTTATCTGCATAGGATAGGAAAGCTCCCTGAAGTGAAAAACATAGTGCTGCTCTGTTATTGTACTCCAGGAGATTGAGAATGGATCTCTCAGCAGTAATATTAGCTCACAAAGCTATTACCCTGAATGAATTGTCTAAATTACTTTCCATTTTGCCTTGCTCATTAGTAGAAGAAGAGGTAATTATTTGTGATTAAAGCCTAAGAAGATGTTAGTGCAAGGCATTTTCTACATTTTAATATTTCTGACTTTTATGCTCTTTAGCTAAATGAACTCTTTCAGCTGAAGAATTGCTACATATGTGTTTTGGTTTTTGTCTTAAAATACATCATTTCTTAGTGGAAATTGTTACGGAGAAATTTAGGTGTTCATAGATGTTCTTGCAGCTTTGTTTTGCTGCTGTTTGAAAGCTTGAAGAACAGCTCTTAAAGTATAGATCTGTTAGCCCTCAAATCTTAAAGCAGCAATAAAACTCTAAACAAGATAGTCTAGGGAATCTTCTTAGGTAAATGTCCTCAGTGTCACTGATTACAACTTTATATTGTAATTTAAAGGGAGGATGATGTATACTGCATGTAGTGAGAGAAATGGTGAATATGGTTTTCACCATTACTTAGGATTTTTAAGGCAGCATAGGATTATGTGACAACAGAAAAAGTTAAGAAAATAAAATTCTTGCCCAGAAGGTGTGTGCTAGAACAATAAAATGCAAATAAAAATACATTGCAGTATAACAGCAGGACAAAGGAAATAATTTCTAACTAGTTTTCAAGTTCTGGGTCTTAAGTATGCTACCCAGCTTGACTATGCTAGTGATAATTTACTTAGTATGTTGCTTAATTCCATGGCTTTTTAAACAGTCTTCACCGTACCCTTGTGAATTAGGTAAGGCTGGTCTTGGACCACTTAATCCACCATTGAAATGCAGTCATCACTGATGTGGAACGCAGCAGCTGTTCTGCTGTGTGCATTCTGCACCGTTTTAGGAAAGACAGTGGGAAATACCATGTATTGCTGAACTGCATAGTGTGAGTTTAAGCTTGTTACTTGGAGATTGACCCTTACCTAAGGATTAGCATCTCTTCGTGTGAAATTAGATAGGGATACTAGGTAAAACTAGTAAGTACTTCTAGGCTTTTATATATATATATTTATTATGGCGTCTTTCCAAAAATAAAAATAAAGAAGAATAAAACTACTCTCAACATATTTCTGCTTGTGTGCTGATGCAGCACTAGAGTTTTATGTCTACAAAACTCTTGGTACAGCTGTGAAACCTGTGGGTTCCATAGAAGTTCTGTATTTGAATATGATGTGTTGTTCTGGATCTTCCCTTTTTATGTTAATGTGCCATGTGCCACTTCATCTGTAAAAACTGGTAATATGTTCTGTTGCCCCTACCCTCCTATAAAACCTGATGACACGTCAGGTTATCTGAATTGTTGGCGTTCCTCTGGTGATTTGCAGTGTCACATAATGGTACTACTAGCTTGAAACTTCCTGGTTCTATCTTTATACCTCTCCTCTTTGCAGACATGATCATATCACAGGTACAAGCTACAGCTGAATACCTGCTGGGCACAGTCCGGAGAACAGTATTAGCTTCTGCTGTTAAGACTCTGAACGTATGAGAGCAAGCAGTCAGTCCTTCAGTACTTCTCCACAGTGTCTTCCATTTCTTTTCTAGATAAGGGGCTCCCTTAAAAGACTGTCAATCAGTCTGTCCTGGTTTCCTACAGAATGAAGAACTGAAAGGTGACTGAGGAGGTCTGGGTCTCTAGTGAGAGGTCAAAAATAAATGAGACATACGTGAGAGAACTGCTAGTGGCTGTTTCTTCCTAGCTGTAAAGAGGATGCAGATCTTGTTTTCTTCAGTTGTTTTTATACCCATTTGCAGGATGCAGGCTAAATGTCATTAAATGGGGAAACCGTGGTTTCATCCAGATTAGTCAGCTCAAAATATATCTCCACCAAAATAAAAATCACCCCAAATCAGTTGTTGTTGCTTTTTTTTTTTTCCTCCTGTGGCTTTATTTGTGCTTCTATCTCTTCTGTTGTAACTGATGTCTGACTGCTGTCTTTTGTGCTTCACCCTTTCCTGCCCAAGTCTAGTCCACTGCAAATAATTACACTTAGAAGGCTGAGAATTTGGGATATTGCTGAAGCCCAGTTATCATTTGAAAGTTGCACTAATCAAGTCTAAAATAGTTTTGATTGTCAGTAACCTAGACTGTAATATTTTCATAAACCTACCAGAAGATAAATTTTATGCTCTAAATGTTAAATCTCCATTTATCATGCATATAACACATCTAACTGCTCTAATTTTGAGTTCTGAGAAGCAGTCACTGAAGCTTGTTGACTTTTTTAGTAACAGTAACTAAAACTGTTTGTGGACTGAAATAAAACAAACAAACAAAAAACAGCTAACCACTGAGCAAGTAATGTTCAGAAAGTGATATGAACCACAAAGGGAAAGTTCTCAAATACTTTGTGCAGGCAGTTGACTGCTCGCGTTACTTTGTTCGAATCTAGACATTTGACAGTTGGAAAGGCTGGGAAGGGCACAGCCTTAAGCCACTGCACTGCTTTTGCTGTGTCAGCAACCTGGTGAAATTGTAGTTCGTGGTACAAAATTACCTACTTTTTTGATAAAGTGAAATGAATTTGTTCAGTTTGTGGTGCTTTCTTTTGTCTTGAACTAATCTCATCTTTACTGATGAGTCAATGTAGTCTTCCTGTTGCTTGTGAGGGAAAATCAATCATTCTGTTTTGCAAAAAGAAGCAGGTATTTGTTGTCTGCCTATCAGTTTTTCAACTTCATTAATTTTTTTGCTAACTACATTTCAACTAATCTGTATCTCAAATAGAAACTGATAATGCTATTATTTTTTCACTCTGTAGGCACAAACATAAAGCTTTTTTTAAGGTCTGTCACATCTTGCGGGGGAAAAAAAACAATTTAGAATGTAGTATAGAAAGAAAATGTGCTATAAAATATCTGAGTTGTCTAATCTGATGGCCTTGAGCAAAATTTAGTGTGTAGCTTTCTATATGTAACTGGCCATTTTAATATAAATGTGGGTTTTTTAAAATACAATATATTCATTTATATATGTTCTGTTTTTTAAGTGTGACAAGGCCTTACTGCTTGAAGGGAAGTTGTTTTGACTATGATAGAAACTTTCTGGGCTGTTAGAAATTGGGATGTAACAAACAAAACCAGAAAAAAACAACTGAATTCTTCAAATAGTTAAACTATTGATTTGTAATACTGCTGACTTGATACTCTATTTATTGTAAGATGGAATTAGTTTAACCTGGAATTAGTTTCATTTTTTCTAGAAGCATGTCTCATTTGAAGACAAAACAGTTCTCATGAAGGCTTCATTTTGTTTACACTGAGTATGCTTTATTAAGTGTTCTCTTCTAACAGTCTGATTTTTGAAATAAGGAACCTTAATTTACTCATTATATTTAATATCTTCCTGCCTTTTTTACAGGTCAGTAATTGTTGCCAAATTTATTTTGTTTCCATTTATTCTTTTTTGTTTTCTGTAAGGCTGACCAAATTATAGTTAGTGTTCTACCTGAGGGAAAATAATTTATGGACTTCTGCATGAATTTTTTGTACATGCTGTAAATTAAACCAGTCTCTACTTGCCCAGAACTTTAGTTGATCCAGAAGTAAACCAAACAGCAGGCTTTCATTGTATAAGATTCTGATCTGGTTTTGTTGTTTTTTTTTCCCCACTTTATATCTCTGTATAAGACCACATAGCTATTGTTCCTATCATGGGAATTATGTGTATATAGGTGACTCTTTGTCTTGCAGCATTTCAACCTGTATTACTTTTCTAGTTTTGATGGTGCAGGCAGTGAAGCTCCTATCCTCTGGCTGCACCACTCCATGCACATTTCTTTTATACTTCAGCAGCTTGTCCTTTCAAGATGGCTTTTTGTTACTTGTCTTGAGATCTCAACAGTCTAAAATCTTTCATATGCTTGTTGCTTCTATACATTTAGCTTCAATACAGAAGAATCTTACTATTTATTTTCCATATCTAGCACAGTGTTCTATATTGACAGAATGGAATATTACAGTAATTCTTAGTTGTTTAAGGGACTTTTTTTTCCTGTAAGTTTAATGCAATCTTCGAATGGCTGCTTCTTCACAAAACTCATCTCATAATAGCCTCTTAATTTTGCTTGCTAGATTACAAATTCCATGCTAGAGGTCCCAGTGCATTTACTACAGAAGCAGTTGGAGGAGAAAAAAAAATGCATGCAACAGTGCGAAGTTAAACCTGTCCAGCTGTACTGGCTAACACATTGCCAGTTTGTTTGCATCATGGCAGTGATTGGGTTCAATGCCCAGGAGCAAAGTCCACGATAGTCTTTTGTTATTTATCTTGAGGGTGTTTCTGGTCCAGTTGATTTGCTCAGTTTCTCCTTCCCTGTCAGAATTCTTTCTTTTCATTTTGTTTATCTGTTCCTTGTGAAGTGATTATTTTTCTATTACAGAAGAAACCTGTTTAAATGTTGCTGGGATTCCTAGATTCTTTGTTTTGTGTGTGTCTTCTATTTCATTTTTCTGTATGTTTGGGAAGTTAGGTGCTGACTCTTTAACCTTTTATATCACTGCATTCAACTTTAATAAGTAAAGCTGTTTTTTTTTTCATTAGCTCAAACTAATTACTGCTTCTGTTCTGGAGATAGGGCTCAGTTATCTGTGAGAAGTCTATGATAGGGAAAGACCAATTCAGGTCTGCTGATGGAGGAGAAGAAAAATTAACAAAAAAACATTCTGTAAATTTTATATAATTCAAAGAGTTCTCTTCTGGTATAAGGAAAGTGACTCTGTTAATGTCCTGCTTTGCTCAATTCCACTATATCAGATATCTCTTTCTTGGTCAAGTAATTTTGTTCTTGCTCCTGTCAAGTAGTTCAGAAAATCTGAAGTCCTCATTTGCAGAGGCAACAGAGTACAAACAGCAGCAGCACTTGTGCAACAGTTAATGTATGTCACTAAGCAAGGCACATTTCCAAAGGAGAAGAGGAACAAAAATTCAGTGCAACAAACAGAGTAAATGATATTTTAATGTAAAGAAAGTAATTGTCTTTTTTCTTAAATGCTTTTCATAAATGAGCATCAGAATGATTCATAAAAGAGGTTGGTACTGTAACTCTTGTTTGTAAATTAACTGTGAGAGAGATGTCTGCTCTTTGGCTCAAAGCCACTTAGATTTGTGACAACATTCATTAGACTATACTGTTTTTCACTAGGAGGTAACTAAGCAAAAACCTGTGTATGAGATTTGTTGTGGTGGTGGGTTCATTTGTCATTTATGGCTTTGAAGAACTTGAGTGTAGATCTGGAACCTAATGCCTGCTTCTTTGATCTCCATTCTAGTCCTGTCCTCTCCACTATGAATTCCTACAATCATTTGTGAACATACAGTGGTTTGGGGGCTTTTTTATGCAAATACTGAATCAAAAAAATATTCTGGGCTAAAATAGAGTGAAGAGAATCATATATCTCACAACCAGGAGCATTGTGATGTTCCCTTTCACATATTAAAATCCTGAACAGTTTCAGTACAGTTGAGGGTATGGCAAACAACCACACAGAGTGAGAAGGAGAGGTTGAGGGTAGAGAGGAACAGGATTTTTTTTTCTCATGGACTTCTCTGCAAAAATGTGTACTCAAACTACACTTAAGAAATTAACACTACTAATGTAACAAATTGAATAAAACAGGTGTATCTGCTATTTCCTGTGATGACTACTATTGAATATTTTTTTTTTTCTTTAAATTACCAACTTGCTTGTATATTGCAGTACAGAGTACTGTGTCAATCTTATGGTTGTTTTTGTTGATTTTTATTTACAGATATATTGTGGCCAAATGAAAGGCAGAACTCTCTGCCTTTTTCCCTCTTTTCCTTTAAGAGGGAGCTGAAAGTCTGTGGGAGCTGTGAATTTGTGAGGGAGCTTGAATGCTGCTGCTATTTTATGTTCTTTTCTTGACAATTGATTATGTTGCTGACCTCAAGGCATGAGTTTGGCCTCTCCTAATAACGAACGAATAACTAATAACGATCTTGTATTCAAGCTGAGATTTGGATGAGGGAGGAATAAAGATGGATTTTGAATCAAGCTTTGTTGACCTAAGATTATTCCAAGAAAATCATCCTCTTGGGATTTCTTGGCATCACTTTTATATAGCTTCAAGACACTGTGCATTTATCAGAGCTGCAAAAGAAATCGGGCATGTCACTTCACATAAAACAGCTAAGAGTGTTCTAACTGAAGAGCATCTTTATTTCAGCTGGAATTTAAAACACCTAAAAGGCAAGGCAAAACGTAGTAGCAATGAAAACAAATGTTTGTTGGACAAAGCTGTGCTTATAGGGCATGAGTAAACAGAAGAAGCCATCTGCCTGAGATTGGTGATTGAAAACAGGTTTCAATAAAGTAGTACATCTTCAGTGTCAAAAATTTCTGCTTTTGATTGCTTAGAGATGTTCTGCTGCAGCAAGTCAGTGGACAAAGCAGGTATTTGTTTGAGGTGTGTAGCCTGTTGCTCTGTTATTAATGTACCTCTAGCATCACAGCAAGATGTCTCGCCTCAGAGAGATAACCTTGTGGCTTTCTTAACAGATGTCTTTCTTTGCTCATACCATCACTTATCAGGCAGTTCTACTAGCTTGTAAAGAAATGACTTTTTTACTTATTGCTGTTTTGAGTAACTGTAGATATTTAGCAGATTGCGTGTCTTGAGCTTTGCTTTTTGACGTGTACTGTTATAGATGGATTTTTTCATTTGGTAGATAATGCATGCTTTTTTTTATCATGCAATTTCTGTATCTACTGGCTTAAGCATCATTGTGTGTTTCTGTAACAACCTTCTTCACCCGTTAGTTCTTTTTTCTAAATCTTACTTGGTTCATTTCTTGCTTTGCAATGTTCTTTAGTAAAACAAAGAAACATCAGTGATGATTTGCAGCCCATGTAAGAAAAAAAGACAACTATCTTTTACTTTACAGGGTGTTGGTGTCATGATCACTTAGCTCAGTAAGTACAGTGTTTGCAGTGATATGTTTCTTTATCAAGGTGTGTCTTTTAGCTTTTCAGTGCTGACTCCCCATTTCATTTTTTTTGTTCATGCTCTTTAGTATTACAAAGATTGTTCTTGCGGGTAGGAGTGAAAGATTTACAGGAAGAAATCATGGGCTCTGGAACTTGGTTATCTACTCTTAAAACTGCTAAAATCATCCCTGGTACAGTTTCAGGATATCACTCCAAGTGGCAAAAATTTTCCTGAGCCTATAAAGAGTCCGGGAGAGTTATATTAACAGCTAGATTAGACATCTGTTCTCTTCTGGTGAGTTGGAGATGGAAGGTATGGTTGCTATCTGGCCTGTACTTACTAAGCTAAGTGGTCATGGCACCAACACTCTGTAAAGTAAAAGACAACTGCATTTTTTTCTTACATGGGAAGATTCTGGGTATGTTTGGTTTACTTGTTACTTTAGGCATAGCCTCCTACAGTCCATCTTCCTGTCTTGTCAGTTGAAATCTTATTCTATGAGTATGTAGATGCTATAAAGTAGCAAACATACAGAATTTTCTAATGAGCAAGCTTGCTTTATTTCTTTAATGGTATTTATGAAGGTAATGGCAATTTTAAAAAGAAATATGTTTTACATTTGCGGGAAACTACTTACTGTTTGATATCACTTATTAGATAATTTTAAGATGTAAATTTAAACAATTTGGTGATTTAATAAAATGTTATAATTAAAATTGAGAACACTCTCAATCTTTTAAACTTCTTAACTCACTGACAAATTTCTTAATCAGATTGATGGTCAGGACTGGTGGCCCCTACACGTGCAAGTCTTGCTTTTAAGGGTACTTCAGTTTCTTTTTTCTCGTTCCTGCTTTCACTCCTCTTGTAAGTAGTCCACTTCATACACAGAACCTTCACTCAAGGGGTTTACTGGCATCTGGCTCAGATAAAACAAGTGTTAGCCAATTAGTTTGCTCAAAGGATGCCTTTTGTTGGTCTGACTGTAATGCAGTCATCTTTACCTTTCCTTCACTTCACGAAGGGAATTTGTTTAGCCCTAACCTCTTCTGTGAAGCTTTCTATAAAAGAACTAAAGGTTTTGGACCCCCTGTGTAGAGTTTACTTGGAGATATGGAAAGGAATGAGAGCTTGTAACAGTAATGAGTGAATCTTTGGCTTACTCTGTTTATGAAGAAAGCTTTTCTTCAGTTGTACAAAGAAGAAAAGAGAATAGCAGGTTGTTCACTGATCTGAGCATCTCAAGTAACAACTAGTCTTTTTTTTTTTTTTTTCTTGTATTGTTTGTGTGGATCTTGGTGTTTGGGTCCTTTGAAGCTGCTTTAAAAGCACTTTCAAAGAGAGTACTGACACCTATTTAAGGTCTTCTATCCTTGACCTTCCATTGACATGGATAAGAACCGTCCAGAAGCACGCAGAATAGTCATGGAAAAAAATGGTAAAGTGAGTTATAGTTTTGGTGATCTTAAGTCTTAATAAGCTCACACTTTCACCTTAACCATTTCTGCCTTCTACTCATGATCACACCTCTGTATTAAGAATGCTGAGCTGACCTAACTGCACTGAACTGCATAGAGGAAAAGGACCTGGGGGTGTTGGTTGATGCTCGGCTTAACATGAGCCGGCAGTGTGCCCAGGTGGCCAAGAAGGCCAACGGCATCCTGGCCTGTATTAGAAATAGTGTAGCCAGCAGGAGCAGGGAGGTGATCATCCCCCTGTACTCAGCTCTGGTGCGGCCGCACCTCGAGTACTGTGTTCAGTTTTGGGCCCCTCACTACAAGAAAGACATTGAGGCCCTGGAGCGTGTTCAGAGAAGGGCAACAAAACTGGTGAGGGGTCTGGAGCACAAGTCTTATGAGGAGCGGCTGAGGGAGCTGGGATTGTTTAGTCTGGAGAAAAGGAGGCTCAGAGGGGACCTTATTGCACTCTACCACTTCCTGAAGGGGGATTGTGGTACGGAGGGGGTCAGCCTCTTCTCCCAGATTACTAGTGACAGGACGAGAGGGAATGGCCACAAGTTGCGCCAAGGAAGATTTAGATTAGATTTGAGGAGAAACTTTTTCTCTGAAAGAGTGGTCAGGCACTGGAATGGCCTGCCTAGGGAGGTGGTTGAGGCACCATCCCTAGCGCTGTTCAAGAAGCGTTTAGATGAGGTGCTAAGGGATTTGATTTAGTAGTTTAGTGGGTAGGGATGGTGATAGGAGGATGGTTGGACTAGATGATCTTGTAGGTCCTTTCCAACCTAATGCATCTATGAATCTATGAATCTATGAACTGTCCTGCCTGTTATAATTTTTCCAAATATCCTTTTAAACCTGTCCTCAACTTCATATAAACTTAAAACCAAGTATTTTATTTCTATCATTCAAAAGGAAGTCTCTTAGGATATCTTCAAATGCTGAAAATTCTGTTGGCATTAGATTAGCTTGCAGTAGGAAAACCTTTTTGGCAAATAAAGTTTCGAAAGATTGTAAGTGCTGCCAGTGGACTGCCATTTGTGTGCTGTGTTGTGCAGGTACACTTTGAACTGTACTTCATGATGTGGTAGTCTGTGCTGGCAGCTTTCTTCAAACGGACTGATAGGATCTGTGATGTTCTGCTATTGGCATGACTGAACAGTTCCATGAGCGTAATGCAGGGGTTAGTTGTGCACTGATATTAGTTCTGTATAGCTGTTCAAAATTGATCGAAGTGGCCTTAGTGAATGGCTGGAGAACATGTTGATGGTGTTTCCATCTTTGTTGTCCATTTTTCCATTTATAACTCAGCTGATGGATACCAGTACTTACAGATGACATATTTCTTAAGCAAACTGCAGCTTGTGAAAATTTACCTCAAGACATGCTCTGTGCTGTAGAAGCTCAGTAGCTGTTCTATGATTGTATGAGAGCTAACACCCTCATGGTTGTTCTAACCTATGTAATTACTGTTCATGAGTTAAAACTTCTTTTTAAAATGGCAAGCAAGGTTTAAGAAAGTGTACAGCCATTTCATTTGTTTTTTCTTGTTTGCGCTGAGACAAATTAGTGTAGCAAAAGAGACTTACTCTTGGAGGCCAAAGCTAACAGGTTAGAATTTGGGTCTTGTTTCAGATGGTTTATTCCACGTTCAGATTCTTAGTCATTACATATTGCAAGAATATCATTTGACTTGTTGTGGGTTTAAATATGATTGCAATATTATACAGATGCGATGTGTTGTATATTTTTCAGTATTTGAATGTGTGACCAATCAGTTAATGCTTTTGCAATGATATACTATGATATTTCTATTAAATTTTCATCCTTTACACTGCAGAAGTGTAGAATTTTTTGTCTTCCATGTAAATGAAGTAAAGATTCA
The DNA here is from genome assembly GCA_013399175.1 of Odontophorus gujanensis. Lineage (NCBI taxonomy): Eukaryota > Metazoa > Chordata > Aves > Galliformes > Odontophoridae > Odontophorus > Odontophorus gujanensis. Next base: position 315,932 of record VXAB01013882.1, read on the forward strand.
CAATAGGAATGACAGTCAAGCAATTTCATGAGGAAACATGGAAGATGTGGTAGTTTAAAAAGTAAGGTAGGTAGAAAATTAAGGTTAGGTAGACGTAATGACACTGAGGGTGCATGTTTAACAGGGGGATATTGTACTCATTTCAGATGCTTCAGGATAGATACAAGAGCTATCAAGATAGTTGTTTTTTTTTTAATTTACCTGCATCTTAGATCAATTATTTGCCACCTCTTTGGTAAGTTTAATTTAATAGATATCATTCAAATCACAGAATCTTATAAAATAAACTTTTATTCAGCACTTCTTATGTGCAACTAAGACCGTTAGCTCATATCCGTGGTCCTGATACTATGGGATGTAAGCATCTTGATCAAGTATAAGTTATATTGAAGAAAGGTAGGAGAAAAATTTTAACAAGTTATTGCTATTCCCTTGAAGTTTTACTGTTTCAGTATAGAACAAAATGTCGAAATGCCCACCGAGAACTAACCTCAGAGTCCTCAACTGCTGACAGAAACTGATGTGCAAGGATGTGCTTGTAATGTACTAAAACTATTTGCAATTGCCTAATTAATATTACCAAACTCTTTGTAGTGGTTTCTTATGAAGTCTTCTAAAATGTTTACCAAGGAGTTGTAATTATGACAATTTCATTTATGAGCAAAATGGAAGCTGAGGAAGCTTACAGACACTTGCTGTGTCTGTGTTTTTTTGAATATTAGGTTAATAGTATAAATTGTACAGTTACTTGAGGTCAGCTGTGAATTCTCTTTATGGAATTATCTTAAAATCCAGATTCTCCTTTTTTCTGTATTGGAACTCCTGACACTACTTGTACTGCTGCAGATTTTCCTACAGGAATTGCCATCTTAGTATAGAACTTGATTTTGTATGTCGTAAACAAACTGATCCAAAATTGATACAAGTAGAGCTTTGTCTGAAAATATGCAAATACATAAGGTCTAAGTCTTTTCTTGTGCATTTGGAAATAAAACAATTCTTCATCTTTATACTAGTCAAGATGCAATCTGCTCTTCAAATTGTCTAAGTTTCTACCAATATGCAGTACTAAGATGCATCATCTGACTACAAAGTTTTAATGTACCACAACTTCAAATTTCCAAAATTTTTTTCCATTTCTTAAGCTAGATAAATTGCCTTTCCATGGTAGCGTTTATTCTGTAAGACAGAATAAATTTACTTGCTGAGTTTCCAGTGATATCTTGCAAATGTAGGCAGGCTTTATGTAGCCATCTATGTGCCACATTAGAAGCAGGTGGATGTGGAATAGCATTTCTCTTGGAAACTTTGGCATCGTATATCATGCTAATGGATATGAAGGTGATACTACTTTGTTCGTTATCTGTGTTGCTGCTGCTCACTTGGAAAGGAGTAGTTTGTTTTCTTCTCTGCTTAAACATTTTAATGCAAACTTCAGATTACACTGTGGTGACCAGTGTGTATGTGTTTTCCAAATCCTTGTGTGTTGTCCCCCCAAAAATATGAAGACCATTGTTTAAGACTGAGTGAAAACACACGTATGTATGTGTACATTTTATACTTAATTTATGTGTGTGTATATAATTTGTATTTAGTGGAACACATAGCAAAACGTGGAAGCAGACACTGCGTCACTCAGCAAGATGTTTAAATTTTTAGCTAACTTGGTTATGAGAAACTTTGCAAGGAAGAAGTCACGAGGGTTTGCTCAGCACACGTGGCATAGATGTACTAGATATGTCTTAAAGCAAACTTTTAAAATTTAAAGGAGGGATTCCAACTTTTTAAGTGAAGTATTTCAGAAGAATACTGGTAGGCAAAAACAATGTATGTTGGTTTCCAGGTGACTTGGAGTAATGGAATTCTTCTAAGTGTAATGGTCCTGGCCTGTGACAGAATCAGCATTTTTTAAACCTCATGTTTCATGGCACCTTCTTTTGAATCTTATTGTGGAGGGATGAATTACATTAAAAGGATTATTTTATTAATTGTAATTTTTTTCTTTCTCCGTAATTAGTTTTAAAGAACGTATTACATATATCGGATACAAAAAAGCATTGTGTTTTATATATGGAAAAAGAAATTTTATCATAGCTGATCAGTTAGTCTCAGAGATTGCCAATTGGAATCGTGTGAATGTTCTTGAATGTGAATTGATTTTTTTTTTTTTT